>JAKSZP010004064.1:0-186248 GCA_022478985.1 Massospora cicadina | reverse complement strand
AATATAAATAAACCAGAATAGCTAAGAGTTATCTTAAGCTAGTATAGAGGATTTTAATACAACTTGATCTTTAATATCTTTCATATTAGTTATAATTATTTGGAACATATTACTTTTATTACATTTATTCCTTACCAGTGTGCTGGTAAATAATGTGATGCCAAATGACCAGGCACACTTGCCACCTACAAACCAAAACCCATTATTGAACATCTTATTGAATAACTTGCCAAAGGGAGAACCTTTCACCAAGACATAAAACATTCCACCTATCATGTACCAATAAGCACCCCTTTTCCTTATAGGGTTTAGTGGTGTACATGATTCTCAATCATTTCAGAAATTTTTTAGGACGTTAATCTCTTCTTTTTTAACTTTCAAAGGCCCTCATGGTGGGAGTACCAGTGACCACAAACCTAACTGGATTTAATTTCAAGGATTTTATACTCCGTATCATAATGAAATTCACCTCCAAGATGGTGCCTTACAATATGCTAGCTTTGATACTGGGCTGGTCTATTCAGGACAGTTCAGGTGCTTCAGTGATCATCCCTATCAGTATACTATTATTTGTTGCCTCCTTGTTTGAGGCTGTGTTTCTTACAGGCCTCATAATATACCACACAGCAAATAGCTACTCAGCAACGTTACCAACTAACTTATGGTGAACCTGTTATGAAAATGGCAGAAGAAGTTTAGACTGAAAAGCCAGTCAGGATGCATAAGCACACAAAAAGCAAGCCAGAATGCCAGAGGCATTGCCACATGTACGATGTTGTATGGAGCTGTGAATTGGGAAATGATAAATTAATGGTTTAGGGCAATTGTGGATAACAACCCAAAAACAAACCAAATGGAGACAAGCCCAGACACTGGGGGGTCTTGATGCAAGTGATGGTACCACAGGTATAATTTCTTCAAGGTCACCAGTGGGTGGGTTCAATACACCTGAGGAGACAAGGGGGCGAATCCTTGCTTGAATTGGTGAATGTAAGGCCACAAAATTCCAGTATATTGATGGCGGATATTTGAAATAAAGGGGTTGAATTGTCAGAAGTATCTAGCTCGCTAAATCCAGTTGATGAGGATGAGGGCCATAGTAACTATCAGTACTGGTGAAGCCAATCCAGTATAGGGACCAACAGGCCACCAGAGTAAAGCCATCAGGAATACAGCCAGAAGGATATCAATAAAGTCAAAAATTGATAGTTTTTTAGTGGCAAATTTATTTAAAGGAAAGTGAAGGAAACAAACCAAAAATTTTCTCAGTGTGATGCAACTAATTAAATATTGGTTGACTGATGCAGGAACAAGCAGGGATTGGGTCCCTCAAGTTCGACCTAACTGTCAAAGTGTTTGGGGATGAGGGCAGATAAGCTTAATAGGAACCAACATTGAAGAATTTGGTGGCAGGCTGAGTCGCTGTTGGTTTGACCTCAAATGCCCAAACCAATGCTCATCTGCATTTCCAGTAGTTAATGCAGAGGTGTCTGGCCCAATGAGCAACGGGAATTCTTCAGGGCCACCCCACGTAGTGGCGGTCCCAATTGGTTGGAAATGGGTTCATTGTGCCAAACCCACCCATTCTCAGTCGCTGGGATGTTTGTTCATCAAAAGACTTGTACCAGCCGCAACTCCCGATTTTTCCAGATGGGAGCTTTGAACTATCATTAATTGTTTCTGATGCTACTACTTGCATGTTGGGGATCATCCCCAACAATTTCAAGAGGGGGTTAGTTTTGATGATCTCACTGCTGGACAAATCAAAACAGTTGGCGATTCCAGCCAATAATTCAATCTAGATCCCTTTTTGACTAAGTGGTATCTGATCTTTGGGCTTGTTTTCAACTGGTTTTGGAACAACTGACTTTGATTCGGTGCTTGGTGCAGATTTCCCTGATTTGGCAGACAAGTTTGGCCAAGGTGAGCATGGGCGCTGGGGAGAAATCCGAAGAGGGAGAGCTGTTACCCAGCGCTTATCTACCATGTGGGCGAGGTCACCCTACATAATGAGGGGTACAGCCACCCGCTTCAGAACCTTTTTACTCGGAAATGGGAAGAGTGCCCACTCCACACACAGGAGACATTCCCCAGGAACTTACATTACCCTTTCCTTTTTCCAAAATAAGGGCAGCACCATTGGGAAACTGCACCAGTTCCACATTTTTGTGCGCTTTGGGCAATTTTATTACCAATACAGTTGTGACTTTTTTTGGGGGGTGGGGAGCGTTGAAAATGGGATTCATGAAACGCCTCAATCAGTTCCATGCAGTTAGTTCAATTACAGGCCTTAACCCAACTGTTCTCATAGTCTAGGTAGCCTTTTAGGCCACGAGATACTGAGCATACCTTTGAGATTTGCGGGATGCTAGAATATTTTCCACTTCAGCCTCCTTTACATTCTTAATTACAATTGGCTCAGGATCCACAGGAACAGTACCCTAAATGGTGACAACTGGGAAACATGGAAGATGGGGTGCTGTTTTCAATGGTCTGGTAGTTTTAACCAGAATGCACCATTGCCCAAGTCTTCCTCCACAAAATGGGGGCCCAAACGCTTACTTGCGTACTTATGGGATGGTACCTACATTCTCAAATGGTTCTTATCAAGCGTAACATAGGAACCCACCATTATGTCATGACCTGGGAGTCACTTACGATCTGCAAACTGCTTGTAGTCTTTGATAGCTTTAGTGAGGTGCTCTTGTACTAAAGATTGAGTAGACCTAATATGTTTGGCATGATCAATGGCAGCTTTGACCTTGGGACACAAGAAGGGTCTGACCAAAAAAGAAGGATTATATCCTAGCATCAATTCGTAAGGAGAAAACCCCATAGAAGCATGAATTCTGTTGTTTTAGGAGAATTGAGCGAGGGGAAGGTTGTTAGCCCACGTGTCCTGTGTGGCTGCAACATAGCAACGCAGATACTGCTCTAGGACTTGGTTAACTCGCTTGGTTTGTCCATCAGACTGGGGATGATACGCTGTGGAGTGACAGGGGTAAATTTTTAAAAATGGATAAAAGTTCACTCCAGAACTGCGCTGTGAACTGTGAACCACGGTTACTGATGATCTCCTGTGGGAGACAAACATTGAAAACACATGGCGCATAAAGAGACAAGTGGTCTCCTCCAACGTAATTGTGGCAGCACAGGGGATAAAAGGGAAAACTTGGTGAAATGATCAACCACCACCATCACCACTGTAAACCCATTAGAGAAGGAAAGTTCAACAATAAAATCCATGGACACTGATGTCCATGGACCTTCCGCCTGTTGTAAGGGGTGTAGAAGCCCATTTTTACCAGAGCGATCTGACTTAGCCTGAGCACAAGTAATGCAATTGGCGATCCAGGCTAAAACTTCCTTAGTTAAACCTGCCCAATTGTAGGTCCGCTTAATCAAGTCATTGCATTTCTTATTGCCTGGATGGCTGAATGTGGGAGGGCCAACATGTGTGCAAAGTACTCAGCTCTGAAGAGAGAGGCAATTCAGATTCGCGACCTAAATAAAAGAGGATCTCCACTAAGGAATACAGGGAGTATTTTTGATCTTTGAGGGAAAATTGATTGAATAACTTCACTACTTCAGAGCAGGTCATTTGGGCTGCTAAGACCTGTGTAACTAGGAGAGCGTCAGGAGCAAGGGTGACTGAGGAAACAATGGGGGAACAATTGACAGAATTTGAGTGACGGGTTCATGGTAATGAGGTCCACTTCATCCGTGTCCAAGGGACAGTGGGCCAGGGTTACACTAAGAAAATCAGGAAGGCCATTAAGCGCACTATTCTACAAATTTGTATTTGAAATTGAAACTTCACAAGTCCCAATAGGTGCGAGCTTACCAAAAAACCAATTTTTGGGGTTTACAGAAATAAAAGAGAGCTTGGTGATCCATGCGCAAAGTTAACTCATGCTGAGCACCCTGTAACAGATACCTCCAATGAGTCAACGCCCATGCTATGGCTACCAAATCCTTATAGTAGATGGCCCAGGATTGCTCCATAGAAGTAAATTTTTGGGAAAAGTAGGCGACCAGATGTTCCAAGACATTGTGCTTTTGGAACAGAACCGCCTCACTGCCACTGAGGAGGCATCACACGCAACAATATACAGCTTGTCAGGATCTGAATGTTTCAGGATGGGTGGTGATAAAAACACATCTTTGATCGACTTGAACGCCTGCTGGCATTTGGGCATCCAACGAAATGGCACATTCTTGCCTGTGAGGGGGTGGAGCAGGACAGCTAACTGGGAAAGGGCTGGGAAATTTTTTTAGGAAAACAATGGTTCCCAAGAAACTCCATAATTTTTTCTGGGCTGTCAGAGTTGACCATCCACAGATAGTGTCCAACTTATTGGGAGAAATCTTGTAGCCATCCTTAAGGACTAGGATCCCAAGAAAGGTAACTTCCTACTTATAGAACTCGCATTTGGAAGGCTTGACTAGTAAGGCCGCCTTGTGCAAAGCAGCTAAAACCTCTTCCAAGTCTATAGCGTGTTGTTCAGGAGTTGGGGAGTGAATCAGTATGTTGTCATTATATGCAACTATGCAAGTGAACCGGATATCGCCCAGTACACTGTCAATCATTCATTGAAATGTAGTGGGAGCATTCTTCAGCCCAAAGGGCATTATGCAGAATTGGAAAATGCCTCTCTTCATTCAGATCATGGTTAGCCATTCTTGCCCTTTCATCACCCGAATCTGGCTGAAGGCATTGACGAGATCCAGCTTAAAGAACACATGAGGTTGGCGATTGCTTGACTGATTGTCTGCTTCAGGGGTAGGGAATAGGGATTGTGAACCGTAATTTTGTTTAAATGTCCATAATTCACACAAGGATGGAGGGAAGCACGGCTTTTTTGGTGAAGACAATGGGAGACGCAACTGGCAATGTCTCCTTAAACAACCACCCTTTTTTCAGCATATTATATAACCAAGTGTTAAGTGCAACCTCATCCTCCGCTGTGTGGGGATACAAAGGACAGTTGATATTCACCATCTGAATTATTGTTCTAATTCTCAAGTTGAATTTAGTATGAGAGCAGACAATCCGCCTTTTAGAATCAAAGATACTTTGATAGCGCAATAAATTTTTAGGAAAATCAGACGGCCCACAGGGGAAATGAGGGAAGTAATAGAACTGTGCCCTTAAGATTTCTTAAGGGTGTCAACTAAAGGAAATTCGCCCTCCAGTTGATTATTAACAAACGACAACATGTTTGACTCCAGGTGGAATCTAACATGTTGTCAGCGCCAACATCCAACCCCAAGATCACCAGAAACACCAAGTTTGGCATAGCGAAAACCAATCACAGAAGCTATACTGGGCACCAAAAAAGGTACTGGCTGACAGACCATATATGATGTCTGGGAGGCTGACGAAGCCACCATCACGGATGGACCTACGTCCATGTCCAGTTCCAATTGTTAGGCTAACTTGACGCTCATGAAATTACCCATGGCTCTGGTATCCACCAAAGACTAAAAGGAGACGTGGTGGGATCCAAGAATAATTTTCATAGGTAATAAGAAATAAGCGAAGTTTTGTTTATTGATAGATTTGGGCGTTTCTGTTGCAACTGAAGAAATGGCAGGCAAATTGGGGGGAAGGTCAGGGACTTTTCTGGAGTAAAGTTGGGAAGAACAAGGGCTTGAGAACCGGCTTCCTCAGTCTGGCCTTTACTGATTCATTTATAGGTGAACCAGGATAACCCAGCTCAGATGCAGGAGTGGTTATGGGCTCAGAAGCCAGAAATATCACTGGTTCAATGGTAAAAAACTGCATCCTCGTCGTCGTTGGGTAGTCCTATCATAAAATTTCCCCCTTGATAGTGGTAATTATAGCGAGGGGTGGCATTAATAGTGGTCGCAGCGTTACATATTTGATCCACCGTTCCTTTTGAGGTGGACCAGACCTCGTGATAAGCAGAAACCAAATCCAATCCTAATCTAAAGATTGCCTGAAGCATACAAAAGAGAAATTTAGTGTGGGAGCCTGTTTGCGGAAGGTAGAGACCAAAGAAGCCAAGTTGGGGCATTGGCCATAGTAGAGAGCAATTAGAGTAAACGGTCTGAGCATGACACAGGGGGTTTCAGGGCAGCTGATATGATGGCAATCATTGAAGTGGGATCCCCCACTTATGAGGCATAATGCAGAAGGCCTTGTACCCACTGATGGACATCCCCTTCTACAGCGTCCAACAAAGAGACCCCTTGTTGGGAATGGGATATGCAGCGGCATTGTTAAGGGCAATCGCAGAATGCATTTGCACCTCAGCAAGGGCGTTAAGAACCTGATTACAATATCTCAGGAAGGAACACATGAACTTTCTTTCCGACTATTAGGTGGGGGAGTGGTAGTAATCCACGAGGCTCTGCCAGCCTGAAGAAGTTTCTCCAAGGTAAAGCGGATACTACCCATAAAATTTGGCAGTGACCAAATGAACAACAAAAAGCAGATTACTGATTGCACATTCATTTGGTAAAGGCTAACCACTGCGGCGCCCACCTCAAAGAGCAGGGCGGAAGTGGTTGAAAAACAATGGTTGGTCGATTATGTCAGGAAACGGCAAAATAAGTTTAGACTGGACTTCCAGTCAGGATGCGTAAGCACCCAAAAGCAAGCCAGAATGCCAGAGGCATTGCTGTACATATGACGTTGTATAGAGCCGTAAATTGGGAAATGATAAATTGTTGGTGTAGGTCAATTGTGAATAACAATCAAAAAACAAACCAAATGGAGACAAACCCAGACACTGGGGGTCTTGCTGCAGGGAATGGTTCCACAGGTATAGTTTCTTCAAGATCACCAGTGGGTGGGTTCAATACACCTGAGGAGACAAGGGGGCGGATCCTTGCTTGGACATGATGGATGCAAGGACACAAGATCCCAGTATATTGATGGCAGCTATTTGAAATAAAGGGGTTGAATTGTCAGAAGTATCTAGCTCGCTAAATCCAGTTGATGAGGATGAGGGCCATAGTAACTATCAGTACTGGTGAAGCCAATCCAGTATAGGGACCAACAGGCCACCAGAGTAAAGCCATCAGGAATAGAGCCAGAATGATATCAATAAAGTCAAAAATTGATATTTTTTTAGTGGCAAATTTTATTTAAAGGAAAGTGAAGAAAATCAACCACAAATCTTCTCAGTGTGATGCAACTGATTAAATAGTGGTCAATTGATGCAGGAACAAGCAGGGATTAGGTCCCTCAAGTTTGACCTAACCGGTAAATTTTTTGGGGATAGGGTAAGACAAGCTCAATAGGAACTGACATCAAAGAATTTGGTGATAGGCCAAGTCACTGTTGGTTAGACCTCAAACGCCTGCACTGAGGCTTGACTTCATTATGGCGATTGGTGTGACAGCGTCTGGCCCAATGAGAAACAGGAATTTCCCAGGGCCACCCCATGTAGAGATGGTCCCAATTGGTTGGAAACTGGTTTGGGATGCTGTTGGGATTTTTGCCCATATTCCCAGCCTGCCAGATTACCTGGTATCGCTAGGGGAGAAGCCCTAAGGTGAAGTGAATTGGAAATCGGTTGACCTGAATTTCAGAGGAACTACATTTGGGGGATTTTAGGATATTTATATGGTCATATCCATCGGGGATCAATCTGGATGAATACCTAATATCTCATCAGGTGGAGTGGCTGACGAAATAAGGGCATCTGATAGTAATTAACTATCAAGTGTACTGATTAGGATCAGTTGGGTTTCATCACTGACTGATTGGGAATGTTTAATGAGTTGTGAGGCAAGTGATGCTGCCTGCAACTAGCAAATTGATTGGTTGCTAGCCAATTATGGATGATTCACTTGGATTGAGAGGAAAACGTTAATGATACGTTTCTGACTCTCACCATTTGAGGTCTCAAGGATGTCTAACGTCAGAATCCTAGTCAGGATGGGGAAGAACATCGCTGCCAAGATGAGGAAGGGTGATTCAATGAACAACAGCTGCCATTTCATCGAAGAGGTGTCAACCAAGGGTTAGACAGCCAAATCCCCTATAAAATCCCTAGAATTCACTAAAATAAAAATTAGTAAAACTCTCAAGTATTAAAACACTCAAAACACTCAAGTAGAAAACAGTAATACACTGAAAAGATTTACTGATTGACACAAGTTTATGGGCGGGAAAGAACTAATAAAGAACCTTATTATTTTGACTGTAGATTTAATAATAGTTAGACTATCAGCATCTAGCGTAAAGATTCCATCTCAGGGATATTATTGCAGAAGGCAATAATTGGTAGACTCTCCGAGAAGAGTAGAGATCTGAGCGGGGATCTAGAGATGAAGGGAACCATGGCTAAGGGATTGCTGCCAACTGTGTGTTTGGCCAAAAAGGACTGTCATCAGAGGATCTTAATGAAGATCAAGTGGGCAGGATTTAGGGAAAGAATCTCTAAGAGTATGATATTCAGTATTATCAGAAATACTGGCTGAAGCGTTGGTCCTGAAGATAATTCTAACTCAACTATGGATAATAGTCTCCATACTATTATTAGATTATATATATTCTTACAACGCAAGGTGCATGAGGAAACTGAACCTGTGCAGTAGAAAGATTACTAGGGTTGACCTCCGATAATCAACTCCTAAGAGTAAAATTTTTACAGATGCCCAACCTGCCCTTGCCCAGTTGCTGGGCCATTTGTTCAATCAAAAGAGTTGTGCCAGCTGCAACTCCCAATTTTCCAGATAGGAGCTTTGGACTATCATTGATGGTTTCAGATGCTACTACCTGCATGTCAGGGATCATTTTCAACAATTTTGAGCGGGGTTAGTTTTGATAATCTCACTGATGGATGAATCAAAACCATTGGTGATTCTGGCTAATAAATTAATCTTCATCCCTTTTTGACCAAGTGGTTTCTGATTGTCAGGGTTGTTTTCAATTGGTTTCAGACCATATAACTTTCATTTGGTGATCTCAGTGCAGATTATCTGATCAGATGTACAAGTCCAGCTGAGGTGAGCGTGGGCACCAGGGGAGGAATCTGAAGAGGGAGAGCTGTTACCCAACGCTTGTCTACCACATAGGCGAGGTCACCCTGGTTAACGAGGGGTACAGCCACCCTCTTTGGAACCTTTTTACTTGGAAACGCAATGAGTGCACATTCCACACATAGGGGACATTCCCTGGGACTTACAGAACCCAATCACTTCTGCCAGGTTCACACAGTAGTAACAAATCAGGTGTCAGAAATGCAACCTACTATTAGTGATCATTAAGACATTCTGGATATTCTCTCATTTGCAGAGTCAGAGTTTTAAAGCTTAAACAAGGAAGTTTGCAGCATATGTAAAGAAAGTCAAGCATGTAGATAAGCAGCTAATTAGAAAGCCTGCCAGTGATTTGCCATGGCAAATTTGAAGAACCATGATTTGCAAACAACTACCCACATTTTTGTTAGGATCTACATTCTTAAGTCAGTCCAATGACCAACATACTTTAAAACATCAGCTGAACAATTAACTGATAGCTTAACAGGGGCTCAGGTTTTCACCAAATCAGATTTAAGGAATGTATAATGTAAAAATTTATTTGGGTTCTTTACTGGCAGGCAACCCAGCAACTTTTTTACTGCACAAATTCAATTTCTTTGTGCACTTCATCACATTGTATAGAATGTACTATTAATTAATAATAGTATGAAGACTATTATCCATAGTTGAGATTGAACCATATTTCGGCCCAATGCTCAGCCAAAAATTCTGATTAAATACTCTCAAAGTTGTACTTATAGGGATTCGTTCCCTATATTCTTGTCCACCCAATCTTCATTAAGATACCCTGGTGACAGTATCTCTCAGCCCAACACACAGTCAGCAGCTATCCCTGATTGTGGTTCCTTTGTCTCTAGATCCCTGCTCAGATCTTTACTCGTCTCTCTGAGAGTCTTCCAATTATTGTCTTCTGCAATAATATCCTTGAGATAAAACAACACAATATAAGCTGATAGTCTAACTATACACTGAATTGATAATATTACTCTAAACATGGTAGATAATAATGCTTTTGTAGATAGTGTTTTTTATTATAGTAAATTCTAGGGAATTATATAGTGGGGGATTTGGCTGTCTAACTCTTGGTTGACACCTCTTTGATGAAATGGCAGCCATTGCCGTTGAATCACCCATCCTCGTCTCAGCAGCAATGGTCTTCCCCATCCTGGCTAGGATTCTGTTGTTGGACATCCTTGAGACCTCAAATAGAAAGAGTTGGAAAATGTGTCCTTAACTTATTCCTCTTGATCCAAGCAAAATTAACCATATTTGCTAGCTACCACCTTAGGTAATGGGACTTATTACCCATTATGGCAAATCACTCATCAACCGATTGATTCACTACTTGCAGGTGGCATCTCTCGCCTCACAACTTACTATTCAAACCCAATCAATCAGTGATGAAACCTGACCAATCCCAATTAGTACACCTGATATTTAATAACTATCAGATCCCCTATTTTGTTGGCAGCTCCGTCCGATGAGATCTTAAGTATTCATCCAGATCAATCCCTGATGGATTTGACAAGGCAAATATCCCAAAATATACCAAATGTAGTTATCTGAAACTCAGTCTGACCGATTTCCAATTCACTTCGCTTTAGGGAATTTCCCCTAGTGATACCAGGTAATCTAGCAGGCTAGGAATATGGGCAAAAATCCCAACACATCCCCCCTCTTGCCTAGATTTACAGCGAGAAAAGGACTGGGGCATGAGAACACCGCTTCAGACACCTGATTGAATACTTCATTGGTTCAAGCAGAGTACACTCATCAATACTCAACGCTGCTGGGGATGACCTTCGGCATATGGCATTCTTCCTCTTGCTCCTCACTACCGCCTCTTCAGAGCGCGGTCCCAAGACCTTCTGTCATGCTGGGCTGATCAATTTACTCATGAAAATATTAGTCCTGGGATCCTGTTTTTCCCCCATCAGGGTATATGACATGCTGTCATATTCAGGATTCTTGGTCCAGCGTCTTTGATTTCCTGATTTTCTCCTCGTCCTAAACAGGAGACTCTTGCCATCAATGTTCATTTCGTGGCTTAGTTAAGAATACTTATTTCTTATTCGCCCTTATTATTTTGCTCATAACCTCTTGGCATAAGTCATTCTTAATTCTTCGCTTGGAGAGCTTATATCATTAATTTTGAGATTAATTTCCCCAAAATTGGAGCTTAATGGATTATAGAGTGCATAATGTCAACTTCTATACTACTGACATCCCCTCTCTCATAAAGCTCATATGTCGAATTCTGAGTCTTGCTACCAGCAGCTCCTCAATAGTCTGTCTGATCCAGACCTCCATCTCTTCCAGCAGATGAGTCGGGATGTTTGATGGAACCTCTTTTATGGTTCTTCCAGGAATCATGCATCTAGTCTGGCGCAAATGGCTAGTCCTTCCATCAAATTACCAGAAATGGTAACTAATTCCTCTGAAATCAGGCAGGCTATCATTTCAAACAACTCTCAGCTGACTCTTCCTCTGCTGTCAATTCCAGAGTTGGACTTCAAAAACTCTCCTGGATTTGGCTCCTTTTGTTGATGCTCCAAACATCATTGTAGATGCTCCGGAGATTATGCCAGTTGCTCTGGATTGTTTGTTTCTGGCTGGGTCAGACCTGCTCCCTGAGTTCCTCTTCTGACTTGGTCAATATTACAAACCCGCTGTTCTGGTCTCCAAGCTCTCAATTGGTAACAGTATTCACTTCAAGCTCTCCTTCACTGAATTCCAGGCCCAAGTCACTAAGGCTTTGACTTTAGTGCTGAATCCCTCTGATATTGATAACCTTCTAGATTGGGATACTGCCACTTATGTTCTTTGCTTTTCCAGCCAAGTTCTTTAAAGCTGGTCCATGAAGCTTCCAGCCTAGCCTGGGTTCCACCGTTTGTTCAGCTTTAGCTTACAAGAAGCCCATAGTCGCCGCTTGCAGGATGCAATCCGCTCTCTGCACAACAATCTCTTCTTTAGAGCTTACCATTGGTATCTTCCACTGATGGCGTTGATAGGGGGCATGATTCAGCAACCCCCATTGAGCATCCCTTCTTTGTTGCTGACCCACATGTCTGGTGTCCTTGATGAAGCCCATTGGCATGCGCTCAGGAATAATCTTCTGGCTCCAGTGCCATTTTGGGATTACTTGGGATTATTTTATAATTGCCTCTTTTTCATACTGTTGCTTTCCTCCCCACTTTGGGGTTTCATGATTGGCTTCCTCCAACATCTCAATATCCCTTCCCCTAGTCACTTTCTCTCAGGACTCGGCATCCATTCAATGAACATGGTTTCATGTAGGTCTCACCCTCGCTAGCATCCAATCACATATTGATTTTGATGGGCTGTTCATTCCTACCGCAATCCTTCCTCCCTCCCCTGAGAGGCAACATAGGCGTAATCATCCTCATACTGAGGACAATCAAAAAAAATAAAAATTATAAATTTATTGGCTTTTTTGTCTATGAATTCTAATCTTTTCAATATCCTTATTTATTTTTTTCTTTATTCTTCTTTTTTACTATGGGACTTGACCTTGCTTTGGTTCAGAGGTCCATCCTTTCCCCCAAACTGGATCCTAAGTACTTAAACCTACCAGTTCTCCATGGTTCAGAGGTCCTTTTTTTGGACTTAAAACTATCAGGACATGACCAACTTAATGGTTCATTGGTCCTTAAGGAACTCTTTTATTTTTTATCAATCCAATGCTTTAAATATATAGCGTGGACTTGATTTACAACTCTTCCATTCAAGAGATTTTTGATGGAGTATGCATCAGTCGCCGTCTTGGCAATTACTTCAAATGGACCCAACCACAATGCATCTAATTTGTTTTTTCATCCAAAACCATGTGTATCATGATAGGCAACTCTTTCACCTATTCAATATTCTTCTAATGCCATTCAGTTCTTGTCATCCATCACATTTTACTCGTATCCTTTTCTTCAAGGTTATATCAAATGCTTGCAATTGCATATCAATCAGGATACTCATAGTCAGTTCAGGTATTGCTTGGTACTCATCACCAATGTAGGTTCCACCACCAAATATAAAACTGGCAGCAACGCGGCCTTTCTTTCAGATAATAATTCAGATGGCGTCTTTCCCGTCACTGTATGATGACTAATGTTGTAGGCGAAAGTTACTGAACTCAGGTACATTCCCCACACAGAAGTTCTCCCTGCGACTAGCTTCCTCAGCGTCACAGCCAGCGTTTCATTGACCTGTTCTACCAGTCCGTTCATCTCTGGCCGGTATGGTACTGACACAACTCCTCAGATACCCATTATTTTGTTTAACCTCGGTGTTAACTTTTGGCGGATATGTCCTTTTCCAGTGAACAAATTGCGCAGGGTTTAGCCCACTGAGCAACGGCCAAATGATATGGAGATCGTTGGGTCTCAATTAAATGTAATAATCTTATATATAAAAATATGAAGCAATCGCCCCAATTTCATTACTATTTTATTTTAATATATATCTAACCACAGACCTTCTCTGCATACGTTCTCCCCTTCTTCCTAATCACTTTTCTTTTCTTCTCCTAAAACCTTTCTCCTCAATCATATCATCCTGCTTATAGCATAACAGTTTTAATGATATTACTTACACGGCTTGGTAACTCAATTCGCCATATCTCATTGGTTTTGTCAAATCAACAATCCAATATCGCCTCATTTTGAAGCACTTAAATTACCATTACCAGTTCGATTCTGGCAGATTCCCTTCATTTCGCCAGATGACCCCGGGCTTATCATCCAGTCATATTAAATTTACAACATTACCCCTCCTTGACTGGATGATAAGGATTCTATTGTTTGTACAGCTGGAGGAACTTCGCATGCACTCAGTTGATTTTCCTGACCACCCACAGGTTCCTTAATGGTGTAGGCATCAGACCCAGTCTTCTCAATAATCTCAAATGGTCTGCTCCATATGTTGGCAATCTTGTTACTTCTTCTGAACCCATGTTAGTTGTGAAACAAAACCAATTTTCATACCCCAAACTGCAGAAGATTGCTGTATCTACATTGATCAGCCACATGATCCCAAATCTTCTTGGCCAGACTAGTGGAATATGCCTCAATTTGGTGCTTAATTAGCATATTCATTAAGGTAGCCAAATAGCGATGGGCTCGACTCCACCAGTATCCTCTACACTGGAGTAAAGCAATGTTGGTAGCGCTGGATGTCATCCATAGAGCAATTGAAATGGACTCTTACCAGTTGCAGAGTGGTAGCTGATATTGTACGTAATGATAGCAGTGGATAAAAGGGTGCTCCAGTCTGACAGCCGTTCATTTACAAGATTGCATAGAATATTTACCAAGGTCCCATTGACCCATTCCACCATACCGTTAGATTCAGGGCGGTAGGGGAGTGGTTAAAACCCCACGGATGGCCATGAGCTCGTTCAACTTTGCCAAAATATGTGATGTATTTGGTTCTGTTGTCCATTAAGATAAATTGCGGAAAACCATGACGCTGTATAACACACTCCAGGATGAACTTAGCGGTAGTGACAGCCCCCAAATCCTTGATAGCCCTTGCTTCCACCCATCTTGTCAAATGGTTGATGGCAACTATTATATATTTGGAGCGGTTTGCGCCAGTCAACAGAGGCCCCACCATGTCTAATAAAACGGTATGCCATGCAAACTGAGGCCTAACTAGCTGGTAGGTGGTTCTTCGGTGGAATGGTTTCTCCACTTGGCACTGATGGCAACAACCAACTGTAACAAGCACATCATAGTGCATAATCTCCCGATAGTAGTGGGGTCGCAAGAGCTCCAGCATCTTTTTCAACCCTCCATGACCTAATTCTCTATGGGCATCCATAATGTTTGCAGGCCGGGAAGAGGGTTTTGGGAAACTCAGTGTCGATTACCCCATCCGCTTATATAGCTCCCCATTGCGCAAGAAGGTATCCTGCCTATGCCCATCCAACACTTTGATCATGGGTGGTGGCTCATCGTGATATTTGCCCACAATCATCTTTTTATACATGATGTCCACCACATCCACTGTAATGGTGACCATGGGTAATTGAGAAAGACAATCCACATTTTGATGCTTTTCCCCTGCCCAATACATAATATCAAAATCATATGCTTGGAGCTTTAAAGCCCATCGCGCGAGCCACCCTTCAGGTTCCCGCAGATTCTGTAGCCAGCGCAAAGAGGCATGATCTGTTACCACTTTGAATTTTACCCCATGGAGGTAGACCCAGAATTGCTTATATGCATAGATTACCGCTAAACACTTCCACTCAGTCACGGTGTAATTCCATTCAAGGCCAGTTAAACTGCGGCTGCAATAGGCAATGGGGTGCTCCACACCATCATCATCTTTTTGGGACAACACAGCCCCTACAGTGGAAAGCAAGGCATCCGTTTGCACAATAAACTCTTTTTCAAGAAGGGGTATTGCAAAACAAGCGCGCTAGTCAACGTGGTTCGTAATACATCAAAAGTGGCTTGGCATCAATATGTCCAGGTGAAGGTAGCGTTTATACTAAGTAGCTCAAAAAGTAGAGCCCTGATACAGCTGAAGTTGGGAATGAACCTTTGGTAGTAACTGATCATCCCCAAAAACACCTGGACATCCCACTTATCATTTGGCCAAGTCATATGGCGGATGGCTTCCACCTTAGCTGTCTGAGGACTAAGCCCTTTGGAATCTACCATGAGGCCAAGGTATTCTAATTGTTCCTTAAAAAAAGTGGCACTTTCAGGGCTTAATTTTGATGTTAGCATCAGCAACGCGGCGGGACACTTGCTCCAAGTGTCTAAAATGCTCCGTGAACGTCCGTGAAAACACATTGATATCATCAAGGTAGACAAGAACGCACAACAGCTTTAAGTCACCCAAAATAGTGTCTATAGCCCGCTGGAACGTAACGGGGGCGTTACATAAACCCTGTGGCATATGTGTAGGCTGGAACAATCCCTTTAATTATAGTGCACTTTTCTTGTTCCTCCGTGGGCAACTCGATCTGCCAGTACCTTGATATCAAGTCCATAGTAGAGAAATACTTGGCCCCACCCAACCAATCTAAAGTGTCATCAATCTGTGGGAGCAGGTTTGAATCTTTTTTGTAATGCTGTCAAGCTTCCAATAATCAATTACTCTTTGATTAGAGCCATCTTTATTTTTGACAATTAGCACTGGAGATGCCCATGGAATTTTTGACGGCTCCAACATTCCCTGTTCCACCAAGGTATCTATTTCTGTAGTACAACTTCTTCTTCTGCCTTCGAGCAATGGATAGGTTGTGACCTTATAGGGGGGTGGTCTCCCGTGTCCTCCCAATGCACAACCCCATGAGAACAACCAAAGTCGTGATTATCAGTTGCAAAAATGCTGTGGTACTTTTTCTACAGATTCTTCACCCTATCCTTCTGATCCTCCAATAGACCAGTTAGTGCCTCCCGCGGAACCACAGTCATTACTCTGAGGGGGGTTTTTAGAGGCAAGCTGAGATCTTCCCATGAACCAAAGTCGTGTACCTGGTGGACCTCATCAATAGGGATAAGGTGCAGGTAAGCCACCACTTGGTGCTGCCAAATCTTCATCATCTCCTTCTGCAGATTCGCTATCAACACCTTCACTTCCCCCTGCCCTGGTAACAGTAATCCAGGAGCCATATGAGGTTTGAGCTGCGATTGGTGATAAGGCCCCACAACCTCTCCATACAGACCTCTTGGAGATATCAATTTTGAGCTCTTTCTCAATTATGACCTGATGCCCCAAAGGGATAGTCCAAGCATTCACAGCTCATAGAGGAATCCCTTTGTACTTATAAATCTGGTTTAGAAGCATTTGGGTCCTCCGCTTCATCCATCAATATTTTACAGGAATCACACCATTGCTATAAGCAAGATTAATTTGCGCGTATAGATTGGGTTATCTGGGACTTCGTGGGAAGTAAAATAATAGGGATATGTTATCACATTATACTGATGGTTTTGTCCACCATATTAACCACAGTCCCAAAGTGCCGCATAAATGCAGCCCAGATCAACATGTCATAATGGTTATTAAGCAACACCACAGCTGGAGCGGATACACTGACAGACCCAAACCTCAAGGGCAATGAGCTATATGCGCCTTTTGACACAGTACTCTGGGCCCCCGAAGTTCCATACACTACTCAGTGGTCCACATTTGGCTTCAGCGGAAGCTTAGATACAAGCTTGGTGGATATTAAATTGACAGGAGCGCCTGTATCAATGATCGCTCAAATTTTGGTATTCTGCACAAACATGTCACAGTAGGTGCATTCCAAATAAGAAGAACCCTTGGTGTTTGATAAATAAACATTCAAGGACATATGATTATTCAAAAAGGTGCGCATACCAGCCCCAACTTGAGGATACTCGTGGGTAATTTTTTCTACAGAATCGCCACCTCCACCCCCTCCAAAGCAGCGACATATGCGGAGGAGTCACCGCCAATTGTACCATCTCGCTCAAGGATCTGCCAGGCGTATGGCTTATACACATTTTGGCGAAACTCCATGTCTGCATTAGTGGTGTCTCTTCCTCAGCTTGATGCCAAAAGGTGGTAAGGGATCTGTTGATATAGTAAATCCTCAGTGTGTTCCCCAGGGCCAACACAAAGTAATTTATGATAAACACCAGGGACAATTACATTTGTATCAGCGGAAGCAGAGCGTCCCATCTCTACTCCGCTCTCCCTTTTCCCTGTTCATTTGGGACCACAGATTCTGAGTGGACCCTTGGTTTAGCCTGACAACTAACCGCATAACGACCTGTTTGGCCACACGAGAAACAAGCGTTTGGGACCAGTACTCATCTATGAATCGCCCCAGAAGGTCTAGGTCTACTTTGGAACCACAGTTTATTATGGACTCAAGGATAAGCGGTTTGATCATAATAAGGACGTAAAGGACCCGCCCATGAGTTTTGTGGCCGAGGGGTGACCCACCAATAGCTCCCATATTGAGGGGATCCTTCGTTTAGCGAAATTTTAATGGCTAATACAGGATCCTTCCGCTCCACGTTGGGAGCATTAAAGTTGACAGATAAATGGCGTAAAATATGGATGATTTTGAGTACCTCTGCATCCTCCTAAAGAGTGTACGCCATAGCATTATGCAAGTCGTGGTAGGGCTTGATAGCTTTTATCATCACTATGCCCACCACCTCATTAGATAAGACATTTGCACCCAACAACACATGAGCCTCATTAGTTAACCGCTCCACAAACTGTATTAAAGACTCATTTTTTTGGAAAGATATTGTTAAAAAGTCCACCTTGCGCAGAGCCATTTTCGCTTTGCCCCCAAACAAGCGGATTACAATCTCCTTCACCTCTTGGTAAGTTACAGTAAATTTTTAAGATAACATGTAACTTGATTGGCACTTGAAACATCCAACATAGACAACAACACTTAGCTTTCCACTGATTGAAAGCCCCCTCTATGGAAAACTAAAAAGCTTGAAAAACCCGTATATGTTACCATCACAGTTAAATGGGGCAGCCTGTCACTGCAGATTTCCTCCTCCTTAATAACATTATTTAATTTATATCTTCACAGTCTAGCCGCTCCGTCATGCTACTCAAGAGGTTGGCAAGTTGGTATGGTATGGTCACCTACCTGGTCCAGTCGGCGGATGGCATGGTTGCGCTGCTCCATGATAATTTATTCTCCTGAAAAGCACTTTTTACGCCTGAAGTAAGGTATCCAAAGCAAACTTCAGCTCCCCATATTGAGACAATTCAATAAACGGGGTAGTACCCCATCAAATCGAGTTGGTTGCGCCATAAGTGCAGTAATGAAGTTGTTAATAGTTGATCAATGGGCCCCATGTAGTGAGCACCACTGTTAACTTTTGGCAATATGACTTATTTCCGCTGAACGAGTTGCACAGGGTTTACCTCACTGGTCAACGGCCAAACATTATGGAGATCATTGGTCCCTTAAATAATCATAATAAACTTATATAAAATATGAGGCAATCACCCCAGCTACGCTACTTTTATTTAATATGATATATCTAGCAGACCCTCTTTGCTTATTCTCTCTACTTGCTCCTACTCCCTTCTTCTTTCTTGCTCTCTTTTCCTCTTCTAAAACCTCCTCAACTTCTCTCCCCCACTCAACCCTTAACCCTCAGTATTCTTCAATGGATTAAACACATTTCGCTTAGTCAATCTCTCTTTGCTATCAATGTAGAGTTTGTTTTATCATTGAGGCTTCAACGGAATTTTCTTGATTACTGAACCCTAATTGATTTGACTGATTACCTTGCATCGCTCTAACCTATTACTCACCCTCAGAGCTCGCTTTGCATTTAAATTGTATCCACCAGAACACTATCTTATTGCCCAGTCATATTGAAATGTCAACAACAAATATAGCTGAAGTTAATAAGGAACCGCGAATAATATCTGACTATTCCTAGAAAAACTTTTAGTTTGAATTTATGGGGCTTTTTCTTCAGGTTAGAAGTGGAAAGCCAGAGGAACACTTCCCTCAAGTGTTCTAAGTGTTCTGTAAAAGTTCTTAAGAACACATTTATGCCATCCAGGTATTCAAGTACGCAGGACATCTTAAAATCTCAGAGGATGGCATCCATCATTCGTTGAAATGTAGCCAAGGATATATACAGCCCTTGGGGCAATTTAGTAGGTTTAAACAAGCATAAAAGCTGATTATATACTTCTTTTTCCAACTAAAGAAAATCTATAACTAATGCCCCGAGATTAGATCTATTTCTAAAAGTATTTTTCAATCTCCAATCGGTCCAGCGCATTGTCAATCTGTGACAGGAGGTAATAATTCTATTTTATTACACTATTAAGTTTTCAGTAATCTATAAAAACTCAATCTGGCTCTATTATTCTTCTTTACTAATAAATTTGGAAAATTTCAGGGGCTTCTGGAAGGTTTTAGCATAGCTTGCTTCAACAGCTTCCTGATTTCTTCTGTTACTACTTCTTCCATGGCTCTTGAATGGCGGATCGCTTCTAGTGGATGGGAGCATGATCTCCTGAATTTATATAGTGATTGACATTACAAGTGAAGCTCAAAATTTTTGTTTATCCCTGGAAAAAATTCCCAATAAATTTAAAACAGTGAAAGCACTTAATGTTTATCATCTTCTGTCAATCCTAATAAGAACTCTATTGCATTTACAAAAAGATATTGGTCAGAACACCACTATGAAGTATAAATTCCTTTAACAATCCAAAAATAATAAATACATTTTAATTTCAACAATGAGAATCAGGTGTAAGTAAATTATCCTTAGATGCCTTTTCACTGTGTAGGCTCTTTTTGTAAGTTAGTTGACAGGACTTATATCTCGCCATGCTCTGGTAATATCAACCCATGAGCTATATGATGCACTAACTGAGAATGGCTTGATACAATTTCTTTTCCAAAAGCCCTTAAGGTATCTAAACTTTTTAATTCAGTGCATACAAACACCTGATGTCCAAAGGGTATTATAACGCATTGACTATAAAATAAAAATACACTTCTAGACTCATAAAAGTGTTAGTGAGTGATATGTTTTCAAATTGATGGTAGCAGATGAAGTCACTCCATATTGTTATGCCAGAGATACATGGGAGTTATGTGTATGTTCCTTTATTATTATACTTAACATAAAAACGGGGTCTTCTGATCCAGGATTTTATATGTTTCATCCACCATGTTGACTATGGCGCCGAGATGTCTCATGAACGTTGCATCTATTATAATATTGTATTTCTGGGTAGGTAGCACAATTAACGGTGCAACTATAGCAATTGATTCAAAACATAAGGGCAGTGAGCTGTATACTCCTTTTTATAAGGTGCCTCTAGACTAGTGGTACCAAAAATTTTACAATGCCCAACATATAATTCTATCAACAACTTGTTTATCTTCCTGGTAGACACAATGTTAAGCAGTGCTCTAATGTCTATGAAAGCTCAAACTTAAATTTTCGCCACAAACATGCCATAGTTGGTACATCTCAGAATAAGAATAGTGAGTTTTTCAAATGTACGTCCAAGTATCTTTCTTGTCCAAAAAGCAAATGACCCTGCATCCAATTTACGACATTCTTTAATTATCATACTTACTTGATTATCCAAACATTATGATTTCTTTATAAATGTACGTTGATGGTATTATGTAAAACATCTGTCAGGTTTCTCCCTGAATTAGGTGAAAGCCTTGTACAGTGGGAAGGTTGATATATTAATACAAAGGGCACAATTCTGAAATGGCCCAATAATTTTAAGAATAGGTTTGATTCTATGTTTTTACTGGTATACTGAATTTGGGGCATTACCTGCATTATTCTGAATTTGGGGAATATTTAAATTTCCAGGTTATTAATCTTAAACCACACTTTTATCTATTACCACCTATCTCAGTATTGGGACTTTCCTACAGATCCCATGGCACTATCCTTAAAATCCCTCTTTTTCCTTTCATTTCTAAGCACTATAAATAGTGCTTGATTACTATAAATAAATTACTCTCAATAGAATATATTATTTACTTTATCTTACCTTATTATAATGGAGAACGTCTCATCAAAGGCTGCAAGCTTCAAAGCCCTTCTTTAAATAAACGAGCCGCAATGATTCCCCCTGGTGGCCCAAAAACTGGTGCTTTCTGCTAGGTCGCTTCAGAGTTGCACCATGAAGATATAGCCTCAACCTTGTATGATAAGGGTTACCAATACTCAATAGATACTCCAAACCCTGATCTTTTGGCATATCTACACTAGAATGGCCAAGATGTAGTAACTGTGGGAAGTAATTTTACCAAGAAGATTTTCAAGTGTTTTAGAGAAGAAGGTCCTATATGTTTCAAAACACCAAGCCAACTCAAGCCCTTAATCATTTTACTGTATATGCCTGAAATAATTGAAACAGATGTCAAAGAGCATTATAACCAACATCATAAGGCGAAGAGATTGAAAAAGGCAATACTTTATTAAATGAAGCAAATTTTTTAAGAAAAAATGGAACTGTGAATGAAGAGATGCTTAGGAAAATATCACCCAGAGAAATGACTACTGGCCTTTAGGATGGGTTTAACATTATGAGGAGAAATTCTAAAAATTTATTCTCTATTTAAGTGATATAAAAAGAAGCTGACCAAATTGATGCTTATCCTTCAGTCAAAGAGCAAAAATTAAACCAATTGGAATGCTCAGAATTTTAAACAAATGATTTTAGTGCCAACAATAATAATTATTTAGGTAATAAAAAACAAAATCCACCTCTCAATGTCATTTCCCACTCTGCTGCTTCTGAGCAAAAAATGGAAACAAAGATTATAGCCAATTTGAACCCTAAAGTGCCGAGTGACAAATCAAATTTGGCCAGTGAGCATTGACAACACCAAATTAATGAAATTGGGGCAAGTTGAGAACTAGCTTTAAAACTCAAAGGAGGCATCAAGCCTCAAGATTTTTCTGGAAGCCTCAAAAAATTGATGTGATGATGCGCTAAAAATGCCAGAAAAAATACCTGGGTCTTACCTTTGCACACTTTATGACAAGCTTGAGAGCTCCTTTCTGGCAAATCTAATGCTTGTCAACGCTTTAAAAGCTCCCCTCCAAAAATTGGGCCAGATATTAATAGAATAAAGTATCAGGATTGCCTAATCTAGCTCTCAGATTGGGATAGCACCGATCTCAACAAAAATGAGGGCCTCAACAAAGTGAAGCTCAAGGAGCCAGCTGAATTTAGCTCCAGTACTAATGACAATTATGTCAAGGAAGAGTCAACGCATACCAGTTGTGAATGTTTTACACGCAAGAATGTCTTTAAAAATATCGCTCTTCCCAAACAAGCGCTTTCATGAACAACTACACATGATGATTGAGAGTAATGGCATGTCAAGCAGCAAATATGGTGGGGTTGCAAAAATCATCAAATTCATAAAGTGCACCAAAATGACCCATCATCTGTATTTGTAATGACTGCATGTCCCCTCAAGGGTTTGATTGCTGGCCACCCACTGTATTGATCTTAAATTTATGAAGGCCAACGATAGCCCTGGTGAGGCTTAGGGTTAAGGTGATTGCCAAAAGGGAGGGCCTCTCACTCTCAAGCAACGTCATTGGCAAGCTCCTTTGAGATCTCCCACAGCGATATTCGCCAGGTCATCAACCTGTTATCCATGTGGCGCCTGTCCAACTCAACCATGAGCTATGACGAGGGGAAAACCTATGCAACTCAGCTCCAAAAAACATTTTTTTGGATTTCTTCAAGATCATTGAGAAATACTTAAATTCTGCAGCTCATGGGAACCACACCCTGGCTGACCATATTGAGTTCTATTTCTATGACTTTTTTAATCAGGCTGCTTATGGTTCAGGAGAACTACATGTGGTGCCACCCTCACAAGCCTGGTGGCCTTGCGGACCTTGCCCAGGATGCACTCTTCCACCAGGAGCTGCTTAGCAAAGCTGCTGATTGCATCCTGCAGGCTGACACTGACATTGTCATAAAGTTCAATTTCATTATCTACCTAAGATGCTCCAAGTATGAGTCCTACCACTCCAGGGTCAAAAGCGCCAAGCCTCGGGCTACTAATACTTCCACAACTCCAACATTGGCATCACTGACCTAGTCGCATCAAGCACGAGGCTCCATACACCCCTGAGCTTAAGTCCTCCATCTATCTTAACCCTCAGGTCACGACTTACTCCCCTAGGACAAGGATTGTGGAGGGCGTTGTCAGGATTCTCCCTGAATTAGGTGCAAGCCTTGTCTAGGGGGAAGGTTGATATATTAATATGAAGGGCACAATCCAAAATGGTCCAATAATTTTGAAAATGGAGTTCAATTTTATGTTCTCAATTGGTATACCAAATTTGGGGATATACCTGAATTATTCCGAATTTGGGGAATATTTACATTTTCAAGCTATTATCTAATATTAATTCACACTTTTATCTATTACCAACTATCCCATTATTGAGAATTACTAGAGGTCCCATGACACTACCCTTAAAATCCCTCTTTTTTCTTTCATTTTCAAGCAATATAAATAGTGCTTGATTACTCTAAATAAAGTACTTCTCAACAGAATATATTGTTTACTTTGTCTTACCTTATTCTAATGGAAAACGTCTCGTCCAAGGCTGCAAGCTTCAAAGCCCTGCTTTCAGATAAACGCGCCGCCAATGATTCCCCCTGGTGGCCCAACAACATCTTAAGAATTTCGTTCTACTATCTTGTACATGTAAGTCTTATAATTTCTCTGCAAGACTCTTTGGCTGCAATATCTTTTGTTTATCTTTAAGTTAATATGTATGAATTTTGGCAGTTTGTTGATATAATAGATCATTGGCAGATGCATTAGGGTCATAAAAAATTTGCTCTTGGGTGGGACATCACGGTATATTGGCAGAGGTAGAAACTCCCTCCTCTACTGTGCACATTTTTTTCCCAAATTTGTGTGTGGTGACTGAACCACATGTAATTGTTTTCTGACAGGTAAGTTTATTGTGTAGTGACCCTTTTGACTAAACTCAAAGCTTATAACTGAGATACAACGCGTCTATATATATATCTTTCATAGCCTCACATTAAGGTTGATTTGAGAGTTGTACTGTGGTCTATTATAAGAATCTAACACTGGAGGTACAGTAGGGATGATTAGGGCTTCTTTTCTACATCTGGAGGTTAAAATTTAGAATACATTTGGTGTAAGTAATTGCTTATTTTAGGTGGGAGCGTGCTTCTTTTTTTAGGACTAGTGGTTCCCAACCCAAAAGGGGGAGCCGCCACGAATCTTTATTTGCAAATGGGCCAAACAAAGGGATTATTAAAATAAAAAACCCTATAATGGCACCTCAGCTAACAGCCTAGAAAGCCATATCAGAAAATGAGGAAGCTTTGAGGAAACTTAATTCCATCGCCCATTTTAGCTGGCGGATCATGACAGACAACATTGGGTAGGAGCATCAGTGACATGAGGCATAAGGAGGTATACCTTTGGGTTTTATTAGTTGATGAAGCTTTTATCCATTGTCTCATCACATTGAGAAAGTTGATGCTCAGCGAAAATGATGAGAGCAGGCACACAAGATAATGCCTTAATGTACTGGTGGGTTTTGGGATAATTGGGGTCAAAAAGAGAAGTTTTTTGCTGCGGTGATGCAAGCGCGGCTCACATTAAAAGCAAGCTCCTCAATTTCATACTTTGCATCTTCCTTAAAAATATGGGGAAAATTAGTTGATAGGAATACCCTCAAAAAGGGACTCCATCGCCACACAAAGTTGCTGGCGAAGTAGGATGTTGGCAGGGCAGCTAGCCTCAACTGCTATTTTATTGATATTTTTGTAAATTGGAAACTCATTTCAAGGGCAAAAATGGTGAGGATGCAAATGGTAGGGTCAACGAAGAACTCCTTCAAAACAAAATCCCGTTTCACATGGTATGGGCATTTTTCCACATCAATCCATTAGAGAGCCTTGAATGGATTGGATTTAGCCAGAACTGGGACAGCCATAGGAATTGGGGAAGTGGCAGGAGCTGATTGGCCACGTGCTGTTGACCATGGCAGCTCAGCTGAACTGATTTAGCCAACAACTCAGGATTTCATAATCCAGTCAAATTGTTTTAATTTTTTAACTTTTTTTAAATTTTGATTGACTGTAGAAATAAACAGTGCCAGAAATTTTCTAAGGTTGGGGGAGGGAGGATTGAGCTCCGTTTTAAATTTGGGCTAAACCAGCCTCTGACCCAACGCTGGAGGGAGGTTTGTGGAAGTGGCGGATGCGGAAGCTATAGGGCACTTGCGCTTCAAGTGATCTAGCTCAAAGAACAAGGGCAAATGGCGCAGCCGTTTTCAATGTGCGCCCAGAATGGGTGATCAGGGGTGGATCTGATCACCATGCGAGGGGTAATCATGAGGTGGGTTTCACAATTGAATGAGCAGATCTTTTAAAAGGTGTGCGGCCCTGCCAAATGATCCACTCCATTCAGAAGAACAAATTGCAACATGGGGACTGCACTGTCAATGGCCAAACCCTCCATGAGCTCATGGAAAAGCATTTGGGGGAAAGGTGGAGGGCAACCCAGCGAACTAAACCACCAGTGGCCTCATTTGAGAGCCAGGTGCAAATGATAATAACGGGAATACCTTTAAAATTAATGTCAGCTTAGATTCTGCTGTTGCATTGGCCTCAGAACGGAAACTGAGGTCAAAACACCCCTTAAAGGGCAGAATTCAATGAAGCTGATGGGTTTTAACACCTCTGTGGCCATCTTGATGATGGCCATGCTTGAATATGGGATGTGGTTCCCATATTCGACTTGGAGGCAAAAGAAAATTGCTCCATGGGAGCACCAAAGAGCTCAGGAGCACCACCTGGAAACTTTCAAGATGGTGGGCCAAGTCCTGAGGGGAGACATAACGTCCAGTAGCATTAGGGGGGCTAGCAGAGTCAGCTCAGGCGCGCTTCAGCGATGGCTGAAATATCCCAGATGGCAGTGCACCACCACTACAAGCTGGGGCAGCAGGCGTCAAGAGCATCAGCATATGTAAGTTTTGGCTTGATTGAGCAGCAAATTTTTGTAATTTTTAAAGAGTTAACTTGGCTTTGCTTTCAATGTCAAAGCAAAAGAGAGTTCTTGGGAGCATGCTTCTTTAAAAACCCCAGTTTAATTGCATTAAAGATCTCACAATAAAGTTTATACATATGTTTTCATGGCTAATCCAGCGTCCTCTTCTGAAATTACTCCTACCCAACAAATACAGGACCTCTGATAGAATCAGTAAATAAATTAAGTAAATTTTTTAATTAGTTGAAATATATGGTAAGGGAATTAACCTTTTGTTGTGTCATCTTCACAACTACTCCAAAGAGTCTCAACACGGTTTGTTTACCCTCTTATTATGTCACAGAGCTAATTTCTCATTAAAGGTAACTTGGTACACTCTCTCAACATCTAAGATAATATCAAAAGTTTGGCTTTACGCTGATGAGTCTTCTTCCCTGGAAAACACAAAGTTAAAAAACAATATGTACATATTTATATCTCTGGTAAGGGGGGTAGCTTAATGACTCAGAATTTTTCATCCACCTCCAGGCTTTAGTGTCTTGAAATATATGGTTTTACTTTTGGATTCTGTTAAGTAATACTGGGCTAAGAGGAGTAAACTTTAAAGAAGTTAACACTTGGTTTTTATCATTTTTAGGTTCTGCTGTTGTGGCATCCCCCAGAAAGACAGCCAAGACAGGTGGAATCTCCTAAGAGAGAAAATTATGCATCTAATGGACTTTTGCTACCAGAATTTCCATATTTAATACCTTCTTGGTTCATAATCAGCTTTTTGTAAGTGTCTCCTCTTTTCCTAGACAATAATTGCTTTTCCAATCAAAATACTCTCTTTTCATATCATATAATCTGTGAAGTTAATTTATGTTGAGATTCTGATAAGACTGGATGATAAGCCCTAAAGAGTCACGGCTGATTGGTTAAAAACTGTTGATTATATTTTCATAGTGTATGATATTTATTAACCTTAGGATAAGGCAATATCGAGTCTGAATGGATAGCTATTAGATTGCCTTTAAATAAGGCGACAAGGCAATGTTTACATATGATGAACTTTTAATTGATCTCCTTGAACTAAGGCGATAGTAAAATTTGGAATAGTAGACTCATCCAGAACCAATGAGAATATGGTGAACCACCCTTATCCACAACATCTCCATGGGCGATGGAACCCCTTGTTGAGGGTATTACCATCACAAATTTCCCCATGAAGTTGATGAGAATGCATTATTTGAAAATGAGGGGCTCACTTTTGAGTGAGCTTCTCTTGCATTGATGCAGAAAAAACATCTCTGTTTAACCCAAATTATTCTCAAACCAGACAGCACATCAAGTCTTTAACTTGTGTACCTGCTCTCATCATTTTTGCTGAGCATCAACTTGCTCAATATGCTGAGGCGATGGACACCGCTGGCCTCATTAATGAAGAAAACCCACAACTAAATCTCCTTATGCCCCATGTAGCTGACGGTCCCACCACAATGCTGTCCACCATGGTCTGCCAGCTAAAGCGGGCACCGGATAAAAACTTTCTTATAGCTTCCTCACCTTCTGGTATGGTTTCCTAGGCTGTTAGCTAAGGTGTTATATTAAGAATTTATTTATCTACAATAATCCCTTTGTTTGGACCATTTTCAAATAAAGCTGTGTGGTGGCTATCCCTTTTTGGTCGGGCACTACTAGTGCTAAAAATATGGCGGAACTGAATATTTTAAGCAAAATGATTAGTATCAACCAAAGTCACTAATATATAAGTGATATGAGGAGATTGAAAGATAGGGATTGTTAGGAGGAAAGAGAGAGCGTAGCAGCGAGTATCCAGTGTAAACCTTAATATAAAATAAAGAAATGGCTTTGGGGCAATTGCTCCATATTTATTATATTTAATTAAGTGTGTACCATGGACTGGCAATCTCCATATTGTTCGTCCTATTGCTATGTGGGTTTGACCCTGTGCAAAAACCTTTCAGTGTATAGTAAATATATCGCCAAAGTTATAACAATGGTGCTCACTACAGAGCTCATTGAAGAATCGCAGAAAATGAAAATTATTTTCCTGTCGCCAGACATGGCATATCAGGCCTTCACTAAAGGGTAATTGTCCCAATCCGCCATGCTTGCAGAAGCTTCAAAAATTAAACTTGTTGTGGACTTTGCTCAAAGAACAAAAAGGAGCTCCTTCAGGAGCATGGCAACGTCAAACACTAACTTGAAAATGTGGTTAGCCAGTTGTGGATACTTGGACAACATAACAGGCAGCTTGCTGATCGCCTGGACGACGCTACTGAGGGGAAAACTGCATGGAGCAAAAGCCGAAAACTACCTTTTACCCACCTCGCCCCCATTGGGAAGCGGATGGGTAAGATGTTTCTTGGAAAAGGTCATTTTATGACAAATATAAGACTGGATACCTTGCTGAAGAGCTTTTCAATGAGCACATAGGCAGTAGGAGCTGTTTATCTCATGATGGCAGCTCTGGGGATGACTATGTCCCAACCCAATGAACCCCCTATGTGATGGCAGTCCTGCCCACCTATAAAACCTATGATACTCCTGGAGCAGCCACCCAAACGTGTGCTGCTGGGCCTTCTGAGCCAGCTCCTTTCTGAGATTACAGATATGAGTCTCAATCAAATCCCAAGTACACTCCAAAGGCTCTCAGTTATGAGAGGGAAGACGAGGTCTACTTTGACAAGCTACCTCCATTTGTTTTCAATGGAAACATCAATAAATTATTAAATAATTTGATTTTGCAGCGGAAGGAGCATCAAATTTGCGTAAGGCTTAATTACTGATATTCGCCATGGACGTTGTAAATGTCAACCAAGTT
The DNA here is from genome assembly GCA_022478985.1 of Massospora cicadina. NCBI lineage: Eukaryota > Fungi > Entomophthoromycota > Entomophthoromycetes > Entomophthorales > Entomophthoraceae > Massospora > Massospora cicadina. Next base: position 156,849 of record JAKSZP010004064.1, on the reverse strand, counting down.
ACTTGCTATCTTCCAATCAACTCCATTACATATCAGGAGGTGAAGGAGATTGTGCTGAAGTTGTTTGGAGGCATTTCCAAGATGTTTCAGTGGAAGGCTGAGTTCTGACAATAGGGGTTCATCGTAATAAAACTCTCACTGAGTTTTCAGACCGTAAAATGACAGAATCTCATGTTCTGCTAGGGGCAGGCACTCTAGCTGAAACCAATGTTAAGAATTACGATGACCTCTGTGGTGAAGCTATACTGTGATCCTTAAAATGTCATGGCTTCATTTTTGGAGGAAGACGTACTCCTGCTCAAAATTGTCCAAGATTTATGCCATCTATTTGCTACCTTTAATCCACCCAATACAGAGCGGAAACCTACAGCAACCATCGCTGGACCTTCTTATTTGGGGAAATTATCCTACCCTGTTCAGAGTCCGCTTAAAAACCCCCAGAATTATTATAACTACACGCATCGCCCTTTGCCGAGTTACCATCAGCAGTCCAACTATCAGACTGTGCCTGTTTACGCCAATCACCCGCAGTCTAACTTTTGGCTTGGTCCATCTTACAATAGCCAAGGACGCGGGCCCTATGAAGTATATTGTTTGAATCCAGTTGCCCTGGTAACCTTTTATGGAGTTGCCTCAATCATCAGATCCATTACATACAGCAGGACCAGTACTACCATGGAAAAGTCAGAGTGGAGTAGTGATGGTACTCTCTACCTTCGCTATCCCAAAACTAAATGTCCCACCTGAACCTATCAACGTATATTCAGTGAAAGTCCCTCAGTATGAGGACAGGTTTTTATATCAGCAGCTATTCAGAATAGTGAACATACTGACTTGAGCGCAAGCTAAGGCTACGATGGAAGAAGGACCTCAGGAGCAACAAAAGCTGTACGTCTGTCAGATGTTTGAACAAGCTTCTTCAGACGAGCTGTACTCAGCCTCAGATGCACCTTCCCTGAAAGATGTACACATCACCCTCCTGGTAGAAGCTATCTCCAAAAATATATAAAGTCATTAAGGGGTAATGAGTTTCCTTAGGAAAAAGATCCTTTAAATGTCCCTGTATTAAACAGTCAAAATTCTTCTTATTCTAAAAAGTACATACTGTGACATTTTTTAGCAAACAAACGCGTCCATGCTATAATATATACAGGTACCCCGGTCATTATAGTTTCTCAAACTTAGTGGCAAAGCTAACACTAAAACCTTATATAGAATATCGAGTGGTATATGGAATTTCTGGAGCAGAAAGCACGGTCTCTGAGGGAGCGTACAGCTCACTACCTTTGTGGTTTGGGTCAATTGTTATGGTATCTTCGGTGATAATGTTACCAAACAGTAACTAAAACCTGTTAATTGGGACTCATTACATGTGACACTTTGGGGCTGGCGTTGATATGACTGTGAAGACCCTCAAAATTTTGGGGCAGCGTATCTTAATATATTTTACCTCCAGCGGAGTGCCAAAGGATCTGGCGCATATGGGGCAAATGAACCTTGCCTATAATAATAAGGTGATTCCAGTTCTCTACCATTGATTAAAAAAGATATTCCAGGGACCTTTGCAACAGATCTTTGAATATCAAGGGCTTCCTCTAAGAGCTGCTGAGTCATTATCCAACCCTACAGACACCAAGTCACAGAAAACACCAATTTAGAGGTGGAAGTTCCAGATGGGCTTTATGGGGAAGTTATTGTCCTTAGCAATTGCAGATTGAGCCCCATGTATCTCCAGGAATTATATTATCAGGACACAGGGAGGTCAAGGTTTTACTAGTGAACCTACAAAAAAGGCCCACTGCAGATCTGCCGACATCAAATAGTGGCTTATTTTCACTTGACTCGGTGGAGGAGGTCCTTCAGATTCATGAGTTCATGTTGCTGGATGAATCTGATCTACCCATTAAGCCACACCCAGCATAACGTAGGTGGTAATGCATGAAAGTTTAATGGGGTTATCAGAAGACCAGAAGGATCAGAAGATAGCTTTATTTTAAAAATATAAGGATACTTTCTGCTATTGACAAATAATTTTAGGGTGCGCTTGGGGTGGTCCATTGATTAGGCACTGGGGACATCCCCCATCTGGTCTCAGGCGATTCACAGGTCTAGGGCAGCTGAGGAAGTAGTAACTGAGGAGATTGAAAAGCTGTTGAAGCAAAGGTGCTTAAACCATCGAAGAGTCCATGAGCTTCACCCATTCTTATTGTAAAAAAGAAGGACAGAACCAACTGGGTAGTAATAGACTACTGAAATCTCAACAGTATCACCAAGAAGGACTCATACCCATTGCTGCGAATGGACAATACTTTGTATTATTTGGGAGGAGTTCGCTATTTATTAACAATGAATTTGATATTGGGCTACTAGAAAATTGAGTTGCCTGCGGCGGAACAAAAGAAATGAGATATAAATACATCTGAGGGGCTCCTCCAACTGACGCATAAGCCTCAAGGGTTATTTATTGCCACGCTTATGTTCCAACGGGCTATGGACACCATCCTCGGCGAACTGAAGCTGTCATGCATAATTGTATACATTGACAATATCAACGTCTTCTCTCAAACATTCTCCAAGCATCTTACCCATCTAGAAGAGGTCTTCCGCCAGCTTACTGAGGCCAACATCAAGATAAAGCCTTATAAATTCTACTTTTTCAAATACCAGCTGGACTACCTAAGGTTTGTGGTAGATGCAAAAGGGCCTAAACCTCAACCAGCATAGGCGTACTATTGTAAAGTAGTTTCACCACTAGTAAACAGGACATACAAGTATTCTTGGGGATGGTGGGCTACTTTTGACACTTCATACCTAACTTCAGTTGTATTGAGGGGACTGTTATTTGAGCTGCTAGAGAAGGAGTCAGTATTTAAATGGAATGAACGCCAACTTTGCTCCTTTGACACCCTTTTGGATGGCGTTAGTCAGTGCACCAGTGCTACGCTATCTGAATTTTGATATAGAATTAATTGTTTAGATGGATACATCCCTTTCCGCCGTTGGGGCGGTCCTATCCCAAAAAACGTTGAGGGGGAGGAGCACCCCATTTTCATACTACAGTAAGAACTTAAACTGCCATGAGTTTGATTATACTGTGATCAATTGAGAGTGCTTAGCAGTGATCTACGCATATAAGCAATTCAGGGTATATTTGCATGGAGTGTAGTTATGAGTTGTAATGGATCATGTTTTGTTACACTATTTAAAGAACTTCAAAGATCCTGAGGGGCGTCTATTCCGATGGGCCCTTAAACTGCAAGCTTATGGCTTTGAGGTACTCCACTGACCAGGAGCAAAACACCAAAATGCAAGATGATTATTGAGTATACCAACGAATGCAGTTACGGTGGATCTGAGTGACATAATGTATAATAAGAAGCTCAGCGGTATATATGACGATGAACCACCTCAAGTCATCAAGGTATTAGACGGAATAAGATCCAATTCATTCCAGTAGAATGGCGAACTATACAAACGGATTAAATACTCTTTTGTGAACTTCTCGTGACCCTTAGCATGGTATGGCATTACCATGAGCGCACATAAGGCAGGCAGACATGGTGGCATGCTCAAGATGTTGAAATTCTTGCGCCCTCAGTATTATTTGAGAAATCACGAACTTTGTTGCGCTTGAAACCATTTCCTGCTGCCACCAGAGCCAAATAAAGAGCCATTCTTCCAGAAGACTTCATAATGGTTAATGAAACCTCATTTTTCTTGGAATATGGTTTCTATTGATGTCGTTAGCCCTCTGCCAACAGGAGCTAACTGGTCCAAAAACATTCTGGTGGCAATCTACCACCTGAATAGTTGGGCAGAAGCACGTGCAATAAAGGATTTGGGGGCGGTCACAGCGGCCAAGTTTATATTGGAATGTATTATCCAGCGTCATGGCTGCCCTCAGTTCACCCTTACTGATAATGGAACTAACTTCACCTCCCACATTCTTCCCAAGATAAATGAGCTGATGGCCATCCACGGGTTTTTGACAGCCCCATATCATTCTGAGTCTAATGGAATGGTTGAGCGAGTTAATGTGATTTTAGTGAACATACTATATAAACTGGTAGCAGATCAACCTTCAGATTGGAGTTCCCTCCTATCCACAGCTGTCTTTGCTTATTTCATTAGCTACCATTCTGCCACGGGGAAGAGTCCATTTAAATCACTATATGGACGACACCCTGCTCTTATGGCACTGATTTATGAATGCGTAGAGGATACCAGTGGAATGGATCCACAATGCTACATGACTAACTTGGCCAACACTTTAATCAAGCTGCAAACTGAAGCGTACTCTTTCATTTTTGCCAAAAAAAATTTAAAACCATACTGCCAATCAAGCGTGATGTAGAAAGCTAGCCCAGTACAAAGAAGGGGAGATGGTTATATTTTATGACGATCATGGGTTTGGTCAGAAACACAACATGGCCAAAGTTATAAACTCGATGGAATTGTTGAGATATGACGTAAGGTTTTTGCACAGGGTCAAACCCAGTGAGCAATGGAAGGATGATATGGAGATCATCTGCCCCCAACACAAGCGTAAAGATTATATTAGACTATGAACTAATTTAGTCATACTACTTAATTTAATTAATATATACCAGCAGATCTCTTCTGTTCCGCTCACTTCTTCCTATTAACAATCCTCCTCTTATAAATTTTCTCATAATGATTATATCACAATGACCTCAGTCAATACCAACCTTTTAGCTTAGAATAACTAGTCTGCCAAATTTTAATTGGTTCCATTAGAGTTCACCATTTATTAAATTTACAATTGCCTTAGTTTGCGGCGATCTACTCATTTACTGTCATATGTCAGCATCTCGTTATTCATCGTTTGTCAACACCACCTTATAACCTTATTTGGAGGCGATTTAATATTAACCTTTCTCCTGATATCGCTTATCCTAAGGATCTCAAATAATCATACATGGAAATATGAACGGCGTAATCTAACCATTCCACTGTAATGAATTGGGGCTAGCATCCAGTCATATCAGAATCATGACTTTACCCCCTTGACTAGATGATAAGGCTCTTATTGCTTGTACACTCAGAGGAACTTTGCATGCACTCACTTGATAACTTAACTGCTAGCGGGGTCCAGGATAGTATAAGCGCGAAACCAGTTTTCTAATAACTTCAAATGGACCAATCCAGATACTGGCCAATTTTGTTTCCGCCTGAACTCATGTTGATCATTTAATAGTATTATGTCTCTATCTTTGAATTGGCACAGCCCACTACGCCGTACCTAAATGGCAGCCTGATTCTTTATCCTCTTGGCTAAGCTTAATGAGTAATATTCTGTTTGCAATTTAATTAGCATGTTGGTTAAAGTCATCAATACGCGTTGTGAGTCCGTTCATCAAGTATCTTATATGCAAGCATAAATCAGTGCCAGAAGAGCATGGTGTCATCCAAAAATTAATTGAAATGGGCTCTTCCCCATGGTGGAATAATAGCTTATGTTGTATGCGAAGATGGCCGTGGACAAGAGGGAACTCCTGGCTAAAGCCAATCTGCTACCAGTTTATGGAGTATGTTAACTAAATCCCCATTCACTCGTTCAACCATCCCATTAGACTCATGGTGGTACAGTGTCGTTAGAACCTCGCGGATAGCATGATCATTCTGCTTTATAAGGATGTGGGAAGTGAAGTTAATTCCATTATCAGTAAGAATAAACTGAAGGCAGCCATGACGCTGGATAATACATTTTATTATAAACTTGCCACTGTCACCGCCCCCAAATCCTTTATTGCCCATGCTTCTACCCGCCTAGTCAAGTGGTCAATTGCCACCAGAATGTATTTGGACCAGTTAACTCCCATTGTCAGAGGGCCAATGACATCAATAGAAACCATATTCCAAGCAAAGTGTGGTTTCACTAACCAGTATGAAGTCTTCTAGCGAAATGGCTTTTCCACTTTGCACTGGTGGCAGCAGGATATAGTTTAAGTACATCAAGGTTCATGCTTTCCCAGTAATACTGAGGCTTCAATAATCCCAACGTCTTGTGCATGCCACCATGTCTGACTGCCTTATGTGCGCTCATGGTAATGCTAGGCCGTGCTGAGGGTTGTGGGAAGTTTATATGGAATCGCCAATCAGTTTGTACAGCTCACCATTCCGTTAGAGATGTTAGCTCACATCTTGTTAACGCTTTTATTACTTGAGTTGATTCATCATAATATGTTCTGCTGAGCATTAGATCATATATCACATCACTGAGATCTGCTTAACTGCAATTGTTGGTAATCTCAATAAGCAGTCTGCATTTTAGTGTTTGGCTTCAGGTCAGTGAAGGATCTTGGAATCATAAGCTTATAGTATAAGGGCCCATCGGGGATAGATGCCCCTCAGGCTTTTTAGGGTTCTGCAACCAGCGTAACAAGGCATTATCTGTAATAACTTTGAACTTGACCCCATGAAAATATACCCTGAATTGCTTATAAGCGTAGATCACCGCTTTGCACTCCCACTTGGGCATGGTGTAATTGCATTCAAGACAGTTAAGCTGCATCTACAGTATGCAACTGAAGGATCCTCCCCTTCATTGCCTTTCTGGGACAGAACTTCACCAACTGCGGAAAGGGATGCATTCATATGTACAATAAATTACTTTTCTAGTTCAGTTAGCGTAGCACTGGTGCATTGATGAACGCTGCTCAAAGTTTAACAAAAGAGTGTTGTAAAGATTCCGTCCATTTAAACACATCATACTTCTTTAGTAACTTGAACAGTGGTCCTCTAATACAGCTAAAGTAAAGTATAAACCGGAGTTAGTAGCTGACCATCCTTAAACATAACTGGATTTCATGCTTACTGGTGGGCATAGTAATCTTTTTGATAGCCTCCACCTTGGCGGGTTGAGGTCTCAGCCCTGTTGCGTCTACTACAAATCTAAGTACCCCAGCTGGTCCTTGAGAAAGTGGCATTTATGTAGCTTGATTTTTGATGTTGGCCTCAGACAGCCGGTGGAATATCTCCTCCAAATGGGTAAGTTGCTCGGTAAATGTGTGGGAGAATACATTGATTTGTTGAGGTACATGAGAACGCATTTTAGCTTTAAGTCTCCAAGGACATTATCATGGCCCGCTGGAATGTTTCTTGGACGTTACATAGCCCTTGAGGTATATGAGTCAGTTAAATTCCATTGGATGTGATTATGGCGCACTTCTCCAGTTCCGCCACAGGCAACTCAATTTGCCAGTAGCCCAATATCAAGTCCATTGCTGAGAAGTAACAAGCTCCTCCCAATCAATCCAAGGCTTCATCAAATTGTGTGCAAGGGGTATGACTCTTTTTTTTGGTAATGCTGTTGAGCTTCCAGTAGTTATTTACTACCTGGTTGGTACTGTCCTTCTTTTGACAAATAGAACAGACAAAGCCCACAGACTCTTTGAGGGTTCAAGTATCCCTTTCTCCAGCATCTTTTTTGATTTCTTTGGTAACGACTTCTTTGGCTGCCCTTGATTGGAGGATTGGCCGATACCTGATGGGAGGATGATCCCAAGTGTCCATTTGATGGACCACCCCTGAGCACACCCTAAGTCATGATCATCTGCAGCAAAAAATCTCCATATTTTTCAAATATAGCTATCAGCTGATCTTTCTGGTCTATCAATAACCTCATTAAATTTTGTGCGTTACAACCAACCTTACGCTGAGCTGCGATTTGACAGGTAGACCAAATTCATCTAGTGACCTGAACTCATGAACCAGAAGGACCTCTTTAACTGGGGTCAAGTGTAGATACGCCACTATTTGATGCCAGCATATTTGCATTGGTTCGTTCTGTAGATTCATTAACAATTTTTTGATCTCCCCATGGCCCAGAAGTATTATACCTGGAGCCATATGGGGCTCAAGCTGAGATTGCTGATAAGGAGCAATAAATTCCCTATAGAGTCCGTCTGGCACTTCTACCATCAATTTTGTATTCACTATGACTTGGTGATCTAAGGGAATGGACATCAGCCCAGATGCTCTGAGCCTCAGCTCTTGGTATTTGCATATCTGTTGGGGAAGGACCTGGGTCTTGCTCTTTAGTCAATGGTAGTGAACCAGAATCACCACATCACTGTATACCAGGTTGTATGACCCATTTGCACAGGATCCTTAGGCACTCCTCTGGAGGTGAAGTAAATAAGGATCTGATGCCCCAGAATTTCAGAGGTCTCCGATGACATATTTACAACAGCCCTGGAGTGTCGCATAAAAGTGGTTCCAATTGGCAGGTCATAGTTATTGTTTGGTAGCACTATCGCTGAGGCTACCATAACAATTGAACCAAACTGCAAGGGTAGTGCGCTGTAAACTCTCTCAGAGACCTTGCTTTCAATGCCCTCAGTACCATACACCATTCAATGTTCTAAATCAGGCTTTAACGTCAACTTCGTCACCAGCTTAGTAGAAATTATAACTGGAGCGCCCATATCTATCATAGTGTGGACTAGGTTTTTGCTATGACAATGTCACAGTATGTACACTCCAAGTAAGATGAACTCCTATTTGATAAAACGTTGACACTTAATGGATCTTTTTCCTAAGAAAGCCCATGATACACTCCCCAACTTTAGGGTATTTTTTTAAAAGAGCATCCACAGAGAGGGCGGCCTTTACCCTTTTAAGAGAGGCACATCGGAGGTTGGATCTTGTTCATATGTAGAAATTTGGTCAAGCATTTGACAGGCATGAGGCTTGGTTGTTCCTGGGGTCCTTCTTACGCTGTGTCCTGGGTTTGCGCTCATATCAATACATTACCCCTCCAACTGACTGCAGATATAGGAATCCATCATTGTACTGAGGGACTTACACTTAATATATGTTGATAGGTTAAGGTAGGACGTTTAAGTCTGGGATAGCGGAGGTAGAGAGTCCCATCTCTACTCCACTTTGACTTTTCCCTGATTGTACTGGTCTGGCAGTAGATAATAGACCCAATACTTGGGGCAACCTCATGCCAGTTGTCCAGGGCAACCGCATTCAAGATAATTGACCCCATAGGGCCTCGTCCTTGATTATTGTAAGATGGACCACACCAAAAGTTGTACTGGGGTAGCTTGGTGTAAACAGGCCCAGCCCAATAGTTGAACAGCTGATGGTATTTCAGCTGAGGGTGAGTCGCATAGTGATAATATGGCTGGGGGCTACTAGGTGGACTCTAAACAGGGCGGTATAATTTCAATGAATAAGAAAGTCAAGCAGCGGATGCAGTAGGTTTCCGCTTTGTATTGGGCGGAGGAAAGGTAGTTTATAGATAATGCAAAATTTGAACGATTTTAAGCAAGGGTACATCATCCAATAAATATGGAGCCATGACATTGTGTAAATTGAATTATGTTTTCACTGCGGAGGTCATCGCTATGTATATGTTGGATTCAGATATAGTCCCTGCCCCAATCAACGCGTGGGCATCTGCCATAAATTGATCATCAAACGCAGTGAGGCTCTCTAAATGCTGAAATCAATGGCCAAAAACTCTGCCTACTACTATGACATCTTCGCAGATTAATAAACAACCGCAGCACAGTATCCTTCACTTCTTGATAGGTAGAAGAAATGTTTGTAAGATAAAAAGTAACTTGATTTGCACTTCCAACACCCAAGGTGTATATTAACAATTTTACTTTATGCCAATATGAACCTCCTTCATCTGCAAACTCAATCACTTAAAGAATCCATGGATTTTCCCTCACGATCACATAAGGCAGCTTAATATTATAAACATCCTGCAAAAGCTCCTCCTGCCTTTTGAGCACAGCGTCCAAGGCAAGCTTTAGCTTTGCATATTCAACGAATGAAGTGTGCTATTGAGATTCTATGTTAAAGCAAGCTTGATGTACCATGGCTGGCAACTGAAGTTTTTTATCGTTTTTAGGATTGATCAATGGGCCCCTTGTAATGAGCAGCACTGTTATAAATTTGGAGAAATCATTGATATACGCCATAAGTTTTTTGCACAAGGTAAAGCCCACTGAGCAATTTATGGATAATATGGAGATTGTCAGCCCCCAAGACAAACTTAAAGATTAAATATAATATGAAACAATCGCTTTAGTCATACTACTCTATTTATTTAATGTACCAGCAGATTCCTTCTTCCCCACTACTTCTTACTATTAACAATCCTCCCCTTATAAAGTTTCTCATATTGCTTATATTTTAATGACCTCAGTCAATACCAACCCTTTTGCTTATAATGTTCATTCCGCCATATTTTATTGGTTCCAGCAGAGTTCATTATTTATCAAAGTTACAATTGCCTTAGTTTGAGGTAATCTACCTATTTACTGTCATACGTCAATATCATTATTTGTCATTTGTTAAACCGCCTTATCGCCTGATTTGGAGGTGATCCAATATTATCATTTTAACCCATTATCGCCTCATTCTAAGGCTCTCAAATAATTGTACTCATAATCATGATTGCAGAGTTTAATCATTCCACCATAACGACTTAGGGTATTGTTAAGTCATATCAGAATCATGACAGCTAACATATGGATTGGTCCATTTGAAGTAATTGAGAATACAGGCGTTGACGCCTATACTATCAAGGACCCCGCAAGCAGTAAGATCATTACCTGAGGGTATGAAAAGTTCTTTTGGGTGTATAAACAACAGGATACATATCATCCAGTCAAGGGGGGTCAATGTCATGATTCTGCTATGACTGAACAATAAACCCCTAAAGAGATACTGCAAATTGGCTAAATTTCACTGACCATGATTTAATAGTGTTAATATTTAAGCGCCTTAGGATAAGGTGATATTGAGTCTGAACGGGTAGCTATTGGATTGCTAAAAATAAAGCGATAAGGCAATTTCAACACTTGATGAATATTCAATAGATCACTTTGAACTAAGGCAACAATGAATTTAGGAATAGTAGACTCAGCTGGAACCAATGTGAATATGGCAGAACTGAATAGCCTAAGCAAAGAGTTGGTATCAACCAAAGTCACTGATATATAAGTGAGATGAGGAGATTGAAAGATAGGGATTGTTAGGAGGAAAGAGAGAGCGGAGCAGCGAGTATCCACTGTAAATATTAATATAAAATAAAGAAGTGTCATTGGGGAAATTGCTCCATATCTATTATATTTATTTAAGTGTGTACCAAGGACTGGAAATCTCCATATCGTCCGTCTTATTTCTCAGTGGGCTTGACCCTGTGCAAAATCCTTCTAGTATAGCAAATATACTACCAATGTTATAACAATCTTTATGATAACTTTTTCTCTGCATCTAATTCTCACTCCATACTGTGAAGTTGTTTGGACATTTCATTTAAAAGTCCATTCAAATATCTATTCTGAAGACAACTAATGCAAAGTTAGTCAGTTGATTTAATCAATCGTTCCTTGAGGAAATTATATTTGCAGCTCAGCACATATTAGAGCAGCTCAAGGCAATGATGTCCTTCTGATTCTAGCATATGATACAGTTTCAGTAAATGGTAGAGTCATTGGTTTATATTGGCTTATGTTTTTAGTGGACTCTAGTTGAGACAGGCAATTCATAAGTTGGTCATATTCTGGAGTTCCAATAAAGATGGGATTATCAGTCACCATCCGTTTATGGTAAACATCTTTCAGCGAACTTTGCTAATTTTGGACCTCTGCTCATTCTTCAGCTTCAAAGGTGGCGGTTGATTATAGGAATTTGATCTTTTAGATGTTATTTAGGGGTATTTATTCTAATTACCCAAATAGTTGTTTCTCATATGAATCTTTAGGTACTAGCGCCAAGCGTGTTGTTATTGCAGACCATTTGATAGTCAGCTCACTAAAATTAATGAGGTCGACCTTGACTTGCATAAACTCAAAATTTCATTGTGGTACTAATAAATCCATACTCCCATGTGCTTCTGATACACGCTGTCAAATTTCCGGTAATTTAGGTAATATTGGCAGTTTATTGCACAGAGGTTGACCCACTGATACGATGGGAGGATGGTATGGAGATCGTCATTCCCCAAGCAAGGATAGTATATAAGAAATAGAAGCTAAGCGCTTCTGGGAAACCAACTTTATTACAAGCAGCTTTGTACTGCAGAACTTAAGTGATTTATACAAGTTATTAACTTCCCATAACAGAGTAACTGTACCTTATATAATTAAAAAGCAATCCCCTGTCCATTTTCTGTCACTTCTGTTATCTCTCTCTTGCTGCAGTCGCTCCTACAACTCTAACAAGCAGCTAAAAACACAATCTAATTTCTCGTGAAATCTTGGTGGAATTGCTGCCATATTGTTGCATCTCACATTATCATCCTTTAAAATTCGATTTTAACACCTATCAGGAATTTAATAATACCTATTTTTGATTATCCTCAGCTTCTAGTCGCCAGTAATAAAATTAAATTGATATATCTGGACTGCTCTCTGAGACAAACAGATCTAGCAGATTCCTAGACTATTGCTCAGATACCATTACTGACACTAATTACCCTTGTATTTGGAATAGTTGGAGGAAACCATCTGGTATTTTCCCGATTTATCTATGCTCTTAACCAGATGGTATTCCTCCGATGATGTATGGGCCATCCTGGTGGTTCACTTACTGCCTGTAAGGTCAGAGGAACTTAGCGTTCACTCAGTTTATAAGCCAACCACTTGTGGGTACTTGATTGTGTAGGCATTGGTGCCTATTTTTCTATTATCTCAAAGGGACCTTTCCTTATGCTAGCTAGCTTATTCCTCCAGATGAATCCATGCTGATCATGGAACAAGACATGCTCTCCTATGGCGAAATGTGCCAGTCCACTGCGTCTCTATTGATCAGAATTATACTCCCTAATGTTTTTTCCTAAGATGGTCAAATATACATCAGTATGAAGTTTAATGAGTGTAGATGTTGAATTTGTCAGATAGCGTTGGGGGTCCATTCCGCCAGTATTCTCTACATAAGAGTAAATTAGCGGAGGTAGAGCTGGGTGTCTACCATAGAGTAATCGAAATGAACTCTTTCACGTTGCTGAGTGATAGCTGATGCTATACGTGAAAACTGCCCTGGAGAGAAGGGTAGTCCAGTCAGAGGGTCAATCCCTCACAAGCTTCCAAAGGTATTTACAAAAGAGTTTTTAGCCCATTCAACAGTCCAGTTGGATTCTGGATTATAAGTAGTTAGAACCCCGCAGATTGCCATCAATTCGTTCAGCTTGGATAGGACATTGGAGGAAAAGTTAACTCTGTTGTCTATGTGTATGAACTGCGGGAAGCCATGCCAGTGAATGACACACTCCAATATGAACTTAGTAGCATTTACAGCCCTCAGATCGGGATGGCTCACATTTCCACCCACCAAATTAGTTGATCAATTGCTAACAGGATGCATTTGGAGCAGTTTGTACCCATTGGCAGGGGACCTACAATGTCAATGGATACTGTATGTCAAGCAAAATAGTTTTTAATAAGATATTAAGTGGTTCTTTTATGTTAAACTTCTTCACTTGACACTGATGACAACAAGCAATATTTTCCAGCACGTCAAAGTGAATACTTTCACACTAGTATTGCAGCTTCAGGATTTTAACGTTTTCCACAGTCCTTCATGGCCCACTGCCTTGTGAGTTTTAAAATCTTACTAAGCTGAGCAGAATGCTTCAGAAAACTCACCATGACCCCACTAACCTTTTATAACAATTCATCGTCCAAGAATGTGTCTACCATCATTACATCCAGCGCCCAAATTATTTAAGGTGTCTCGTTGGAATATTTGCTGATATCCATTTTCTTGCACATTATGTCAGCTAGATCTTGTGTAAAAGCAATTATGGGCAAGCATGATAGACATTCAGCGTTCTGGTTTTTAGCGCCAGGATGATGGATTATCTCGAAATTGTATGCTTGCATCTTGAGCGCCCATCATGCACGGTGGCCCTTGGGCTCCCAAAGATTCTGTAACAAGCGTAGCAAAGCATGGTTGTTTACAACTATGAGCTTTACTCCATGGAGATATAACTAAAATTGTTTTTATGCGTAGATTACTGCTAGGCACTCCCATTCCATCACCATAATTCTGCTCATGGCAGTTCAAAATTTGGTACAATAAGCAACAAAATGATCACTCTATCATCATCCTGCTATGACAAGACGGCTCACACAGCGGAAAGAGGAGAGTCCATCTACATGATAACTCTTTCATGAAATTTGGATATCATAAGACTGGAGCTCTAATCAGCGCCATATAAAACTTATCAAAAGCACTCTGACATCGCTCCATCCGCTAAAAGGTGGTATTCTTTTTCAAAAGCTCAAAGAGTGGGGCCCCAATGAAGCTAAAATTTGGGATGTACCTATGATAATACCTGATCATGCCCAAAAAGACTTGTATATCTCATTCAACTGGGGTTGGGTCATCTTCTGGATAGTTTTTACCTTAGCTGGTTGCAGTTGGAGACTGATGGCATCCACCATAAACACATCATATTCGAGTTGCTCCTTAAAAATGACATTTGTGGGGCTTGATCTTAATGTTAGCCTCCATGAGCCGACGACAACACCTCCTCCAGGTGATTTAGGTACTTTATACACGTCCAGGATATTACATCTATGTTATCAAGGTAGACAAGGACATAACAGATTGAGATCACCAAAATAGTGCTCATTGTCCTTTGAATTAGCTGAGGCGTTACAAAGCCCTTAAAGCATCTGAGTAGGTTGATACAACCCTTTGGTGGTGATCATAGCACACTTTTTCTCATTCCCCTGTGGGCATCATAATCTTCCAATACCCTCAGATCAGGTCCATTTTGGATAAATAGCGAGCACCGCCCAGCGATCTAAGGTATTGTGATTTAGGGTAGTAGATTTGAATTCTTTTTGTGAAGCCATTAGGTTTCTAAAAGTTGATCACAACCTAGTTGTGCCATCATTCTTTTTAAAGGTTAGCACCACTGCGGCTAAGGATTTTTCAATGACTTAATCACATCCTTCTCTAGTAACTTCCCTATTTTGTTACACACTACCTCTTCCACAGCCCTCAAGCGCCAAATTGGCTGAGACTTTCTATAAAGATGGTCCCCATTATCTACTTGATGAACCACACCTCAAGCGCACTCCAAGTCATGATTCTGTGACACAAAAACCTCAATGTTTTTAATCTAATGTCATCGCCCATTCTTGTTGCTCCTCATATCTCCATCAAATCTTTGCGCGGAACCACCATTAATATGCCAGTCAAATTCTGAGAGGAGAGGTCTAGTTTAGCCAATAGGCCAAATAGATGAATCTGATGGACCTCGTCACCACGAGTAAGGTGTAGATAAGCCACCACCTGATGCCTTTGTCAGACAATTACAAGTCCTATTATTTAATATGAGTTTATTGTTTTTAGATAAGGACAAAAATTCGGATGAAATCGGCTAAAAAACCCTGTTTAAAAACCTTGGTGGAACCCATCAAATTGGGGTAACACTTCTAACAATAATTGGGAAAACAAATTGAGTTCAGGCGGTTAAAATGCATTAAATCGTCGTCCAAATTCATGGAGTTCATTGGAGGCTCCTCCCACAGAATCTTCTATTTTAGTACAGGTTACCCCATGGAAACTGGCCAATTTTATAGGGTAAGAGGGTATCCAACCAAGTGCAAAAATTTTCCAGCCCATTGATTGGGTCAAATATATCGAAACATTATCAAATGGACTAGTCCTTCCTGCTCCCAATCCTCAATCAGCCATTCCGCCAAAATGAGGTGAGTCTGAGAGATCTGATAGGGTGACAGCTCATAATTCCTAATACAGAATTTACTAGAAATCCGTACTTCAAACTCCATTGCTTTATTTATCAATTATCAACTTATTATGAGGGTTCTTTTTTTACCCTAAAGCTACTTTTAATAAAATTTCAAAAACTAACCCTTTATTTTTTAATTACAAGTGGTGTATAACTCTCATGAATATTTTGTTGATGTTTAGCAATAAAGCACCAGTGAGCATCTTCCTCGCCTAAAATTCAACAAGTGATGCTCACTACAGGAGCACCTGTACACCACAAAAAAATCGTCCAACAAAATGGAGTTTTTATGGTACCTAACCCTCACAACTTCCTCATTGAAAGTAACCCTAGGCTAGCCACTCTGGAACAACAGCTAGCCAGTGCTTTGTCTCTCCTCAAAGGCCTGAGCAGCACTCTATTCCATTAAACCCTGTTGGGATTTTTTGCCCATATTCCCAGCTGATTAGATTACCAGGGATTGCTAGGGGATATCTCCCTAATGCGAAGTGAAATGGATATCAGTTGATTTGATTTTGGGGTATTAATGTTTGGGTGATTTTAGGCTA
This sequence comes from Massospora cicadina, assembly GCA_022478985.1. Taxonomy (NCBI): domain Eukaryota; kingdom Fungi; phylum Entomophthoromycota; class Entomophthoromycetes; order Entomophthorales; family Entomophthoraceae; genus Massospora; species Massospora cicadina. The sequence continues at coordinate 140,544 of JAKSZP010004064.1, read as the reverse complement.
ATTGCCTGGGTCAGATCTGTCAGAGATCAATCCAGATGAATGCTTAAGATCTCATCATGCAGAATTGACAACTATATAAGGGCATTTGATAGTTAATAAACTACCAGTGTATTAAGTGATCGGTCAGGTTTCATCACTGACTGATTGGGAATTTAAGGATCAAGTTGCAAGGCGAGTGATGCCACCTTCAACTAGTGAATCAAATAGTTGGTTTGCAACCAGACTAAACGGGTAACAAGTTTCATTACCTAAGCAGGTCGCTTGCCAAATATGGTTGGTTAGCTGGGATCAAGAGGAAAACGTTAGGGACATGTTTTCTGACTCTTTCCATTTTAGGTCATGAGGATGTCCAATGATGGAATTCTAGCCAGGATGGGGAAAACCATCGCTGCTGCAATGAGGACGGGTAATTCGATGGTAATGGCTGCCATTTCATTGAGGAGGTGCCAACTGAGGGTTAAACACTGAATTCCCACTATAAATTCCCTAAAGATTTCAATAATAAAAAAGACAGTAGTTACCAGACCAATTACTAGAGTATTATCTTAGTATACTTTAATAGAATCCATTTTAAGTTATATTCTTTCTCAGGAAAATTATTGCTGTGTGCTCTAATTGGGACTCTTTAGGATAAAGAGTAAAGATATGAGCGGGGATCCAGAGAAGAAGCTGAACTGAATCAGGGATTGCTGCCAACAGCGTGTCATCAAAGAGAAACTGAAACAGGGATTTGAGCAAAGATCAAGGTAGGTGGTACCAGTAACTAATCCCTATTCAGGACATCATAAGTATTTTGAGAGGAAATATTGGCTGAGCATCGGACTTAAATCTAGTACTTCAGATTAATTATGGATATTAGTCGCCATACTATTATCAATAAACTATATTTCTTAATCAAACAATGCATAAAATTGCATAACAACCAAACTTGTGCAGATATTATTTATAGGGGTTATTAGCTGAGAATAATCAGAAAACTATAAATTATAACATCCCTTTTCAAGATAAGTTCACCACAGGTGAGGGCAGTATCAACTCCTTCCATCGTGTATGAAGAGCTATGGAAGGAGCAAATGACCAACAAAAAACCCAGTACATCCTTCCTTGTTTATGTCGCCTAGCTCAAGAAATAATGGTTCCCAACATAATTAACCTCAGAACCTGATGGATGTTAAACAAGCTCTTATTGATGCCTTTATCTCAGCAGAGTTTACAACGACAAAACAGGCCTTTATGTGCCTTGGTCTGCAAAATTGTGAAGTAATCACCTCTTTTGTGGAGTGGTTCTATAGTTACTCTCAAGCACTGCTGCTTGCCAAACTGCTGCCTCTTGATGACACTGTTGCTGCCATTCTAAGCGGGTTGACGTCTCACCCCTCTATAGCTCGGCATCTTATCTCTGTAAAGCGCCACCTCCAGACTATTCAAGATGTTAAGGAGGCTCTGCTGGATGTTGCAGATATGTATAACGCTGAAGATACTTCAGCTGTTGGGTCATCTCCCCAGGTGTTGACTATTGAGAATTGTTCAACTGAAGCCACATCAAAGGAGGCTATGATGAACCCTTTGACCCTCCCTATGCTGGTTACTACTCTGAGCCCAGCACCTGAAGTGTAGCTCAAACTTAAATTTTCTCCGCCCAGCAAACTTGAGGTTCTCAAGCCAGTATGTCAGGGTACATCCGCTTCAATGGTGCCGCGCTTCCTGCCCCCATCTTGTTACCAAGATCATATATTATCAGAAAATAAGCCACTACAAGTGGCCTTAATGCCAGCTTCTAATTTTGTAAATTCCTCTCTTGGGTGACGGTCGCCTCCCCCAATAATGGGGTAAATGATCAGTTCAAAAAGCTAAATTGGCTGTTTCCTCAAGTCTTACAGCCACTAATAGATGTAAAGCTGGGGTCATTGTAGCATCCACTTCTACAATGATATTTTCGCAGCCAACTCTATTACAAAACTTTAGCATGAGGCAGTCAAAACCTACTACTTTAAAGATCAAAAACAGCACCGTGACAAATACAGCGCCTCCTCTAAAAAGATTAGGGTTGAGGAGTGGCCTCAGGACCTCTCTTGCAACAAGGATATCCTGATCTTACCCCACGTCCTAGGGACTCTAGGATGATCATTGAAAACCCCCTCCAATAATGAGTCTGAAGGTTTGATGAAGATGTGAGTCATTATGTTTTAGGAGCCCCAGGTGAAGTGTAGGTACCTGACTAATTGAAACCAGAAATAATGGATACAGCTAGGATACCCTAGTGAACATATCTTTGTCAGATGCTGTGAGGCCTTTAGGTTACTGATACCACCAGCGACGATGACCAGCACATTGCCAAAATGATCTTATCCACTAAGAGTGTGTATACACTGCAGCCTATCTGGGATAAATTCCCTGAAACTGCCGAACACCTTGCTTCTACTATCCAGATGAAGGATGTCCTCGCTCTTCCCCAACTGGGTGGAACCTTGACCAAAGTGGAGGTTGTTGTCAACAGAGTACGAGTTGTAGCTATCATTGACACCAGATCCTCTGTGAACGTTGTATCATCCAAGCTTATAAAAAAACTTATGCTGGCCCCTGACCTCAACTATACTCTAGAGTTTAGCACTGCTGGTTCAGCCAACACTCGCGCTATTGGGGCTTACTCATCTTTACCCACCCGATTTAAAACTCCTCCTCTCAGCCCCTGCGGTGGCCTTAGCCAACAATACATATGTCATGCTCATTAGCACCCAGTTTATACTCAAGTATGACAGGATTATCAATCTGAAGTAGGGCTATCTCTCCCTGCTTAAATACTAGGTTCCCCTAATTTTACCTACAATGAGGTTAATAAAAATACACTTGCACTGTTGAGTATCTTTCTCCACCTTATGCTTAAGCTATATGACGGAAGGGCAGAATATCAAGATGCTGCCTGCATCAGTGGACGCTCTTGAGGAGATTTCTTTTATGCAGCTGAAAAGGTGTTGATTAAAGTGGGTGAACAAAGGATGATTGATACCAAAATTACCCTGAAAGTTCTCCAAAACTGTCTGCTGCACATAACTAGCATTTATGGAATTAGTCCCTTAGAACCTCTAGTATTACTAGGCATTCTAGACCCAGCCTATCAATGCTTGTTGGGTTTTTGCCTGTCAAGATTCCAATATACTGGATGATAAGCCCTTAGTCAAAATGGCGGAATGAATGGAATCCGCTGGAATCAAACTGGTACTGGTAATTTAAGTGCTTTAAAATGCCGCATTCGGTGAATCAGCAGGATTTATGCTGAGATTTGATACAAATGAGAGTAAGTCAAAAAGTGAAGCAGAATAGAAGAGTACCAATCTGAGGACGCATCCAGCTAGGGAACCAAGGTATAAAGAGTCTGATGGAAGATAAAAGGTTTAGAGGTTTTTATGAGAAAAGAGGGAGCGCAGATAAATCTACGATTATATTATAATAAAGGTCAAAATAAGGAGTGATAGCTCCATACATATTTTATTAAGTTTATTATAAATTCAGCGATCCTCATATCATAAAATTTGGTTACTCAGTGGCTCATACCCTGTGCAAAACCAACTCATCAGAATTGAGCCCAAACGCCGAGAATTTACAGTGGTTCTCACTACAGGGGGCCACTAAGAAACTATAGTTGAAAACCAGAAAGCCAGTTACTCTATAATGATGAGTCCTCCTCTGTTCTGACAGCAAAACTGCTCGCAAAATATAATCAAAGAAGTTTTTTCGCGAGTACAAGCTGTAGTACAGCAACTGAATGAAGAAAGGGGAGTCCGCCAGAAATTGCAACAACAATATTAAATGCTGCAACAGGAAATTCAGGATGGACGGTGTAAATTTTTGTTAATTCTCAGCATGTGGGCTCAATTCCACCGAGTTGGTTTTGCACAGGGTTTGAGTCACTGAGCAACCAAATCGGACAATATGAGGATTGCTGAATTATAATAAAACTAAATAAAATATGTTTGGAGCTATTGCCCTTTATTTTGACCTTTATTTAATATAAAATTCAGACTTATCTGCGCTCTTTCTTCCCTTGTAAAAAGACCCCCTCCTTTAATCTTCCATAAGACCCTTTATACTTTGGTTCCCCAGATAGATGCATCCTCATCTTGGTAATCTTCTATTCATCTTCCCTTTTCAAATTACTCTCATTTGTATTGAATCTCAGCATAAATACTCTCATTTCACCAAATGTCCTCATTCACTCAAATATGATTTATATTCCTTATTTTGTAAATCTTAAGACTCATCTCAATCCCCTCCAATCCACCAATGTAGGTAGCGTATCATCCAGTCATAACAACTTCCTGACATTACCCTCCCCCCTTTGACTGGATGATAGGCTCTTACTAATTGTTTGCTCAAAGGAACTTCATGTGGACTCAGTTGCTAATCTGACCCTAAGCGGGTTCCTTAATTGTGTAGACATTCATGCCAGTCTTCTCAAAAATCTGGAATGGGCCGACCTAAATGTTGGATAGCTTATCATTCCATCTGAATCCATGCTAGTTATATAATAAAACATAATACCCCACAGTGAACAATGGAAGTCCACTTTGGCGCTTCTGGTCAGCCACCTGGTCACGAATTTTATTAGCCAAACTGGTGGAGTAGGCTTCCATTTGCAACTTGATCAATGTATCCATAAGTTGCTTCAGATATCGCTGAGGATTCACACCACCAGTGTCCTCTACAAACGAATATAGCAAGGCAGGAAGAGCCGGATATCAACCATACAGCAGTTGGAATGGGCTCTTACCAGTAGACAATCGATAGCTAATATTATATGCAAATGTAGCCGTGGGTAGTAGGGCGCTCCATTCCAAGGGTCGATCATTTACCAATTTATGGAGGATTTTCACCAAAGTTCCGTTAACCCGCACCACCATTCCATTAGATTCTGGATGATATGGGGTGGTCAAAACCCCACGGATCGCCATCAGCTCATTCAACTTTGGCAGAATGTGTGAAGTGACTTTGGTTCTGCTATTTGTTAAAATTTATTGTGGGCAGCCATGTTGCTGTACAACACACTCCATGATGAATTCAGCAGTAGTGACTGCGCCCAAATTGTTGACGGCCCTGGCCTCCACCCATTGAGTCAGATGATCTATGGCAACAATAAGATACCTAGACCGATTGGTACTAGTTGGAAGAGGTCCTACTAAATCAATAGAAACAGTGTGCCAGGTGAACTGGGGTTTGACCAGCTGATATGTGATTCTCTTATAGAATGGTTTTTCCACTTGACACTGATGATAACTAATTGTTTCCAATACGTCGTAATACATGCTCTCCCAGTAGTATTGGGGTCACAACATCTCCAGTGTTTTCTGCAATCCTCTATGGCCTACAGCCTAATGAGCATCCATAATTATCACAGGTTGGGCCAAAGGCTTAAGGAAACTCAACATCTGGTTGCCAATCCGCTTATATAGTTCTCCCTCACGTAGAAAGATATCCACCCTAAGTTCATCTAGTGCCTTGATCACATGCGGCGGCTCATCCTGATATTTATTTACCACCATCTTCTCATACATTATGTTGGCTAGATCCGCTGTGATTGCAACTGTTGGCAGCCTAGAGATACAATCTGCATCTTGGTATTTAACTCCAGGGTGGTGTTCAATCTCAAAATCATATTCTTGAAGCTTTAATGCCCAACATAAGAGTTGCCCTTCTGGCTCAAGCAGATTTTGCAACCAACGCAAGGAAGCATGGTCTGTTATGACTTGAAATTGTACCCTGTGCAGGTATATATGAAACTGTTTATAAGCATAAATTACCGCTAAACATTCTCACTCAGTAACGGTGTAGTTCCATGCGTAACAGCTCAAACTTTGACTACAGAAGGTGACAGGATGCTCCACGCCATCATAGTCCTTCTGAGATAATACTGCCCCTATAGCGGAGAGAGAGGCATCCATTTGAGCTATAAACTGTTTGTCAAAGTTGAGATATTGTAATATGGGTGCACTTGCTAACGCGGTGCAATACATCAAAAGCGTTCAAGCATTGTTCTGTCAATGAAAGGAAGCTTTTTTCTTCAGCAACTCGAAAAGTGGGGCCCCAATGCAACTGAAATTGGGAATGAATCGGCGGTAATACCCAACCATCCCCAGAAACACTTGAATGTCCCACTTGCTACCTGGGCAGATCATCTTGCTTATCGCTTCATCCTTCAGCCAACTGCAGTTTAAGCCATTTGAATCCATGACGAACCCAAGGTATTCCAATTGCTCCTTAAAGAAATGACACTTTTGAGGCTTAATTTTGATGTTAGCAGCAGCGAGGCGTCGGAAAACTTGTTCCAAATGGCCAAGGTGTTCAGTAAATGTCTATGAGAACACATTGATATCATCAAGATAGACTAAAATGCAGGACAACTTTAAATCACCTAGAATCATATCCAGGGCATGCTGGAACGTAGTTAGGGCATTGCACAACTCTTGTGGCATGCGAGTAGGTTAGATAATCCTTTTGACATGATGATAGCACATTTTTCCCATTCCGCTGAGGGCAATTTCATCTGCCGTACCCCAGATCAGATCAATGGCTGAGAAATAGTACGCTACTCCTAATCAATCTAATGCATCATCAATCTGTAGAAGAGGGTAGGAATCCTTCTTTGATACATCATTGAGTTTGCAATAGTTGAAAACCACCCAATTCAAGCCATCTTTTTTCTTCACTATGAGCACCAGTGATGCTCACGGACTATTTGACGGCTCTAACATTCCTTGAAATATAAGTTTATCCACCTCATTGGAAACAGCTTCCTCCGCTGCTTTAGAATGTCTAATAGGTCATGAACGAATGGGAGGGTGATCCCTGGTATCTATCCGATGTACCACCCCTTGAGCGCACCCCAGATCGTGATCATCAGATGCAAAAGTATCCCAATATTTTGCAAACAACGCCATAGCCTATTCTTGTTGTTCCATTGATAATCCAGTAAGTGCTTCCCATGGAACAACGGTCAATACGCCGAGTGGAGAGCTTGTTGGCAGTCTGAGATCCTCCCAAGAGCCAAAATCATGAATACAGCGGACTTCTTCTATATGGGAAAAGTGTAAGTAAGCCACCACTTGGTGCCGCTGGACTGTTATGGTCTCTTTTTGTAAATTTGCTAGCATAAATTTCACTTCTCCGTTCCTAGGTAGCAGAAACCCTGGAGCCTCATGTGGCTCAAGCTGAGAGTGTTGATAAGGAGCCATGATTTCACCATAAAGCCCTTTTGGGACATTGATTTCAAGCTCAGTCCCTACTATGAATTGGTGTCCAGATGGCATACTCCAATCGTTAGCTGCTCAAAGAGGAATCCCTTTGTATTCATAGATCTGGTTGGGAAGGACCCTAGTTCATCGCTTCAGTTGTTGATAGCGCATGGGGATTATACCATTGCTGTAGGGTAGGTTAATTTGACTAGAATGGAATGAGTCCGTTGGGATTCCACACAAGGTAAAAATAAACAGAAATCTGTTGTCCTAAAATGTAAAGTGTTCTCTCCGCTATGTCTATCACAACACCAAATTTCCTCACAAATGCTACACCAATTAGCATATCATAATTGTTGTTTGGCAGAACCACCACTGGGGCGGAAGCCTGGATGGACCTGAATCGCAAGGGTAACACACTATATGCACCTTTGGATACAGTGCTATGTGTCCCCGTGGTTCCATATACTACTCGATGATTTACATCTGGTTTGAGCAGGAGCTTAGCCACCAACAGGGTAGAGACTATGTTCACAGGGGCTCCAATATCAATGATAGCCCGGATTTTCGTATTTTGAACGAAAATGTTGCAATAAGTACATTCCAAGTAAGAGGAACCATCAGTGTTTATTGCGTGTACATCCAAGAGCTTACTGTTACTTAAGAAAGAGGAGATGCTCTTGCTGACCTGTGGGTACTTAATTATAATTTTTACCACCAGAATAGCATTGTGGACTCCTACCAAAGAAGTAGCAGCCATTGATGGATCCTCGATACTTGTTCTAGTCTGATCCAAGATCTGCCACGCATATGGCTTCAGCGCTTTCTGGCGAAACACAGAGTTTGAGGGTGAATCTATACATTTGGACTGGGAAGCAGAGATTCCCAACAAAAGCTGTTGGTATAGTAATTCGTCTGATTGAGATTTGGATTCTTCCCAATTAGGAGTGAGGGATACGTTAGGGACAAGTGGATTAGACCTGCGGAGGTAGAGCATCCCATCTCTACTCCGCTTGAGCTTTTCCCTGCAGGGTCACCTTGGTCAGTAACGCAGACAATTGTGTTTTATTAGGGCAGTTTGCTGCATAATACCCCCTCAGTTGCATTGAAAGTAAGTATTCATGAAGGGTTTGCGTATATAACATGCAGCTGAAGGACAAGTGCAATAATTTATGGTATGTTTCCAAGGTCAGTAACAACCTTAGATCATATCTAGGTCAGAAAGGATTTACAGATCGGTATGATAAATGAATACGTTCTGGCAGATGATAGCATAGCCACTGTAGTTCATACTATGAAGTTTCTGGTGCGAGGATAACAGAGGGTTGCTGGGCTATATTTGGGGCGCTATTCATGGCAGAGAGTCAGCATAAAGTATTTATTATTTGAATAAGTCCTGCCTCTTCGTTCAACATGTGAGACACAGCATTAGATAGTTCCCAATATGGTTTCGTGCTGCCGTCAAACAATACCTATGTCTTCAGCGGATAAAAGGTTAGCTCCTAATAGTACATGTGCTTCCGCCAAGAAACATTCAGCAAAATCTAATAGGGTCTCATCTTGGTGAAATTGTATAGTCAAAAATCGGCTTTCCGTTGGGCCATCTTAGTTGCACCCCCAAACAGCCGAAGAATAATCGCTTTAATTTCTTCTAGGATGCTGAGCTGTTTGGGAGGTAGCAAGTAACTTGATCGGTGCTATCTATATCAAGAGTAGACAGCAATAGTTTTGCTTTCCATAGATCAGAAACTCCTTCCATGGCGAATTTGAATCACTTAAAATACCCATGTAGGTTTTTGTCATGACTAAAAGGAGGTAAGTTCTCAATTTGAACAGCTTCGCCTTGCTTCACACTTCTGCAGCAAGGACCAGGTTATTGGTTTGCCTGCCAGTTGAGCTCAAATTTAGAGTGATGAACTCAAAGGAAGTAGAGTCTCGTGGGGTATACATTCCATCGCTTGAAGGATATTCATTAGTGGAGTCATAGCGTTCATTCCCTAAATTTTACTGACTGCACCGTTCCCCCCAGCTCCAGCATACTCCGCCAATTGCTCATTGATCACCTGCTCTTCTTTAATCAGTGTCATCTACATCGCCCATCTTGTAATTCCCATTGCAGTGTCGCATAATGATTTTTCATCTCCTGACGATATTCCCTCTCCTTGTGCAACTGCAGCTCCACTACTTGTAGGCGTGAGAGGATACCTCTGATAGAATGGTGGTTAAATGAATGAGGGCTCATCATTGTTTTCACAGCGTTGAATATCTACAGCTGACCAATGGCCCCCTGTAGTGAGCACCACTATTAATTCTTGGCGTGTGAGCTCAATTATTCCAAGTTGGTTTTGCACAGGGTATGAGCCACTGAGCAACCAAGTCGTATGATATGAGGATTACCAAATTATAATAAACTAAATATATTATGTTTGGAGCTATCGCCCCTTATTTTTACCTTTATTTAATATAAATTGCAGACTTATCTGCGCTCTTTCTTCCCTTGTAAAAAGACTCCCTCCTTTGATCTTCCATAAGACCCTTTTATACCTCAGTTCCCAGCAAGATGCATCCTCAGCTTGGTAATCTTCTATTCATCTTCCCTTTTTGAATTACTCTCATTCGTATCAAATCTTGGCATAAATACTCTCATTTCGTTGAATGTCCTCATTTCACTCAAATATTTGATATATTCCTTATTTCATATATCTAGAGCCTCGTTTCAATCCCCCTCTGATCTGCCAAAATAGGTAGCATTTTGTCCAGCCATATCAACTTCCAACAATGTTATTGGTTAAAGTGGAACAATTGATCAACAAACAGTTTGCGGAGGATACTGGAGCCTAGGGGGAATGGGGTAGTTAGTGGCAACTTGGGGGAAGAATGTTATGGATCAGCAAATGAATATCCATTGGGCAGTACAGTGAACCCCCCATGTGACACTTTCTCTCCCAATTCCTTTTCAAAGAGTTCAAGTCCATCTGGCCAGCTGTATGATAATGCATCAAGGAATGGTTCTCATAGTCGCTCTGACAACAGTTCACCTGCCCCTTGCAACAAGAATCCAGAGCAAAGCGAATTTGTTCATATTGAGAATTACCTCCTTTCAGTCATGATGAGAACCTACACAGTTACTTTAAGCAGTTTGAATTCGCTGTGGAAGGAGCTACTGATTGATAAAAAGCAAAATTGTTGCTGTCTGCTTTGGATGTGGAAAGTGCTGATCAGGTGACCTGCTATCTTCCCAACAGCTCGGTATCTTATGCACATGTAAAAGCGATTGTCATCCAGCTGTTTGGGGGCACTACCAAGATGGCTCAACGGAAAGCCAAACTTTATGACTATACAGTTTAACCAAAACGAAACTCTGTCAGAATTCGCTGAGCAGTTTTTGGCGGAAGCACACGTTCTGCTTGGGGCCACTATTTACCGCTGAAGATGTAAGTATAGCGATGACGGCGGCTATCAAACCATATCAGGAACTATATAACGCTGTGTCCCATGTGTTGGATGAGGATACTGGACTTATTCAGATTGTGAACGTCTTACATTGGCTCTCCACCACGAACAGCGCCCCCAATGTAGCCCAAAAAATTGCTGTTTCCCCGCTCCAACCCTTGCAGGATATAGGTCACAGTGACTGAGTTATCAGCCGCTGGAATTTATTCATCCCTCACATGAGTCAATATACCCTTTCTGGCCCAGGCAAGCTTCCTCAGTTTGTCTGTAACCTTGGAGCCTTATCAGCAATTTTTTTGGCCTGGTTCTTCCACCCCAAATTATATATGCGCACCTTTTATGAAAACTTGCTTCCAGTGTGGACAAAGAGGGCATTATGTAGCCAAAATTTCCTAGTCAACAACATGTGTATGTAATGCCAACTAAGATAATCGAGCAGGGAAAAGCGCAAGCGGAGTAGAGATGAGACGCTCTATCTCTGCTAAGTCCAAATCACTTGTCCCCAACAATCCCCAAACATCTTTTCAGGTAGGAATTAAACCTCAATTGGATGATTTTTTATACCATCAACTTTCATTGGATACCCCTACTTCTACTTCCATGAGTAAAGGCTCACCCCATCTGGCCGAGCTTCGCCAAGACATGCAGAAGCCATATGCATGGTGGATCCTGGAACATATTAGCATTAGCAACTCGGATCCTTCACCATACGTCGCTCCTTTAGTAGGGGTTAATGTAGCCATTCCGGTAAAGAAATTGCTAGTGATTATCCTCAAGTCAACAAGGGCATCTCTTCATTTTTGAGTAGCACAAAGCCCTTGAATGTACAAGTAATAAGCACCAATGATTTTTCTTACTCAGAATGTACTTATCATGACATATTTGTTCAAAACACAAAAATCCGCGCTATCATAGACATGGGAGCACCTGTGAACATAGTCTCTACTCAGTTGGTGGCTAAACTTATGTTGAAACTGGATGTGGACCATTGAGTAGTGTATGGGACCGCGGGAACACAAAGCACTGTGTCGGAAGGAGCATATAGCGCGTTGCCTCTACAATTTGGGTCAGTCCAGGTGTCTGCTCCGGCAGTGGTTTTTCCAAATAACCACTATGATATGTTAATTGGTGCAGCTTTCATTAAGAAATTTGGCGTTGTGATAGATATGGCGGAAGAAACCCTTACTATGTTTAGTCAACAAATTCCAGTATTCTTTTCCTCTGGTGGAATCCCAATGGATCCAGTCAATTCCGGTCAGGTCAATCTAGAATACAGTGACAGAGTGATCCCTGTTCGCTACCAGCAAATGAATTGGTGGACCAAGATCCTTCCCAACCAGATATATGAGTATAAAGGAATCCCGCTTTGAGCAACGCGCCCTTTAAGTTTACCATCTGGACACCAGGGTATAATAGGACTGGGCTCAAAATTGAAGTCCCTAAGGGGCTTTATGGAAAAATCCTGGCGCCTCATCAGCACTTGCAGCTCAAACCACATGTGGCTCCAGGGTTATTGTTTCCTTGGAATGTGGAGGTGAAGGTGCTACTTGCAAACCTACAGAAGGAGACAATAACGATCAGGTGGCACCAAGTGGTGGATTACCTACACTTCGTCCTTATTGGGGAAGTTCATCATTTTCATGACTTTTGCTCATGGGAAGATCTTGGACTACCAGCTCGCTCCTCTTTCTGGGTACTGACTGTGGTTCCACAGGAAGCGCTTATGGGGTTATTGGCAGAACAACAAGATAAGGCTATGGCATTATTTGAAAAGTATCAGAATATTTTATAAATGACAATCATGACCTGGGGTGCACTCAAGGGATGGCACATTGGATAGATATGGGGATCACCCTCCCATTCATTCACGACCTATTAGTCATTCAAAAGCAGCGGAGAGGTTGTCTCCAATGAAGTAGATAAACTTTTTGAGCAAGGAATGCTAGAGCCATCAAACAGTCTATGGGCGTTGCCTGTACTCATTGTAAAAAATAAGAATCGCACAATTTGAGTGGTTATTGAATATCATAAACTCAATAGTGTAACAAAGAAGGATTCACACCTTCTTCCATAGATTGATGATGCGTTAGACCATTTGGGCAGGGCGAACTATTTTTCCGCCATGGATCTGATCTCAGGGTATTGGCAGATCGAATTGCCATCAACAGAACAGGAGAAATGTGTGATCATCACCTCAAGAGGGTTGTTCCAGCTGACTCACATACTGCAAGGGTTGTGTAACGCTCCTGCTACGTTCCAGCATGCCATGGATACGATTTTAGGTGCTTTAAAGCTGTCCTGCATTTTTAGTTTACTTTGATGACATCAATGTGTTTTCGCGGACGTTTACAGAGCACCTAGCCCACTTGGAGCAAGTGTTTCAGCGCCTCGCTGGCTAATACCAAAATTAAGCCTTGAAAGTGCAGTTTCTTTAAGGAGCAATTAGAATACCTCAGGTTTGTCATGGATTCCCATGGGCTTAAAATACAGCTGGCTAAAGTGGAAGTGATAAGCAAGATGACTCGCTCAGTGAATAAGTGGTACATTCAAGTGTTTCTGGGGATGGTTGGGTATTAACAACGGTTCATTCCCAATTTTAGCTGCATCAGGGCCCCACTTTATGAGCTATTAAAGAAAAAAGCTTCTTTCAATTGAAAAGAACATTGCTTGAAAGCTTTTGATGTATTGCGCACCGCGTTAGCAAGCGCACCCATTTTGCAATACCCCAACTTTGATAAGCCGTTTATAGTGCAAATGGATGCCTCTTTCTCTGCTATGGGGAAGTATTATCTCAGAAGGACGATGATGGCGTAAGCATCCTGTCACCTTCTGTAGTCAAAGTTTGAACTGTCACAAACGGAACTACACCATTAATGAGTGAGAATGTTTAGCGGTAATTTATGCTTATAAACAGTTTCATGTATACCTGCACAGGGTATGATTCCAAGTTGTAACGGACCATGCTTCCTTGCATTGGTTGCAGAATCTGTGTGAGCCGGAAGGGCGACTCGCTCATTGGGCATTAAAGCTCCAAGCATATGATTTCAAGATTGTACACCGCCCTGGAGCTAAACATCAAAATGCAGATTGTCTCTCTAGGCTGCCAACAATCGCAAATAACAGCGGATCTAGCTGACATTTTGTATGAGAAGATGGTGGTAAATAAATACCAGGATGAGCCGCCGCATGTGATCAAGGTACTAGATGGACTAAGGTCTGATATTTTTCTACGTGAGGGAGAACTACATAAGCGGAAGGGCGACCAGACGCTGAGTTTCCCTAAGCCTTCGGACAGACCTGCAATAATTATGGATGCTCATCGGGCTGTAGGCCGTGGAGGATTGCAAAAAACACTGGAGATGTTGTGACCCTGATACTAATAGGAGAGTATGCATTACGATGTATTAGAAACAGTTAGTTGCTGCCATCAGTGACAAGTAGAAAAGTCTTTCCACAAGAAAACCACCTACCTTCTAGTGAAACCCTTGGTTTGCGTGGCACACCATTTCCATTGATGTAGTGGGACCTCTGCCAATTAGTTCCAATTGATCCAAGTATATAATTGTTGCTATTGATCATTTGACCCAGTGGGTGGAAGCAAGGGCTATTAGTGACTTGGGCGCGGTCACAACTGTCAAGTTCATTATGGAGTGTGTTATACAGCAGCATGGCTGCCCGCAGTTCATTCTGAAAAACAATGGTACCAACTTTACTTCGCACATTCTGCCAAAGTTAAACAAGTTGATGGCGATTTGTGGGGTTTTGACCACCCCTATCATCTGGAATCAAGTGGGATGGTGGAGCAAGTCAATAGAACCCTAGTGAATTTACTCTGCAAATTGATAATGGATCAGCCCTCAGAATGGAGTGCCCTTCTACCTACTGCTGTGTTCACTTATAATATCAGCTATCATTTGGCCACTGGTAAGAGCCCGTTTAAACTGCTGCATGGTTGACATCTGGCTCTGCCTGCCTTGCTATATTCGTGTGTAGAGGACACTGGTGGGGTCAATCCTCAGTGATATCTGAACCAACTCACGGATACTTTGATCAAATTGCAAATGGAAGCCTACTCCACCAGTTTGGCTAAGAAAATTCATGACCGCGGGGTCAACCAGAAGCGCTGGAGCGATCTTCCATTGTTCGCTGTGGGGGATTATGTTTTATTCCATGATCAGCATGGATTCAAACAAAAAAATAAGCTCTCAAACATTTGGGTCAGCCCATTCCAGATTATTGAGAAGACTGGCATGGATGTCTACAATTAAGGAACCCGCTGTGGGTCAAGTTATCAACTGAGCCCACGCGAAGTTCCTTCAAGCAAACAATCAGTAAGAACCTATCATCCAGTCAAGGAGGGGGTAATGGTGCGATTCCAATATGACTGGATGATAAGCACTAAGTCAAAATGGCGAAATGAATGAAATCCGCTGGATTTGAACTGGTACTGGTAATTTAAGTGCTTCAAAATGAGGCATTCGGCGAATTGAGAGGATTTAAACTGATATAATACAAATGAGAGTAAGTCAAGGGAAGCATAATAGAATAGTACCAAGCTGAGGACGCATCCAGCTAGGGAACCAAGGTATAAAGAGTCTGATGGAAGATAAAAGGTTTAGAGGTTTTTATGAGAAAAGAGGGAGCTCAAAATAAAAATGCGATTATATTATAATAAAGGTCAAAATAAGGGGCGATAGCTCCATATATAATTTGTAAGTTTATTATAAAGTCAGCAATCCTCATATCATCCAATTTGGTTGCTCAGAGTCTCATACCCTGTGCAAAGCCAACTCAGTGCAATTGAGCTCAAACGCCGAGAATTTACATTGCCCATATTCCCAGATGACTAAATTATCAGGAATTGCTAGGGGTAATTTGCTAATGTGAAGTGAATTGGAAAATGGTTGACCCTGATTTTGGGGTAACTATGTTCAGGAGATTTTAGGATATTTTCCTGTTCATATCCATTGGGGATTGACTTGGAAAAATGCTTAAGATCTTGTTGGGAAGAGTTGCCAACAAAATAGGGGCATCTGGTATTGATCAACTATCAGGTGTACCAATTGGGATCAGTCAGGTTTCATCACTGAATGATTGGGAATTTAAGGAATAAGTTGCTTGGCGAGTGATGCCACCTGCAACTAGTGCATCAAACAGTTTGTTTGCAGCCTGACTTAATGGGTAACAAGTCCCATTACCTAAGCAGGTCGCTTGCCAATTATGGTTGGTTCATTTGGATCAAGAGGAAAATGTTAGGGACACATTTTCTGACTCTGTCCATTTTAGGTCTCAAGGACGTCCAATGATGGTATCCTAGCCAGGATGGGGAAGACAATTGCTGCTGAGACGAGGATGGGTGATTCAATGGCAATGGCTGCCATTTCATAGAAGAGGAGTCAACTGAGGTTTGGGCGCTGAATTCCCACTTTAAATTCCCTAAAATTCACCAATAAAGATATATTTTTTATCCAGTATATAGTATTATGTAGTACAGAGGTTAACATAGTTTAGTAAAGAGTTTATATATATACCAGCTCAGTACACTTTATCAGCATTCTTTGTTCTATTATTTTTGTGGGACATTATTTCAGTGTGCGAAACTGGGAGAATCTTTAAGGAAAAGATTAAGGATTGATTGGAGATCCAGAGAAGATGCAGAATCAAATTGGGGATTGCTGCCAACTGTGTTTCAAACTGGAGAAATTGTCAGTGGGAATCTAAGAGAAGATTGGGTTAGACAGTATGAGGGAACAAATCTCTATTTTGAGACATCACAAGCATTTTGAGCGGAAATACTAGCTGAGCGTTGGGCCAAGATTTAGGACCTCCTTTAACTACGGATAATAGTCATCATACTATTATCAATTCGGTCATATAAACTATCTTACAACGTAGATGAATTGCACAAAAACCCGAACCTGTGCAAGTAATTAGTTTATAGGGATTATTATCTGAAATAGTCAATCCCCATAAATTTTTACAAATTGGTGCTCACTATAGGGGTGTAGTTGAGTAGAAGAACTTTGAATGATGTCATATGAATATATTTCTAGTTCTGGCAATATGACTAGGTAAAGTAACAAAGACAGAACGTGAAGTGGATCACGTTTATTGGTGTTTACCCAGCTCAGAAGTGGAGCTCCGAGTGAATATTGAAGATACATAATATTTGGGAAAAGGATTTGCAGCTAAAATATGAACCTATCTAGTGCTGCAAGAAAACCTGTTCCACCTGACATCTACCTGAGGTGAAGAGGATCAGCAGGGCCAACTCAGGTTGAAATTGGGTCCACTTGAAATAATAAAAAGGAACAGCAGGATCAACTCTGTTTGAAATTGGGTCCACTTTAAATAGTCCTGAGGAGTGTGTGTTTGGAGGAGGCATTGGATGAAATAGGAAGTATTCAATTATAAAATTGGATTGCTATACCAATAAACATATGAAGTCAAAACAGGAAACGTTTGATCCAAGATAGTGGAGAAAAATCGTTTGACTCAATGACACTTAACCAATGATCAGAAATTGCTGGAGACGAGTTCATCAATTCAGGAGAAATTGGATGAATCTAACGAGGCCAGAAAGACCTGTTTAATTAAGGGTGGCAATGAATTCCAAAAATAGTTTTCAAGAGAAAAATGACATGATCAATTGTATAAACTGTTGGCTTATGAGATAGGAAGAATTCAAGCATCAGATGCTGAAATGAGAGATGAAATAAGGCCAGTTGGACGAATAACCAGTCGGGATTAATGCCTAATATATTTAAGAGTATTGGAAAAGTCGGCAAGGGTAGCCTATACATGAAAAAACAGCGCTGCTGGTCATATAGTGAAGGAGGTCAATGCTAAAGAATCGGAAGTATTGGACTTAAGAGAAGATATTTGCAATGTTCCCAGCGGACCTCTGAACCATTAAATGGTTAAGTCCTGAAATTTTGGTCAAGTCCCAGAAGAGGACCACTGAGACAAATGAATAGTTAAATCCTAAGAGAATAAGATTTTGAACATGATAACTAGTAGGTCAGAGTATATCTTGGACCCAGTTTGGATGAAAGAGAAAATAAGGACATCTGAAGCTTTTTGTAAGTCCTGGGGACCAGCCCCTACAACTGAATAGGGAGCAGCATCCCTTTCAGACCAAAAGGGGGCCAAGGCCCAAGTGGACCCCCTGTCGCAGTTGAGTGACCTGGCGCACATGGTTGATGAGCGCTGGGTGACTGCCCTTCCTATTAGAGATATTCAGATCTCTAACCTCCCCCCTCCCCAACCCTGGTAAAATTAATAAAGGGACCTTCCAGGAAATTATGCAGGCCAGGGGCCATGGGCGGCCCCTAGGACCCCTCACTCACCAGAGGAAACATACCAAAATTTTGAAGAAACAGCCAGTGCTAGTATTGGAGCCCAGTCTGCAAATTCTGGGCTAACGGAGCCAGTCCAGTCTGGTCAGGTCTAAAAATCAGATTGGAACTTGATTCAGATTTTGAACCAGGTCACAAGTGACTCAGACCAGTTGCCCCTACCCCCAGAATGGATCTGGGAAGTTCAGATCGCATAGAAAACCAGGTCAAGAGTTCAAACCAGGTTGTGGATGACTGAGCACCAAGGCCACAGCCCCCCAGGACAAATCTGGGAAATCCAAACCATGTGAGAAGCCTGACTCAAATGGTCAAGGCCCAGATCGGTACCATAGACCTGGTCTAGCTCCAAAAATTCAGGAAAATCTGCAAAAGTTTTTTATTTAATTTTTGCCAAGATTATGGGCATCCCTCCACCCCCCACCCACCAGCCAACCATTTTCCATCGCCGATCCCCAATCACCCAATCCCTCAGCATCCCCACTATGCAATTCTCTCAATACTTAAGGCAACTGCCCTGCCAAGGGGCAGTTGTTAGTTCATTCTCTATTCTCCCCATGCTTTGCACTAAAATAAAGCCCAAATACCCCGAACACCTTGCCGTGGACTCTGCCTGTATGTTTTTTTGTTCAAAATTCTGCTGATTGATCCAGCAAAGTGTGCCGCCACCCAAATAATCATCCCAATGATTGCAAATGGATCATCCAGTCACTCAACCACACCACACAGTGGTGGATTGTATCCACAGTAAACCACCTCGTTCTTGATGATGGAGTCGACTCTCCATCCATTTTTGTGTACCTATCAAATGCAAACCCATCCGTTCACTTCACCGTTAGGATTTCCAAGAGTGCTCCCCTATTGGAGCAGCCTCAGGGCGCCCCACCCCAATGCCCGCGAGCTTGGCCCCCACACCTGGCTCATCTGCCGCTAATCCTACCCACCTAAGGGATCCAGAGTACCACGACCAAGGGGTACTCAGCCCTAACGCTTGTTGCAGTCTGTTTTCCCCTCTGACAGCACCCCTGTCCACGCGGTGGGCCCTGTGCCGCTCCTCTCTGGCGCACAGACTCACCTACCCATAACTGAAGGCCAGCAACCATGAACCCTGGATGAGTCGTTGTCCTCCCCACCTCTCCCACTCCTGGGGGTTGCCCCCGCAAGACTCACAGTTGTCCCCATTGCAACCATCTGGTTTGCCTTGGGGGCCTTTGGTACATATATAAACATTTACTTTCCTCAAGTCCCCACTAGATCTCCCCTTCTCCTAGTCACATGGATTGCTGTGCCCTTGGCATTCTGGGCTCTCCACTGGGTACTCACACACCCTAACTGGGAGCTCAGTCTAATTATTATCAGCCGCTTCCATGACACTTTTTGTAGGTTACAAGTCCCATTGCAAAAAATAAAATATATATATAATATTGGAAATCAATTTAATTGGTCCATGAATTTTGGACCTAATAAGTGAAAAGAAATCTTGACAGCCAAACTGAGGAAATTCCATGATTTAGGGACACTCAATGAGATAGAGTTATCAGCCTGGGTAACCAAGAGTATCAACCTATTGGTTGATTGAGAGCAACTCGATTATCTGATGGAAGGACAGCAAGAGGAGGTGCCTAAATTGTTCAAAAAATATTGGAAATCATTTTCCCATGACAACCATGATTTGGGATGCACAAGAGATGTGATCCACAAGGTTGATACAGGGGAAAATCTGCTGATCAGGATAAAGCTGATTTGACAGTCAAAGGTGACCAAGCAGGGGCTTCTCACAACAATGTGGATGGCTTATTGTGGTTACCAATGGTCCAGGTGGTATACCAGCAGGTGGATGAGTTATTCTAGAGAATGGTCGATGGAGAAATTGGGAACAAGCCCCAAGGAATCCAAGGTACGCTTTGAAAAGTGATGGAAAACACTGAGAGGAAGGATGGACAAAGTTTAAGACAACAATGGGAAGCTGTTACTATTTTAAAGCCGTTGGAAAGAGCAGCTATTTTTCAAGCCGCTCATAAGGTTGCAGGCATGGAGGCCTGAGAAAAATGACTGACCATATTCGCTAGTACTACTGTCATAGTTAAATGACTTGATAGTAGTCACTAACCCCAAGGATAAGGCTGGGTGGCAGGAGGCCCAAAAGGTGGTTCTTCAGGCCCTCCCTGACCTCAAGCACACCTTAGACCAACGTTGGGTACAAGCCAAATATGCGCAGGTTGGTGCTATGATGTGCATAACGCTTAGTCCCTTGTATTGGCCCAGGCGTTAAAATAGATGAGCTATATTTAATGAAGACGGTTCAATTCAGTTGATTGGGAAACTTAAGTTCAAAATCCATTCCATTTACAAAATTACGCATTTAGGTAGGGTACAACTTCAATCAATTATTTGAGTGAAAACAGTTTTGGTGTTTCTACTAATTCAGATGGAAGCATTTGCCTATTAGTGAATCAGTGCTAAGGACCACTTCAGCAGACCCAGAATTACCCCAACAATGTTTGAAAATGGGTTTTGTGACCAACATTCCTTGTTGGTTGACTTTTCACAGTAAACTTTCCCATTTTTCAAGTTTATTTATGGTTCTTTGGGCGAACCAGGGTGTGGACCTCTTTGAGGAGGTCTCAACTATGTTGGCCGCTACATTCTATCACAAATAAAAAAGTTTTGGGTGCGCCTTTGGGCCACCCAGGTTCCCTCCAGTTTGAGGCACCCAAGCCTCCTAGCGTCAATTTACATTTGATTATGGACTCACCTTTGGGGTCCACACAAGTTTTGTTGTTTCTCACTTACATGATAGTGTATACCACGCTTTAGACCCTTGCCTTAAGTCCCTTCTGCACTGGAACCATTCGTGGTACCTTGTTTCCCATTCTTTTCACAGCTAGTTCCCTGGCAGTGTGGGTTTGCATCCCACACCACATCTCTGAGAACAAGAGTTACAGATACTCTCTTAACATCAGTTGACCAACCTTTTTAATTTACGCGCATCAGAATTATCCGTGTTGGGCTTTCTTTATTTGTAATCTGGGTGCGTTGGCTATTTGTCACTGCCATTTTGGTGCTTAAAACATTTTTTTGTTTGGTTTTGTTTTGGTGCGTCTTGCATTATTCTTGCAATTACCAACTTAAAAACCACCCTTCATGCTTATATCTGGTGGTCTTAGACTTTTCATGATCTTGTTGTCACAAATACCTGCCTTTCTCCCGAGATTTACTTAGAAATTCAACAGTCCTTGGCTACCCATGCTCTAAAAACTTCTTTAGAAAATAACAATTTATCTGGTTCCCGTCAGCTTTTGTGGGGAGTAGATTTGTTGTATTGGCTGTCTCCAGATGCAGCCAACTGGGTTTTTGTAGAGTTCTGCGCACATCCACTCTTGTGGCGATCAGTGGAGGGCTTGGAGCATGCCTTAGAGAAATGTTGTCCTGTGGAGCATCCATCCCTTCTATGAATTCTTTTTGCTGCGCCAAGCTGGTTGTACAGTGAAATTATATTTTAATTAATTTTGTGGAAAAGCCCAGGCCTTACCGTTGCCTGACTTTATCAAAATGTCATCTCTAATCTACCTTGGACCTCTCCATGTGAAACTCCCCAATTTGGCAGTCACCCCCTTCCAACTTTGATCATCTTATTGAAGCCCTTTGGGGTGTTTTCCCCTCCCCAGCGGAAAGGGCAAGGTAATTTGGCCATCAATGTTTCACCTGGGTCATTTTCTATAGAAAACAGGAACCAAAAATTCGCAAGCGTCTCTCAAAATGAAAGACTTTTATCCTTCTAAACCTTCATTTTCCGCGGAATAAAAAGTTGAACAGGGGTCTAGCCCCAAGTTTAAATTAAAGGTTTCAGACGATTTTCACCACGATGATGTCACCTGCAGTCAATCCTATAAATACTAGTCTGTGACTAGTGATATTTCCTTGAACTGTTAGGAGCTCCTCACGTATTCCCTCCCCATTTTAGCAGAAATTGAGGGTACAGGTGAGTCCAGACCCAGATTTAACCAAAAATGGAATAGTATAAGATTTTCCTTCGCACTGCATTTCCATGGTGCAGGCTGACGCATCTATTATGGGCTTGGGGGTGATGGCCCGGGATAATGATGCACACCAAGCCCTTGGATCAGGTATGGGGTTGCTGGAACCTGAAAACGCTTTTTATGACGCGAATGATATATCACAAAACAAGCCATTTATTAGCTCTTATGGCCTGGATGAGGGCCCTATTCCAGTATATCAAATTACCCCTGAGAACCCTCGTTTAACCCCTACCATGATCCGTAGCACTCAGGAAATGGAAAAAGAACTTTGTTTCAAATATGATAAAGTATATGCACCTTCAGAAGATGTAGTGGGATATGTGGCCTCAGTAGTAAGAGTGGCCAAATATCCCTCCCCCTTCTATGATTCCAATACGTACTCTGAAGGCTTGCTTAAGCCAGGGAAAACATTCTGATGAGGTGTTGGCATTTTCTGCTTTGAATAAAGCCCATTCTGGATACTTTTTGTTGACCGCTACCCTTGCATCCCCTTTAGGGAAGTCCAGCACAACTATTTTGTGGATACCGGTGCCTCTAAAAATTTTATGGACCAAGACCTTGCTAACTACATTGAGTTGAGTTACTCGCCAGGTGGTATGGTTAGAGGCGGGGCTTCTCAAGGTATTACCACGCTGAAAATTATGGGGTCAGTGGATTACCAGATGGGCTCCTATCTTCTGTCTGACCAAATTCAAGCTATCAAAAACCTCTTGCACCCCATTATTTTAGGTGTAGAATGGTGAAGAAAGTTTGATTTCAGAACTTATTTGAAAATCACCCTATCCTTGTTTTTGATAAACGGTCACAAGTTAATTGTTCCCTCGGCTGTTGCTCACTTTCAGGGCAAATTGCCTCACTGGCCCAATATTCACACACATAATCTTGCCCCATTGCTGAAGCCCTATGTGGAGGTTCCCTTACCTTCTTGTTTGGAGGGGTTGTAATCTTCATTAGATGCAGCTTCAGCTAACGCACACCTGACCATTATGAGTTTGATTGTGAGTTTAATCTTACTGTGGATCTGGTGCGTATATCTTCCCCTATTTACCCAATGACTTTTTGGGAGGAAGAGGCTTTATATGTGTGGGTGATGGAGCAATTAGCCAAAGGCGCGATTTTTCAGCTTACCTCCCCCGTTTGCTTTCCACTTTTTTTGTGGAAAAGGCTGATGGAACTTTACTCCCTAATGTAGATTATGGAAGTATAACAATGTTACTGTACCAGACCTTCATCCCATCCCTTTGGATTCACAGATTGCGCGTTATGTAAAGAAGGCCAAAGTCTTCTCCAAACTGGACTACCTTATTGCGTTCAATCAGATCTGGATTAAAAAGGGACAGGAATGGTTAACTGCATTCCGTACCAGAAAAGGGATTTTCCAGTTTTGGGTCATGCCCTTTGGGTTTAAGAATGTCCTTGTTACCTTTCAACGCCGCATTGATGCTGCATTGGGGACTTGATGGGGGTACGTGCGGCTTCCTACATGGATGATATCCTGGTGTTTTCCCCTGATCAGGAGTCACATGCAGTACACCTTTGGTAAGTGGTGGAGAGGTTAAGGGCAGCCCGCCCTACATTAAAGATCAGTAAATGTGAGTTTTTCAGGTCCCAGGTCTTTTTCTGGGCAACGTTGTTTTTGACTAAGGATATATGATAACTCCAGACAAGGAGAAGGCGATTAGTGAGTGGCCCACCCCCACTTAAGTAAAGGAATTGAGGAGTTTTTTGGGGACGTGTACATTCCTCAAGAAGTTCATGCCAAACCTTTCCAAGGTGGCAGCGCCCTTGTATAGGGCTAGTGGTGCAAAGGTGTTTCAGTGGTCCTTCGTTTCAGAAGATGCTTTCCAAGCAGTGAAGTGCAACCTGTTGTCCACGTCCATCTTTTGCCATGTCGACCCTTTAAAAGAGTTCATTGTTTCTACTGATTCCTCCAATTTTGCTATATGGCTGCCTTGTTACAAGTAGGCAAAGATGGGATGGAGCATCCGGTGGGATATCTTTCTAGGAAAATGTCTCTGCCTGAATTGAATTACGCTGTTTACAACAAAGAGTTACTAGCAGTGGTGGAGGCGCTGACTTATTGATGTTACCACTTGCATGGCTCCTCCCAGCCTTTCAATGCATGTGCAGATCACCGTGCCTTGCTGTACTACCGTGCTCCTCATGTCCTAAACCCCATTGCAGACCCGTTGGCATGAGAACTTGCCCAATTTTCATTTCCTTATGAGTTTACCAAGGGCAAGGAGAATGGTTTGTCAGATGCTTTGAGCTTCAACCCTGATTTAGCTCCTGATCCAAAGGAGTTAGAAGTTCACAACACCCAGTTGATGATTCCACTGGGTAAGATTTTAACTCAACTTCCCAATTCCATGGCTAACACGCCAGCGCTTGCATTTCTGTAAAATGCAGAGGAATACATTATGTTCAGAAAAGTAGTTCTTTCTCAGCCGTTATCAGTCAAATATACTATGTTTCTCGCTAATAGCGCTCTGAATCAGGTGTTAATCCATGGGTTATCACGTAAATGATGAGATGGTATGGTTTCAGGGGCGCCTATGGGTTCCTGCTGGACCACTGCGCCTGGAAATCTGGGACCATTATGAAGGAATCACCATTGGTCATCCTGGGAAAGCAAAAACCTTAGAGTTAATATGAAGCGCCTACAATTGGAAGGGCTTGCCTGCTCAGGTGGAACGGTATTGTAAAGACTGCCTGATCTGCAATTAAATGAAACCCAATCGTCAACCTTTAGCAGGTTTATTGGTACCAGTAACAAAAGGCGGAAGGGCCCTGGATCTCCCTATTGGTAAATTCATTGTGGAATTACCCGTTTCTGATGGTTATGATGCAACATGGTGGTGGTGGACCGTTTTATGAAGTTCGCCCACTTTATTCCTTGAATAACGAAAATATCCAATGCTGAGATGGACAGGCTCTTCATCACACATGTGTTTGCGCTTCATGGGGTTCCCCAAGAGATCATTAGTGACCGGGGACCCTAGTTTACCTCCATCTTTTAGAAAGAGTTGTATAAGACTCTTCAGCTTCACCCTTGCCATAAAAATACCTATCACCCCAATCACATGGGCAGAATGAACGACTGAACCAGTGCTTGGAGCAGTTTCTGCGGTGTTACACCACCGCATATCATTCATTTTGGGTTTCTCACCTTCCCATGGCCCAATTTAGCTACAACACTTTGCATTCTTCTGAAAGTTGTTTCCCCTTTTTCGCCAACCATGGTTTTAACCCCTCCTTTAACATAAAACCCAGCTGAGGATCCAAAGTTGAAGCGGTGGTGGACTTTTCCCAAGAATATCAAGAAGGTCCATCAGGGGGTTTCTACAAGTTTGGAGGCGGCAATGCAAGTATATAAGGAGAACGCCAATGGTAAGCGATGAGTGGGTCCAGCGTACAAGGAAGGGGATCTGATGATACTTGATTGATCGTAACATCCCTATCAAGAAGCCATGCAAAAATCTGGGACCAAAGAGGATTGTCCTTACTGCGTTGTTAGAAAGGTGGTCCACGCCTCATACCAGTTGGATCTTCCCTCTTTGTTTCAGATCTTATATATCTTTCATGAGAGCAAATTGACATCGTTTGAGGCCCCCACCTGAGACTCCTGAGGCTTATCTCGTGGATGGGGCGCCATAGTGGGAAGTGGAGGAAATAGTCCCACCTGCCGCGTTAAAAAAAGGCTTGAGTACCTGGTATTCTGGAAGGGTTTTGACGCTTTAGAGAACAGTTGAGTACTAGAACGTGACTTTCTGCATGCCCAAGACCTGATTGAAGCTTCCCAAAGCATTTCGACCAGGACGCTGGATCTCAGCCAAAGCAAACTGTTGCCGCAATGAAGTTGGCACCAGCCCACAAGAACCTTTCCATGGCGCAAGCCCCTAGAGGGGGGTGGAACCCAATAAAGAGGAGAGGGTAATGTCATGGTTAAATGACTTGATAGTAGGCACCAACCCCAAGGATAAGGATGGGCAGCAGGAGGCCCAGAAGGTGAAACTTCATGCCCTCCCTGACCTCAATCACACCTTAAACCAACGCTGGGTACAAGCCAAATATGCCCATGTTGGTACTAGTGAGGTGCATAACGCCCAGCCCCTCTTATTGGCCCAGGCTTTAAAATGGATGAGCTATATAATTAATGAAAACGGTTCAATTTAGTTGATTAAATGGGGGTTCAAAACACGTTCCATTTATGAAATTATAAGTTTGGGAAGGGTACAACTTCAATCAATTATTTGAGTGAAGACAGTTTTGGTGTTTCTACCAATTCAGATGGAAGCATTTGCCTATTAGTCTCCAGTGCTAAGGACCACTTTAGCAGACCCAGAATTACCCCAACAATGTTTAAAAATGGGTTTTGTGACCAACATTCCTTGTTGGTTGACTTTTCACAGTAAACTTTCCCATTTTTCAAGTTTTATTTATGGTTCTTTGGGCGAACCAGGGTGTGGACCTCTTTGAGGAGGTCTCAACTATGTTGGCCGCTACATTCTATCACAAATAAAAAAAGTTTTGGGTGCGCCTTTGGGCCACCCAGGTTCCCTCCAGTTTGAGGCACCCAAGCCTCCTAGCGTCAATTTACATTTGATTATGGACTCACCTTTGAGTCCACACAAGTTTTGTTTTTTCTCACTTACATGATATTCTATACCACGCTTTAAACCCTTGCCTTGGGTCCCTTCTGTACTGGCACCATTATTGATGCCTTGTTTCCCATTCTTTTGACGGCTAGTCCCCTGGTAGTGTGGGTTTGCATCCCACACCACATCTCTGGGAACAAGAGAGTTAAAGACACTCTCTTAACAACTACTACTGGAAATCAATCAACTATGAAATCTCCAACTATCTAGATTGTTGCGTGGGGTGCCAGCTTCACAAGCCACCTAAGAATACAACTGGTTACCAATTGGTCCGCCCTGGATTTTCCTTGCATATGGTGTCCATAGATGTGATGGGACCACTGATGTTGAGCACAGGGTGATTCAAGTACATAATAGTTGCAATCAATCATCTGATGATCTGGGTTGAGATGAAGGCTCTGGAAAAAGTGGACGCTACCAGTATTGCGAAGTTCATCCTGGATCAAGTAATATACTGACATGAATGCCCGCTGGTCCTATTTAGCGACAATGGTACATATTTTATATCTAATGTGATCTCATGGATGAATGAGATAATGATGATCTGAGGAGTTGTGTCTGTAACCTACCAGATGGAGACAAACGGGTTGGTAGAACGAGTAAATGGAACGCTGGCCCTGACGCTGATGAAGCTGGTCACAGGAAGTTTTCCACATGAAGAATGTACCTAGGTTTGGTGATGTTCGCCCACAATATCAGTCATCATATGGCGATGGGAAAAGCGCCATTTGAATTGCTATATGGGAGGAAGGCCGTATTGCCACTAATATTATATTTGGTGGTGGAACCAATATTGGGGATGAGTGCTTAACAGTACTTAAACAAATTGATGAATATCCTGATTAAAATGAAATTAAGTGCATTTGATATTATGTTGAAGAAAAGGATACAAGCAAAAATTGATGGACAATAAGTACTGACCAGCCTTATCAGAATATTGAATAGGGGAAAGAGTCGCCTATTGTGATATGCATGGGTTTGGCAGAAGAAACAAACTGGATGCATTGTGGTCAAGTCCGTTTGAGATTATTGCCAGGACGGCAGTAGATGCTTACTCTATCAAGAACCTCTTGGATGGAAGAGTAGTAAATCAAGTCCATGCTAAGTATTTGAAGTGATGGATCGATGAAAAAATAACAAAAATAGAGTTCCAAAAAGGACCGCTGGACCATTAAGTTGGTTATGTCCTAGTGATTAGGTCAAGTCTAAAAAAGGGCCTCTGAACCAATATAGATAGTTAAGTCCTATTGGACCTCTGAACCATAGAAAACTGGTAGGTCTAAGAATACCTAGGATCCGGTTTGGGGGAAAGATAAAAAAGATGGACCGCTGAACCAAAACAAGGTCAAGTCCCATAAAAAAGAAAAAAAAGATGTATATATATGGAAAAAAAGATTATAAAACTGCATATAAAAAAAAATTTATAATTTTTATTCTCATTGTTTACCCTCGATATGGGGATGATTCCGCCTATGTCACCTCTTGGGAGAGGGAGGATGGATTGCTGTAGTAATGACTAACCAGTCAAAATCTATGTAAGATTTGATGCTAATGAGGGTTAGACCTATTAAAATCAAGTTTATTGAGCAGATGCAGATCCCCGCAAGGAAGCGACTAGGGGAAGGAAAATTGAGACGTCAGAAGAAGCCAAATGTGAAACCCTGGAGCATGGAGGGAAGAAACAGTACAGAAAGAGGCAGTCAGCAAATAGTCCTGAGTAATCCTGATATGGTACCTGAGCTGGGAGATTAGTCTTAAAGCTTGACGATGGGCTTCATCAAGAACACCAGACATATGGGCTGGCAAAGAACAAGGGATGCTAGATGGGGGTTGCTGAATCATACCTCCTATAAAACCATCAGTGGAAGATACAAATGGGAAGTGCTGGAAATTTGATAGTTATGAAAGGAGCAAATGGCATCTTGAAAAGCAATAACTACGAGCTTCTCAGAAGCTGAAGCAGAAAGAGCAATGGAAGCCAGGAGAGGCTGGAAGCTTCATGATCCAACTTTGAAGATCTTGGCCGGAAAAGCAAAGATCATAAGTGAAGATATCCCAATCTAGGATGTTCTCAAGATCAGAAGGATTCAGCACTATGATAAAGCCTCGGTGACCTGGGCCATTAATTCTGCGTAGGGGAGTTCAAAATGAATGCTGTTGCTGATGGTGAGTTCAGTGGCTAAGACAGCTGGTTTGTAGTATCGACCAAGTTGGAAGAGGAACTCAGGAAGTAAGTCTGACCCAGCAATGAAGGAAAGTTAAAGAGAGAAGGGCATTATTCCTGGAGTATCCATAGTGATGTTCAGTGCATCTGAAAAAGGAGCCAAATCCAGGAGAGCTTTGAAATCTAACTCTGTAATCAATGACAGAGGGAGAATTGGCTTAGAGTCATTTGAGATGATTGATAGCCTGGTTTCAGAAGGGTGGTTACCATTTCTGGTAATTTCACAGAAGGACTAGTCACTGGCGCCGGACTAGGCGTATGAGTCCTGAAAGGACTGTAGAAGAGGTTCCATTGTGCAGCCTGACTCATCTGTTGGAAGAGCCAAATATCTTGATCAGACAAACTGTTGAGCAGCTGTTGGTACCACGACTCATAATTTGACATATGAGCTGGTTGAGAGGGAGATTTCAGGCTTATATGATAGTTAATTATGCACTCTACAATCAATTAAGCTCTAATTTCAGAGAAATTAATCTCAAAATTAATGGGATAAGCTCTCCAAGAAGAATTAAGAATGATATGAGCCAAAAAATTTGAGAAGAAAAATAACAAGGGCGTATATAAATGGGCATTCATAATTTTGCTACAAAACAAACATTGATGGCAAGAGTCTCCTGTTGTGGAAGAGGAGAAAATAAGGAAATCGAATATTCTGGACTAAGAAACCTGAATATGACAGTGGTTCATATGCCCTGATGGGGGAAAACTGGATCCTGGGATTAATATCGTCATGAGTAACTCAATCAGCCCAGCACAACAGTAAATTTTGGGGACCGCACTCTGAGTAGGAAGTAGCAAGGAGGAAAAGGAAGAGAGCTGCATGCTGAAGGTCATTCTGAGCAGCGTTGGTATTGGTGATCATACTCCACTTTAACAAATGGAGAATTTGAATGAGTGTCCAAAGCGGTGTTCTGCCCTGGTCCTTTTCTCTCTGGAAAATTTAGGCAAGAAGGGGGATGTGCTGGGATTTTTGCCCATATTCCTAGCTGGCTAGATTAACAGAAGTTGCTAGGGGATAATCCCACATTCAAGGTGAATTGGAAATAAGTTGACCTTCTTTCTGGGGTAACTATTTTTAAGGATTTTAGTTTAATCTCCTGTTCAATCCGTCAGGGATATCCAGACGAATGCTTAAGATCTCGTCAGGCAGAGTTGCCAACAAAATAGGGGCATCTGATAGTGATTAACTATCAGGTGTACCAATTAGGATTGGTCAGGTTTCATCAATAATGATTAAGAATGTAAGGAGTAAGTTGCGAGGCAAGTGATGCTGCCTACAACTAGCAAATCATTCAGTTGGTTCATGACCTGCCTTAATGGGTAACAAGTCCCATTACCTAAGCAGATCGCTTTCCAAATATGATTGATTCACTTGGATCAGGAGGAAAATGTTAGGGACACATTTTCTGACTCTGTCCATCTTAGGTCTAGAGGATGATCAATGAAAGAATCCTATCCAGGATGGGGA
Organism: Massospora cicadina; assembly: GCA_022478985.1. Classification (NCBI taxonomy): domain Eukaryota; kingdom Fungi; phylum Entomophthoromycota; class Entomophthoromycetes; order Entomophthorales; family Entomophthoraceae; genus Massospora; species Massospora cicadina. Next base: position 110,120 of record JAKSZP010004064.1, on the reverse strand, counting down.
AGACCATCGCTGCTGAGACGAGGATGGGTGATTTAATGGCAATGGCTGCCGTTTCATCGAAGAGGTGTCAATTGAGGTTGGGCGCTGAATCCCCCACTATAAATTCTCTAGAATTCACCAATAAAGATATAGTATTATTTTCTTTTATTTGAGGATGGCTGACAAGGGGAATGACACATCCAATATTTAGGAAAGGAAAGTAAAGAGGGGGAGCACACTAAGTATTGGAGCCAGAAAGGCAGGAAAAGACATGGTACACTTGGGTGTGGCTAGTAGCCACGGGTGTGGGTGACTATGGCCTTGTGAGACTTGACAGCCCAAGGGCTAGTAGGGTGTACCGCCTATAAAGATTGTGAGGTTTTCAGTTTCACACAGAAGGAACCAGATTGGGATCCAGTTACCCATCTGTTGAATGGTTGACTGGATCTAAATCATCGCTTATTATAAGCCAAAGATATTCTAAGTATACCCAAACTTGAATTTGTGGCCTAGCAATTTCACTTAATTATATTTGACTATGATGACATGGGCTCAAGGGCTTTGTTGGTTAGGTAGAACTTAAATTTAAGTTTTAATTTAATACTCAGGCACGTGGGCTTTGTTGGTCTATGTCAAAATTAGTTTTCAATGTTGGTCGAGTTTTTGATTAAATTAATTACTAATTAGTGATACAAATCGCCTTGGTATGTGCTGCTGATTACATTTGAAAGTGAATTGGTTCAGCTATTTTGAAGACATGACGAAACGCCATATCAAGGATGATGATGGTGTTTACACTGACCCTGAGGCTGAGCATGACGCCCTGAGTCAAAGTATTGTAGACGTTCTTACAAACTTTTTATGTCGCCAAATGCCACTGAAAGTAAGACGTCATGGGTAAGATGTGGTTAACATCGAACCCTAAAAATAACCCTTAAGTTGACACTAATAAAATAGATTCAACTACTGGATTAAGTTTATAATTTAACTTGTAAACTTTTTTGTGTTTAGTATTTTACTTTTTACTAGTCAGTATTTACTTGGGATCAGTAAGATCAGGGCGGCATGCCATCATCCAAGTAAACTACAGGATATACAATTTAAGTGCTACCAAAAAGTTGTATTTTAAACTCTAAATCACCATCCTGTCTATCGTCCTCACACAATAGACGCACAACACTGTATTTCACACCTGACGAAGAACCAGCCATCATAACAAAGCCCGAAATTCAACACCATCCGTTTCTTCCATTAGTATTTTAGTGATCCAAAAATCCAGGATTGGAAGTGGTCGGCCAAGTGGCTGTGGAACCTGGCGATAGCTTGGTTAATGTTGTGGAAGATCCCATTGAAGGCATCAAGGGCAATTGTGTGAATGGACCATATTGCAATACTCACAATTAAAGCCCTTAGCGTCTGGGGGAAAGGTAAGATTATGTTGTGTGCTAGGATATCGCGGGATAGTAGAATTCAGCTGATGGTGATTTTTGGAATAAGTACATCACTTTGGCCCAGATAATCTTGGACGGCGAGCACTCTTCCAGGCGGTGTGCCAGCGTGTTGTGTCTGCCATAGATGGCGCATGACTTGAACATTAAGAAGGTGCAGTCAGCTGTTCTAAACGTACAACACATGTAGCGCCACATTGTGGAGCTCACTTGTGGGGATAAGAGGGGGCAAGTGATGAGGTCCCACACCTTCCTTTGGGTGCGCAAGTCATATGGGACGTCTTTGTAATCTAGATAGTCAATCTGGGATAGAGGGAAAGGTGGCAGTGGGGCAGGTGCGTTAATCACAGTTTGTCCTCTGTGGAGTCACGTATAATCTATTGGAGGGTTAGTATCTTCAGATTGTTGTGCATAGGAGAAACTCCAATCCCCTTGTTTTGGGGTGTACAGGACGCGTTTGAAGTAGCGGTTGGTGTTATGTGGTCCTGTGGCTGTTGGATGTGTTGTTAGGTACTTCATCAGTGTTGTAGGTTTGGATGGGCACCTCAGATGTAGTGCCCTTGCAAAGTTAGTTTGGGCTTCCTTGGCCCAGTGGGGGGATGGCTGGTTGGGTGAAGTTGTCATAGCTATCCAGGAGCCAAAGATTTGCGTTGCTCTTTCCGTGAAGTTGAGCAGCCCCATCCCACCTTTCTTCCGTGGGCCATACATGGTCTCCAGCCTGACTAGTGCGTGGTATCCAGACCACAGCCAGCTCTGAAGGAGCTTGTAGACTGCGTTGGTAAAGTTTGTGGAGAAAGGAACTGCATGAGCAGCAAACCATAGCTTTGACAAGATCAGGGAGTTAACTACCACAACCCTTCCAGCTAAACTAGCTTTACTCCTATGCATGCTTGTCATTCTTTTAGTGATATTGTCCAATATTTTGGTTTTAATGGTATCAAGTGCATATCCGCCAGCCTCAAGCCATATTCTCAGATGACGAACTGGGTCGGTGGTGGGGTGGGGTGCGAAGGGTAAGCATAGTGGTTTTATTGGCTTAGGTCTTTGTCTTGTGGTAGGATGTGCGGTGGGTTGGTTTGGTCAGTTGTGTAAGGGGGGTCCAATTTGAGTTGAATTTGCCCATTACAATTACCTCTGTTTTCTTTTTGTTCAGTTTGTCGTTACTCACTGACTCATATTGGTGAATAGTGCGCTCAATTGCTCTGGCATCCCTATTGCCTGAGACGCTGACTACACAGACATCAGCGAAGGCGAGCATTTTGGTTGACAGTTGTCCTTCCAACCTGATTCCAGAGAGCTTGGAATTTACTATGCGGAGTAGAGGGTCAAGGCTGAGATTGTATAGTAGGGGGCTAAGTGGGTTGCCTTGTTTGAGGTCCCTTTGTGGGGTGATGGTGTTGGTTAGGAAACCTGGTCCTCTGATTGCAAACCGGGCAAGCATGTTAGGAGGATCACCCAGTTTATAAAGCGGAATGGGAGGTTGAAGACCTTTAGACATTGTTCCAAGTAGTCTAAGTGCACTTGGTTGTATGCTTTCTTTTGGTCCAGGAAAGCAAGGGCGCCTGTGGGGTTAGCTTGGCAGATGTTGGCTATGGTGTGGATGTTATCTCAAATCGAGTGATTGGGGATAAAGCCAAACTGATGGGGGGAGAGGGCTGTCTGTGCAATGCATCCCAGACGCTTAGCTAAGAATTTTTGTTAGTATTTTAGTATTGGTGTTGGTGAGAGCAATTGGACGCCAATTGTTTTGGTCTGCCTTGTCACCTTATTGAAGAGTGTGACCACATATGCATCTTGGCGGCAAGCAGTAGGGCTGTTTCCTCTAGGCACTTGTTCATAGTTACTAGTAGTACTGGTGAGATGTAATCAAAATATTTTTTGTAAAATTCATATGGGAGGCCATCAGGCCCAGGGCACTTGTGGAGCGAAGTTGATTTTATTACCTCCCATAGTTCCTCTATAGTGATGGGTTCGGTAGGGTCTGGTTTATCAGCTATATTGTCAATATTAGCAGATGATAGAAAGTTTTTATTTTGATAGGTGCCGCGAAATCCGCCGTGTACAGGTCTGTGTAAAACCGGTGTAATTCAGCCGATATTTCAGATGGTGTGGACGCCAGTGTGTCATCTGCTCAGTGGACCTGTGTGCTAGTTGCCAAGTTTGAGATTGGTCTAAAGCGGCAGAAGAATTGGGCTGTGTGGGTTTCACCGGATAGAATGTATTTTGATTTGTGCCATACTTTGATATAGTGCAAGTGTTTTCTAATCAGGGAGTTGACCTGTTCAGATGTTTGGAACCACAGGCGTCCCCATTGAGGGCTGTATCCCTCGCGGGATGTCTTGTTTTCTAAGTTTTGGAGCTGTTTGATAGCCTTATTGATTGTCACGGACATCGCGGCCAGCTTTCTGGAATTCAAGTGACAGGCTTTCTTGGTTACTCTATTCTTAAAAATTTCCCACTTGGTGATAGGATTCCCTGTGGGTGGTCATCTTTTTGTCTGTGTTGTTATCACCTTATCGATTTAAAGTTTAAGCTCTGGAAGGTGGATGGTGCTTGGGTGAACTTTGTGCCAGGTCGGTGGCTTTTGGTATTTCGCCGCATATGATAATTTTATTGAAACCATTTGGTGGTCAAAGAGGGGGATGATTGTTGTTGTAAAATTTGATACTTGGTGATGGAAGCCTATGGGGGCAAGCATCAGGTCAATTCGGTTCATTGAGACCAGTTGGTTGTTATTGTAGTGGCCTCATCATGTTGGCCAGCGTGGTGGCCTGTTTGGGGATGGTGTCATACAGGCCCAGCGTTGCCTTTAGTATGTGAAGTTCCGTGTCAGCCGTGGGGTATGGCCTTTGTTTTGGGCAAGTGGTCAGTTATGGGATTAAGCCAGCAATTTAAATCTCCTGGGAAAAATGTTGTCTTGGCAAAGGGGATTGAGAGGATATCAGAGAAAAATTTTGGCGGTTGTTTGGAACATTTGGGGCATAAACGCACGCCACAGCAAAATTTTCTCCATTTCACTTAAAATCTGTTAGAAGCAGCCATCCCTCCAGGGGGGTATGCTTCAGATATTGACTGGGGGATTGCGGTTGGATTGAATTACCACCCCACAGTGGTAAGTTTAAAAGGATTTAGCTGGGAGGAGCATGGTTGACCATGACTCCTCCTCCCCTGGTGGACAGTGAGGTTCTTGGATAGCCAAGATGTCCACGGGGATATGGTGCAGGCAAGCCATTTTTTGGCCCAGGATGTGGGGGCTTTGGCTCCCGCGATGTTGAGAGTCCCTATGGTGATTGCAGTAATCCACACATCAGGAACGTTGGGGCGACCCACTGGGGTCACCCCATTCCTTAGCAGCATGGGTCATACTATGAGTTTGGGGACAATCAGACAGGATGGTTCCAGCATGTTGCTTGGTGGTCATAGTGTCAGTTTTGTTTGGTTTCTTTGGGCTTAGATTACTTCGTGGAGCTTAGCTCTGGCGTTGATTGTGTTGTGCCCCACCAGCGTAAAATTTTCCTGTACTTACCTGTGGGCTAGATTTGTAGAAGCTAGGTGTCAGGGCAACTGGGTTTTGTGCGGGAGTGTTGTCACTTTGTGATTGGCTGGGATGATCTTCCATATTGTACTCATGGACCACGTTGTTGCTGGATGCATGTGATTGGCTAGGAGGATCCACAGTGGTGCTAGGTGGTTCTGCTTCAGCATAATTGGAGGCGTCTGATTGGTTGTGTTTAAAAATTTTCTTTGATTTTGTTGAATTTTATGTGGGGGGTCTGAAAGGTTATTTCATCATGCTGCCATGGCATCTGACTGGATCTAATCCAGGGAAATTGTGGTGTGGGCTTGGGTTTCAGCAGAACTTGCAGCCTGCTTGCGGGTGGCCTGTGTGCAATGGTAATCCTTGTGTGAAACAGGTTCAACTAAAGTAATTTCAGCTCTTTTTACCCCAGTGGAAGGCGTAAGTGTCATCCTTCATTTTACCAAAGGTTGGGCTCATTTCATCCATATTGTCCTCACAAAAATCCGGTGCTTCTACCCCACATTTGATGGGGCATGCATGGTCTTTGTGGCCTAGAGCTGAGCAGAAGCCGCAGATGGGCGGAGTGTGTCCTGGTGTGATGAGGAAGGGGAGAGATATGCTGCCATCAGGGATATTGATGGTTGCCGTGCATGGAATGAGGGTGATATTTTCTACCACATTTTGGTCAGGTTCAATAATGGCTATTGCCTTCCCTGTGCATAGGTGGGGAAAGAGGGGGAATTTTTCGAATTCAAATTGTTTAGTTTCGCTGCAACTTTCTAGGCCCATGCAGAGCTCATCCTCAAGGATATCTTGGTACAAAGTGCTCAGGAGTCAGTTGAATATGATGAACATGTCATTTTCCTCGTTCCATCATGTGTGCACCATGCAGATAATGTGCTCTTCGTTGTTAATTTTTATAGAAACTTTGGTTTCTGCTGCATCTGCTGAATCCTTCGCAGTCATGAACCCAACATCCACCCTTCCTCTATGTAAATTTTTAAAATTTACTGAGACAGTGTTTAGGAATATTGTGGAGAAGGCCTCCCCCATTTTTCCCATGACTCAAGGGAGGTATTGCCAACCATAATTATAAGGCTGTGCTCGAGGGAGGTCAAGGGTTAGAATGTTTAATTTCTATGAAAGCGCCCATTTTTTGTAAAAATTGTAAAGCTACATGTGTGGCGCTATGCTCATCCTTTTTTGGGGAAGGTTGTCCCAACGTGCTGCTGAGCGTTTTTCTCTGATGGATTGAGCGTGTTTAGGGCCTTTTGCGCTGGCCACTTTTTCCCAGCTGGTGTGGTGCATATATATATGTTCTTTTTCCTGGTTGATTGTCAAATTCAGATAATTTGTGGAGAATCGTGTTACTAATAGTGATAGTGATGGGAAAGAAAAGCTTTAGTATTATTTTTATCCATCATATAGCTTTAAGTAGTACAGAGCTTAACAGAGTTTAGTAAAGAGTTTACAGTAGATATACCAGCTCAGTACACTTTATCAGCATTCATTTGTTCAATTCTTTCTGTGGAATATTATTGCTGTGTGCGATAATTGGGAGAATCCTTAAGTAAAAGAGAAAGGATCTGAGTGGAGATCCAGAGAAGAAGCGGAATCAATTCAGGGATTGCCGCTGACTGTGTGTCAAACTGGAGAAATTGTCAACGGGAATCTAAGAGAAGATTAGGTTAGACAGTATGGGGGAACAAATCCCTATTTCAAGACATCACAAGAATTTTGAGCGGAAATACTGGCTGAGCGTTGGGCCAAAATCTAGGACTTCCATTCAACTATGGATAGTAGTCATCCTCCTATTATCAACTGATTATATCAACTATCATACAACGCGGACAAATTGCACAAAAACTGAACCTGCGCAAGTAATAAGTTTATAGGGGTTATTATACAAAAGTAATCAATCCCCATAAATTTTATAATGCCCTATCAGTATTCTACTGGAAATATTACCAATAAGGATATGGTCTTAAAGAACCTCCAAGTGATTGGGAATGGTCTGCTGATACCAGGTAACGAGATTAACCAGGTTCACTGCATTGTTTCTATGTCAGCATGGGCCTGCCTGGTGACAAATCGTTATGTACATTGCCTGACATTCATATCTCAAATGATTAACCTCTGAGGAGCGTAAAAATTTAATAGTTTCTTGGAGTCCTATAGCGACATATTCTCTATATCTGAGACTAACTATGGTGATATGAAGGGTTGGAGTCATACACTGACGTTGGGGATGCTAGTCCCATCTGATCCAAATAATATTGTAAATCCAAAGTCGAGGAACAATAGATGAGGATGGAGCTCAAACAGCTATCAGACGCTGACCTATTGGTACTTTCGCAAAGTCCATGGTCATCACCTCTCCTCTCAATAAAAAAATGGCAGTTATCATGTCGTGATGGACTACCGCCAGCTAACAATCTTACAAAGAAAGATAGCTATCCCATCCCTCGCATTGATGATGCTCTATCACAGCTCTCGGGATTTAAGTTCCTCTCAGCCATGGAATTATACAGTGGCTGTTGGAAGATGGACCTCTCTCCTCAAGATCAGGAGAAATGCGCTCTGATTAGCAGCAAGGGCTTATTTCAGCCCACCCAATTACTCAAGGGTTATGCAACGCTCCTGCAACTTTCCAGCAAGCAAAGGAACAAATTTGGCAGGAACTCAAGTTAAGTTGCGTCATAGTCCATCTTGATGACATTACTGTGTTTTCTAAAACCTTTAATAATTATCTTGATCAACTAAAAGAAGTCTTTTAACGCTTGCATCAGTCCAGCCTTAAATTAAAGCCTTCCATATGCTCTTTTTCCAGAAAAGTTAGATTTCCTTGGACACGTCATCTCACAGGATGGGATTCAACCCTCCCCCCAAGACAAAGTTGTGGCTATATTAAAAAATGACTGCTCTCAAAACCCTGCGTGAAATCCAGGTATTCTTGGTATGATGGTGTTATTACCACCAATGTATCCTCAAGTTCGCCCAACTAAATGAGCCTATTGTGCGGCTATTGGCTAAGAACGTCCCTTTTCATTAGGGATATGAACAAAAGGCCGCATTTGAGACGCTAAAGAAGTTGTTACAAAAGCGCCCTATCCTGAGCCACCCTGATTACAATAACCCTTTCCTTCTGTTTAATGATGCCTCTAACTACGCTGTTGTAGCCATCCGGGCTCAATTGATGATAATGGTGCGGATCATCCCATCTTCTATTTTAGAAAAACGTTGTCAAAGGTTGAACGCAATCACAGTGTCACCAAAAAAGAGTGCCCTGTGGTACTGATGGCTGTAAAATATTACCCCCCTTTTTTTATATGGAACTTCCTTCACTGTGATCACTGACCAAGCCTCCCTGAAGTGGTTCCAATATAGAGGATCCCGCCAGGCGGTTGGCTCGCTGGGTTTTAAAGCTATATCATTACAATATGAAGACTGAGCACCGAGCTGGAACCCATCATATGAAAGTTGAGGGCTAACTCGGTTGCTTATCCTGCATCTGGATAATAGTGAAGCTGAGAGGCTGCATGGCCTAATTATGACCCCTGACGCCTGGCAAGATGAGGATGAACCTGTCCTGAAAATGTTAGCCCAACACTCCTGCAACATAAAGGTGGAAGCGGAAAATCGCATAAGAAAATAGGGGTGAATTAGTTGCCTTATCTCCGACCTTCAGAGCGAGTTTCCATGATCATAGAGTTCCATTCTATGCTAGGGCACAGTGAAGTTCGTAAAGCTTATGAGTGGGTGAAGAATTGGTATTACTGGGTTGGAATTATGGAGTCTATCATCGAAGTGCTGGATTCCTGCCTTAACTGTAAGTATCAATCCAGCTACAAACTCAAGTATCAATACCAACCCACCACACCTCAACAGCCGTTTCATACTATAAGCTTGGACGTGGTAGGTCCGATACCTTAAACAACAAGTGGGAATCACTGTATCCTGGTAGGCATTGATCACTTCACCAAATGTTTTGAAGCGGTCGCCCTTCCTGACCAGACCGCAAAAGCTACTGCCACCTTCCTCCATCACCATAATTTCACTTGGACAGGTTGCCTCAGGTCCTACTGTGTGACAATGGGAAGAATTTCATCTCACAGGTGGAAATGTATTGGTTACTTCTATGGAGATTCAGTAACTTTTCTCGGCCCCCTACAAGCACTTCACGAATGGTACTGTGTAAAAAGCAAATAGAACCTTGGTTTTCATACTGCAAAAGATGGCCAGCTCAGATCCCCTACACAGTGATCAATTCTAACCTAGTGCCCTTATGGCCTACCGTATCAGCTATCATCAAATATTTAAAATGTCTCCCTTCCATGTATTATATGGTCCAGAACCAGGAGTACCAGCCCTTCTAGAAAAAGACGTCTTCTCAGGTAGGTCTGATGATCCTAATAAATCCCTGAAAAGATTTTACAACGCATTATCCAGCTGCAGTCTGATGCCATGACTAACTTACAAAATGGTAACAAAAGAAGGGGTAGCTGCAAATGAGTATAGGAATCTCCTCCCTTCTTTTCAAGCGTTGGACTTGGTGTTGTATTATCACAACTGTATCACTCCTAAAAGTGAGAAGCTTGGGTCTATTTTGGGAAGGCCCTTTTGTAGTCACTTATAAGCAAGGGAAAAGTACTCCATTAAGTCCCTTGCTACCAGAGTTACGATCAACTGAGTCCATGGCTGGTTCTTGCACACTTATTATCCCCTTCACACTATTGAAGAAGGTAGTGTTGGACAAGTAAAGCCCAAGTATCTAGTAAGAGTGAGTTAGTTTTAAATAAGGATGAATTTTCAGATGAAATCGGCCAAAAGACCCTGGACAATTCTTGGTGGAACCCCTCAAATCAGGGTAACACTTCTAAAAATAATCAGCAAACAAATTGTGTTTGGGTGGTCAGATTGTACCAAATCGTTGGCCAAATTCAGGGATTTCATTGGAGGCTTCTTCCCCGGCCTCTTCTATTTTATTATAGGTTACCCAACAGAAACTGGACCCTTTTATAGGGTAATAGGGTATCCAACCAAGTGCAAAAATTTTCCAGCCCATTGATTGGGCCAAATATATAAAAATATTACCTCATGGACTTGTCCTTCCTGCTCTAGACCCTCATTTGGCCATTCTGCCCAAATGAGGTGAGTTCAAGAGATCCATTAATGTGACAGCTCATATTTCCTAATTTGGAATTTACTAAGCAATCCGAATTCTGAGCCTCAATGCTTTAAATAAAAATTATCAGTATATTAAGAGGATTCTCTTATTTCCTATTGATTCTTCCAATAAAACATGTTGAAAAACCAACATTTTGTTTCTTTTATATTTAGTTTTTATTACAAGTGGTGTATAACTCCCCTGAATATGTTGTTGTAAATTAGGCAATAACGCACCAGCGAACGTCCTCCTAGCCTAAAATCCAACAGCCTTTGTACATAAAGGGCATCTTCTGCAGGTTAAGCAAAAGCACTTTAGGTTTCCCATGGACGGATACTAATATTCCTGGATCCATATGAGGTTTTAGACGTGATTGTTGGTAGAACATAAGAACTTTCCTGAACAACCCTTCCAGTATTTCCTCTTCAAGATCCATTCCCACAATGGCTTGGTTTCTGAATGGTATCAATAAAGCACTTGTCAAATGCAGCGGTTTTAATTGATAATCATATACTTGATTGGACAGATCCATATTCCGCCACTTCATTTTCTGGTGGCATATGGGAGCTACGCTGTCACAGTAGGCCAGTTGATTTGACCTTTTTCAATTGGACTCTCATGGTACCCCTTTGATAGAATTAGATAGAGATCCAATGACCCAGGGTATTAAAGGTTTCTTTTGCCATGTTGACAACATCTTCAAAACGTCACATGAAAGCAGCACCAATTAACATGTCATAATTGTGGTCCAGCTCCCGCCTCTGCTGCTTTCACTGCTCCCCCTCCAGTATCAGCTCGGCTACTGCCACACCCAAATTTTTTGAGTGGGGCTAAATTCTCCCACCCCAAACCTCAGCAAATTCTGGAATGGCTTCCAAAGCCACAGCCAATCAAAAATCTAAAAATTTTAAAAATTCAGTTGCTTTACAACAACCTGAGCATATGACTGAAACTGCATCAGCTCAGCTGCTGTGGTTGATAGTTCACAGCCAATCAGGTATGGCAACTTGCCAACTCTGGTGTCTGGGCCAGCATAAGCAAGTCAAATCCTTTAAAGTGTCTAGATTGGATTGATGAAAATGACAGGTCTTATAATTTTAAACCAGATTTGTCATTGGAAAAGGTATTTATCAATACTCCTGAATCATGCCCACGCTGTTTTCGTCCCAAAAATGGTTATCCCATTTAAAAATATAAATAAAATGGCAGTTAAAGATGCTGCAGCTCCTGCCAACACCCTCCTCCACCAAAACTCCATGAGGAGATGGAACCCCTTGTTGAGGGTATTCTCATCCCAAATTTCCCCCATGATTTAGAAAAGAAAAATACAAAATTGAGGAGCTTTATTTTGGTGCAATCTGCGTTTGAATTATAGCAAAACCTCTTTTTTTGACACCACTTACCCACAAAACCAACCAGCGCACCAAGTCATTTACTTTTTGCCTGATCTCATCACTTTTGCTGAGCATCAATTTGCTCAATATGTTGGGGTGCTGGACACTGCCAGCCTCATTACTAAAGATTACCCACAATTATACCTCCTTATGCACATGTCGCTGATGTTCCCACCCAATGCTGTCTGCCATGGTCCACCAGCTAAAGCGGGCACCGGACAAATGTTTCCTCAAAGCTTCATCCCCTTCTGATATGGCTTCCTAGGCTTTTTGCTGAGGTGACATTTTAGATCTTTTTTTGAATAATCCCTTTATTTTTGGCCCATTTTCAAAAAAGATGCATGGCGACTCCTCCTTATGGGTTGGGCACCACTAGTTGTAAAAAAAGTAATTGTGGTCCAGCAATACAATTGCTGGGGTGGAGACAGCAATTGACCTGAACTGAATAGGTAGCACACCGTACGCTCCCTCTGATACAGTTCTTTCTATCCCTGCAGTCTCATATACCACCTGATACTCCACGTCAGGTTTTATTTGCAGCTTAGTTACCAACCTTTTTGATACTATGCTAACTGTTGCACCAGTGTCTAAAATATTACATATTTTTGTTTTCTCTACAAAAATTTACAATAAGTACATTCAGAATAATAACTACGACTATTTAATACATGAATATTCAAGGAATTCATCTTATCAAGAAAGTGCATAGTACTGGACCCTACCTGTGGGTAATCTTTTATGATCTGCTCCACTGGAATGGCTACGTTCACGCCATCCAACGAGGCCACATCTGAGGAGGGTTGAGGTCCATTGGCTGAGTTGCGCTCCAGGACCTGGAAGGCTTATAGTTTCTGAATCACTTGACCTATTCCATAGTGCCCTCCTTGTCTTGAGATCAGGTTACCACATTCACTTCATTGGTAATTTGTTAGTAAAGATTTTGCTATTGGAGACATGCTCACTGACAAAGCAATTCATTATGACCAGATGGAACAAACAAATTTAACGCAGTGGAAGTAGAGCATCCCATCTCTACTCCTCTTGTTTTCCTTCTGCTCATCCAACCCTTGTAGAACTGCACGGACATTTCGCCTTTCAGGGCAAATCGCCACGTATTGTCCATGCTGACCACACTTGAAGTGAGTTATATAAAAGAATTTCGTTTTCAAACTTCATAAAACCCAGCCCGAGGGTTGTAATCTGGGCAGGGGTGAAGCAGAGAACATAAAAATGGTTGGGGAGGGGCCAAATAATCATAGGTTGGTCGCGGGTTAGGGGGCAATTATACTTTGCTGAGGGTTTGCTATAGAATATAAATCGTCCAATGCTGGCCAATTGCATCTGGACCTCCAGCGGCAGTCATGGATGGTTTCCAATCCCTGTCGGGTAAGTTAAAGGTGGCAGAAAATCACTGCAGGTAGTTGATGATCTGCAGTAAAGGGATATCCCCCTGGAGAACTGGAGTCATTGCATTGTTAAACTCCTGATGGGGTTTCACTGCGGTGATCATAGCAATACTAACATCCTCCTCTGACAATATTCCTGTTCCTACAATGACATATGCTTACATGGTGAAGCGTTCAGAAAATGTTGACAGGGATTCATTCAATTGAAACCTGATAGTCATGAAGTCTGCTTCTTCGTTGCGCCATCTTTTCTACCCCACTGAACAAATGTATCACCATGTCCTGACCTCCTTGTATGTCACTGAGCTATCCACCAGGTAACATGTGACCTGGTCAGCACTTTCAACATCTAGTGTGGAGAATGGCAACTTTGCTTTATGGCGATCTGGAAATACTTTTAGGGCAAACTCAACCCGCTTGAAGAGCTTATGCATTTTTCCTCCTCAGTTAAATGGGGAAACTTCTTGACACACACATTCTTTTTGTGATATGGGCTGCAGCTCTGGGGAGTGAACTGGGCTGCCTCCAATCTAGAGAACGTACCTCCCACATGTGGGCCATAAGTAGGTCAGGGAACTGAATTTGCGGCCATTAGGGGTTTTTTGGTAAAAAGATGGCCTCTTCAGCCAGGATAAAGATGACAACTGGGGGTAGCTCTCTTACAGACCCATAATATTCATCTTCCTAATCAAGAAAATCTGTGACCTGACTCCCTTCCCCCACCTGGTCTGCAAACAACTCCTTCATGCTGCGCTCCACTTTAACTGATTCACAATGACAGCGCCCTTTCATTGGCGTCCTGTATAAGCTCATAGACCTCCCTTTGTAAACCCTGGCATATGTCCTTCTCCACGGCCAGGTTTGCTTGAGAGTTTGAAGCCACTCAATCACATCTTCAATAGTACCTTGCAATCAAAAATTTAATGGCATTTGTCCCAATCTTGATAGGAGGTTTCATCTAATTTACTTACCAGTGCATCTCACTCTCAAAGGAGCTCCTCATTAGATTGATGAAGACTTTCCAAACTAACCATGAGAATGTAATATTACAACAAATCCGTGGATGAAAAGGTCACAGATCTACCTCAATTGGCACTTTTAAAGCCTTTGAGGTGAGATATTTGGTCTAACAACAGGTCATATTTGGCGGAACTGAGAAATAAAGCACTTGAGTTTCTAGTGGCTCAGTAGTTGATCCACTCACTTCTCAATTGACTAAGATCGAATGTGATGGATTTGGCTTGCTCAGTTATGCACCGCTCCAGAAAAGTAACATGGTCCCTACTGCGAACCATAGTGAAGTCAATACCCAACACCCATTCAATAATTTCCTGCATCAAACGTTCAGTATTCCCTCCTAAGGTGTCATTCCTGATCCAGTAAAGAGTGAGCCCTCTATATTTCAGAAGCTCACTCATAACTTGGGGAAGCTCATGATTTAAATGGGGTACAAGTCGATCCATCTGACTGTGAGCTCTGGCAACATTAATATGTACTTAAACAAGAACCCTCCTCTTCTCCATAAACGTCTGTTTGAGGTGCTCCAACAGCAACCAATTATATTTTTGCTATGCTTGAGTGAACCGCATTATGTCCCTAATTATAATGTTTTGGCTATTTAGGATGCACAGAAGCTTTCAGTAAAAACGGTTGTACATATGCAACAAGATTTTCTATGGGAATGTGAGAATCAAGATGGTGCATCAGGCCAGTGGTTAGAGTTTCTGATATATTACATATATAAATCATACCGCTTGGCCTGATCACGCTGGTCAAAAAACATACTCATGTGTTTTTCTATGGGGTCCACATCATAAAGATGGTACCTTAAAGGAGATACTCCATAATATTGCAAGGCTGAGTGGCGTTGACATCCATGGAGCATCCATGCTGTGATGACTTAAGAGTTGGACAAGCGGATAACTGCAACTCCATTGGGAGTCACCAAGGTCATCTGGCTTGCTCACAGTGAACAGGAGTGATTCTCATTGGAAAAATATAGGGCTACCAATATACTTGTCTCAGAAACCCACAAGGTCTTGTAAAAAATTATTAGAATTTTCCATTGATACTGATATTTGATATAATAAGTTGAATTAGCAGGCCCCCTGTAGTGAGCACCACTGTCAACTTTCTGGCAGATTAGGTAAAATCCGGTGGTTTGTCCACAGAGGTTAAGCTTACTGATACAATGGGGTTACAATATGGAGATCGTTGTTCCCTGAGCAAAGATAGTAAAATGTAAGAAATAGAAGCCAAGCGCTTCTATTAAACCAATCTTATTACAAGCATCTTGTTGAATCATGGTGATTCAGTATATACCCACTAAAGGGTTTAATACACAGGGTTTCCCTCATTAAACAATTAGAACGGTTGATATGACGACTGCCAGTTCCTTGATCCTCTTGTAGCCACTTAATTTTATAAAAAACACTGAAGCAACTCCCAATCACTTCTTTATTAAAATACATCTTTTAGCGGATCCTTCCCTAGTCCACTCTCTTCCTTTTTCTTCTTTCTTCACTTTTTCCAAGACTACCTCTCCAGTCCCCTTGTTTCACTGATATCCCAGTGGCCTCCATCAGTACCAACTCTTCTTCTTAGTTTATTCATATCACCATCTTTTCATTGGTTTCAGCTTATTATTCTTTAATTATTTATCACCTTAATTTGAAGCGATCCAAAACCCTTTTGTCAAATGTCAACATCAACTTATGCCCTATTTGACCAATTTCCCAACGATCTTAAATCGACTTATTTCAAAATGCTTAAGTTACCATTACAAGTTCGATTCCAATGGATTCCATTCATTTCACCATATTGACTTGGGGCTTATCATACAGTCATATTGTAATCGCGACACATCTTTTTACTGCATACTTAAGGGATCTATACCCATTAAGAACTTCCCACTACAGAGTCCACTGTATCTTACATAACTCAAAAGCAATCTCCTCTCCAATCTCTGTCACTTCTGTTGTCTCTCTCTTGCTTCAGTTGCTCCTACAACTCTACTAAGCAGCTACAATCACAACCTATTCTCTTGGTGCAATCACACCTGAATTACTAATGTATTGTTGCATTTCGCATTATTAATCTTTGGCATTCAATTTTCCAACACCTATCAGGAACTTAATAATACCTATTGTTGATTATACTCAGCTTTTAGTCGCTAGCAATCAAATTATATCAATATATCTGAACTGCTTCATGAGACAACGGGATCTAGCAGATTTCTAGGCTATCACTCGAATAACAATACTTACACTATTTAAACCCTAGTACTTGGCATAGCAGGAGTAAACCATTTTGTTAATATCTTGACACACGCCCTTGCATTTAATTACTTTATAATTTAATTAAATGAATGCGCTGTCAAGGCACTCCATGAGAGAGTGGTTGTCACTATGTTGTGCTTGACAAAAACTATTACATTGCTAGGATTAATATTGTGGTGGGCCAGCAGTTATAAAAGTTGGTGGATATACAGCTGCATGTAAGCTGCAAGATACTCCAACATATAATGCTGCGAGTTAAGCCTTCTAGTGAGGCCAGTCGTGGTTGATTCAAGGTAAGACATATTAAGATCATGTCAGTGATCTTGAAAAAATTGTCGGAATATATTTCCATAAAATACTTTTTAGTTTTACTTGCATTTAATTGGTAATCTCTAAGGAGTCAAAGATATCTTTTTAAGTAACTTGGTACTGACATTAGTTGTCCTTTGTGAAAAAACGATTATAATTCTGAAAATCCTGGCACTTGTTTTTCATTGACATTTTTTTCTTAACTGTAAAGGGGTTTTTACTGTAAATAGGGTATATTTCACAGACGTTGCATGGGCTCCCTGCATATTTTGCCATGAAGCCATCGTGTATTATAAGAGATTGTAAATCAAATTGTTGTTGAAAATGTAATGAACGAACATGGTTTTAATGTGTACTGAAAGAGTTGAATAGTTGGATTAGTGGGCCCCATGTAGTGGATACCACTATCAAAGGTATTCTAATGACTTGCTTAATTGCGGTATTGGAAGATAGTGGCACAGGGTTTAAACACCAGTACAATGAGAAAGAAATATTTTTATTGATATCCTTGGAACAAACACACAAAGATGAAAAAGTACAAATTTAAATAGACATCCTATCACACAGCACAATTCTATACCATTATCCAACAGAGAATTTCTACGGAATTCTCACAAGACACACAGTCTTCTCAAACTAGAACACACAGTCTTATTCACTATTATTTTCTAGTATCTCTTATAATCCTCATTGATAATCTCCTAATAAAATACGCTCTAGTTTATCTCTCCTATACTAGTATTATACTTTCATATTATATTCTTGTTCAGCTAACACAAACCCAGGCCACCTACTAATCACCTTATTTTGATAGGGTTCTTGAATCCCAGCATTTGCTTATCTCCTCACTAGGATATCTAATCTACGGTGGAATAAATAATCAATTTCTTCATCAGTTTCATAAATTGGCCAAGATCTTGTGCCAAGTCTCTTTAAATCTGTAATCAAACACATCAAATCACTTTTAATTGCTCAAACGCAACCCATTGGAGCACCAATTCTCCTTATAACTTAATTTAATAATTAAACTTGAAAGCAGAATGTATTTACATGGATCTGCCTAAATTTTAAATTTAAATTTATTTTGAGGCATATCAATCTGGGGATGGAAATTACAAAAGCTTAAAGAGACAAAAAATGCCAAATGAACTAACCATTTGAACAGAATGAAAGAACGCTTAAAACAAGCGGGCAAAAAATTACAAAAGATAAAAAAGTCAACCAGGTGGTACAGCGCTGAGGCGCTCAACCCACCATGGAAGAAGGGAAGGGGGGCTTGGGGGGCTTATCCTCAGTATCAGAGTCCTCCTCAGTGAGAGCATGGACAAGGAGGAGAGCAAAGGGTGATGTGATCAGCAACATGGGGAGCGAAGACGCTGATGATCAGCTGGTTGATAATTTTACCAGAGGCTAGTAAGTCGCTGATGTACTTTGAAAAGCAGGCTCTGCTTTAATGAGAAGGGAAGGAAGCTAAGACAATAAAGCCATGGAGGCGCGGGTGACTCTTGGGTTGGTCTGTGAGGTGACAACCACTTTCTGGATCATGGCATTAGCTCTATTGTGGGCATACATAATGGACTGTTTGCTAGGAGGGGATGTGGACGGCTTGATGATGGGAAGAGGGAGTGTCATGGCTTATGCTGCTACAGATGACGCGACCATCTCACGGATGGCAGAATGTCAGGGTGGGCAGCTGCCGCAATAGTGAACTGGTTATCTGAGTGGAATGCTAAAGCATCCAGCTTGGAATCATAAAATTGTTGGCGACCAGTTTGGGGCTTTGTACTTAAATAAATTTGTCATATGTGGGCTTTAAGTCTTCAATTTCATTACCCATTTCATCAGTTTCAGCCTATGAGGACCATGGGTTTATGTTGAATTTGAAATTGGGATCAGTAAATTGAAGTGGAGTGGCGGGTGACTGCAGAATAATGTGGGAACCCACATTTGTCCAAGCCATTTCCTGGTTGGATGAGGCGCAAGTGGCACTGGCCTGAAGAAGGGGTTGGTTGGCTGCAGCGGGCACCAAAGCAGCATCAGGCTTTGGGGGAAGGAGTAGAATCGTACCACATGTTGGAAAGGCAGTGGGATGTGGAGAAAATTGGGGGCCAGATGATGACAGCGCCAGGCCAGAGGAGGCCACAAGGGAGGGGCATTTACGCTTCAAGTGATCTAACTTGAAGCAGGAAGGGCAGATGGTCCTCTCTCCCTCAACATGGGCCCAGAATGGGTGGTTGGGGAAGAGGAAATAATGGTGTGGGGGAAGCGACAACGCAATTTTTGAAAATTCTGGGCTGATCATGGCAAATGCATGAGGCCCAGCTAGGCGAGCGTCCCCATTAAGGACCACAAACTGAAGGATGGTGTTGGATTCATATGTGGCCAAACCTTTCATCAACTCCTGATGGAGCACTGCAGGGGGGAGATGGGTGGGCAACCCCACGAACTGAACTACCATAATGGTGTTGGTGGGGAGCCAGGTGCACGTTGTTGGGATAGGGGTGCCCTTGAAAACCAGGGGCACTGTAGCTGCAGTGGCGGTGTCAGCTTCACAAGTGAAGCCTAATTCAAGTAACTCCTTAAAAGGAGAAGTCTATAAAGCTGGACAGCAGCATAACCTCCGGGCCAAGTTGATAATTGCTTGTTCCTCATATGGGAACAATATCCCATACTCGACCTGAAGGCCAAAACGAAGCTGGTAGTGGGGAGGAATGAGTGGGCTGCAAGGCACAGCCTGGGCACATGCCAGGTGGATGGCGAGATCCTTGGGTGGATTAAACTGACCTGAGGACTTAGTGGGGCTGTATGAACCGGTCTGAACGCATTTTCCTGCTGGACAGGTAATGATGGGTGGGGTTTTGCCGCTGCCCCACAATGGAGCAGTCAGCGGCAAATCTGATGTCATCAGGGATTATTGGAAGCGGCAGGCGTAGAATCAATAGTTGTTTACTTACTTTTTTGAACAAACTTGCTTGAAAGTGACTCTGAGCGGAAAGAAAGCTTACATGGATCTGCCTAATAGTAAAATTTATTGTTCAGTCAACATGGGATTTCAGACCCTGATTATAGTGTATATGTGACTAGTAACAATGTTTTACTATAGGAGCTTTGGGTCCCATAATTTTGTACTAAATGTCACCAAAAACATTTTTGAGAGTTTTAATGTAATATAAAGCAATTTCATACCATATTACTAACTCAATACTTGTTTTTATGCTGATTTCAAACCCTTTTGAGATCATTATGGAAATCATGTACTGATTCCATACAGGCCTGTGCACGGTGAGGAGGGTTACTTGTCCATGCATGTAGGTAAACTTATTTATGGCTATGATAAGGGAGATCCATGAACAACATGTTAAAGCGCCCTATACAAGTAAAATAAACCTTTCTCTGTGTTTTACTAGCCCAAAACCAAAGGGTCTTGAGCCATGATCGTCATAAAAGTATCTAAAAGTTTATATATTTCAGGGAACTGGAGTGCTAAGGAAAACCTAGCTTTCTATTATAATTATTAAATCAATCATTAAAGAATCCTTAAGCTATAAGGTATCAAAGTTTTGATATATGAAAATGAAGACAAAGAGTTTTAGACAATGTTGGAATGAAGATTGTATGTGTTTGGATGCTCAATATATGATCACTACACCAAGAGTTTGTTCCTTATTTTTTTAAATACCAAAGCAGATTAAAAGATAGAGAATGAGCCACAATCAACACCGATACTAAAAGATGTAAAGTTTTCAATAACATTAATTTATGATTAACAGGAGGTTACATTTTGTGTTTAACTCGTGTAATTAAAGGATTTTGGATTTTTATATAAACCTTAAAAAGGAACAACACTGTAATATAAGTTTTGAAGAAAGCTAGTATTATCCTAAAGGGATGATGGTCAAGGCTTAATAAAGTTTGAGTGCTTTGAGAAATTTTAGCACAATTCTCAAATAATCACATCATAGGATTTAATCTTCTGACTTTTGGTTTTAATCCAATTATACCTTGACAACATCAAGATTTGGTGATGAAATCTTTTCCTGACTGTATGCTCTTTTCACTTGATAGTTTGCTTGTGTAAAATTTCATTTGTATATATTTTCACCCAGGGATGCCCCAAGTATCAAATTTTTACAAACTAAGGGTTTTCCTGGATATATATCTGGTATGGAGGGTAAATTTCCTTATTGTAACATATTTTACTTCTAAAATCAGAACAGAGCTACATGGCTTTTTGCACATGATGCTCTGCTGACTAAGTGATTGTAATCTTTTTGAGCTTGATATGGGTTCCGTGGTGGTATAGAGAGAAAAATGAGGTTAAAATGCTACCCTTCTTTCATCTAGGGTGTGTCATAGATCATTGATCTTTGAAAGAGACATGGCTCTTGGATTGATATCTCTCTTGGACCTAAAAGAGGTGCATGTCCTGTCCAGTTTGATAGCTGGGGTCTAAACCCTTACAGTGGAATGGGTATATGGGCCATGGTATATGACAATAAAAGGTAGTGAGGGAGCCAATAGGAACTTTTGATCTTAATTAGAATTCTTACCTATCTAAAAGATCTTTTTCAAGGAAATTAACCATCTGGTATTCCACTGTGCACTAAAGTTTGGTTACATCCATTATATACCCTTCTGAAGTACATCTTTTTGAGAGTATCAAATTCTTTCCACAGACTACTAGTGTCTTTAAGTCACCTAAATCACCCAGCCAGTAGTTTTCTTAAGTAACTATGCAAATAAAAGATTATATGCTTAAAGTCAGATTAATATAGCATATAGATGGATATCTTTAATACTAGGGGTGGAAGGTAAGTTGAAAGGCATATGACTACTAAACCGAAGGATAGAGGTTTAATCTCGCCTTCACATATTGATTGGTGTGCCAGCAGTAGGTTACTATTGGCAGTTAGTAAGTAAAAAACATGAACACCTTACCCACCATGTAACCAGAAAAATTTAAGCCCTGAACTGGAGGTAAATAAAAAAATTTGAGTTAGTTGACATTTTCAGTTTTTAAGATAAATCTTTAGATTTCATTTTAAGTAATTTCTGCCCCTGGTCAGCTTGCCTCAAAAATAATATCCCTAAAACTCTAAAACCAACAACAAAAAACAAAGATCTTATATTGTTAAATTGGTTTCAATATAGGGATAACCTGTTTATAATTAATGTGAAGGGTGAATCATATAACAAGATTTTTGGTGTGATCTGATCCAGACCTGTGATAAATGGGCATTTTGTACATAATCTCAATTTGTCAGGATGTGAGGATATTACTGTATCGGTGATTGCAATCCACCATTTCCCTTATTGGATAAACTTGGACAAATTTTAATTAGAAAAGTTTTGGTTTTTAGGGCTCATGGCTAAGCTTAAGAGATGTTTGATATAATTAATCTTGCCTAAAATGCTTAATTTCTATAATTATATGATACAGCTTGAAAATGTGGCTGTGATTTCTTTATTTATTAAAGGTGGTCCAACCTGTGGATAATACTGCACCAATGAGTGAGGAAGTGGAAAAACCAAGATTTAATGAGAAAGAAAATAATCATAGAAAACCTCCATGTGCAGCGTTATTATAGGAAAGGAACTCCATGGGCTACTTTGCTATTTTTATCTGAGTTTTGGAAATTAGTGAGCAACGCCAACAGTCATAAATCATCCCTACCCCAAAGTTCATCTAACAGGATTGAGCTTAGGATGCAGTAAACATTGAGTTCATAATCTACCACTGGGTACCCTCCCATTGTTGTGATTCTATTAAACCCAATCTATAATTCTATCCTATGCCACTTTTTCTCAGATAGACACCAGTTCTCCGCAATAAAATTTATTCTACTATAATTTTACAATTAGTTTATTAGTTGATTTATAAAGTGGTTGATGCTTACCTGGGAACCCCTCAGTGCTGCTGACACATCTCATATAGTTTCTCTAAAGAGTCGTGTGATTTGCAGGCCCACAGGTGACAAGAGGCCAGTCTGGGCTTGAGTACAAACCCATACCTTAATCTGAAACTGGACACTGAATGAGATTCATTGAAAGTATGCTCCTTAGGCCTCAAAGGTGATTAGAGGCAATGCTGGGTTATTTCTGTACCACTGCACCTTGACCTTATGCTGGCCTTTGACTGGATGCCACCATGCGAATGTTTTGTGTTTCACTGCAAGTAACTAAATGCCATGCAGACATTAGGTGTATCTCCGACATATTATCTAGGTGGTATGAGATCTACCATCAACCAAGCAGGGTTCCCAGGCCTGACATTTAAATATTTAAAAATGATTAAAGTAACTCTACAGAATCATAATTGTACGTCAATTGGGTAATAGGTACCTAAGAGGCTCAAATATTACAAGACATAATGAAAACTTGATCTATTAAGCAAACTACTGAACATAAGTTCAAATTGGGATGTTAGATGCCTTTTTGTTCTATGATATGAAATGCCAAGGTCAATAGAATGAAGAAGATCTGCGCAATATCAATTTAAAAAGATGCAAGGCCAGAATATCACTTGATTATCATATCAAACTATTGACAACTTTGCCATCAATTTTGCTATTGTCAAACCTATCCTCTTAAAAACTATGGATACTTTATTTACAAAATTTTAAGTTTCTGTTATACCCATTTTATTTCTTTTGCCTTCCTAAAACGTCCACTGCTTAAAAACTTTATTGACAACCTAAATTCATTAGAGTGGCTGGTTGTTTCCTCAACCAAACCATCATGCATCTTATTGAAGTATATTCAGCGACAATATCAATAAATGATAAACATTTTTAACTGAAGTACCAGTTAAGTTTTTATTCCTATAGCTTTTCCCCGCTCTTGTGGCTACCCTTTTAGATTTGATGACCCACCTTACCCTAATTTTTTGTTCTAGGCGCATTTAGATATTATAATACTTATTTCAATGCCATCCCTTAATTGTTCAGTTGTCTACATAAATAGAATGTCTACCTTTGGTTTTTGGTCCCTTGTGGTTGTGGAAAAACCTAATATGGTAGTTAACTTACACTTACTCTAGTCGATTAAAATATAAAATTATATCACATATGTAAACTTGATAATTTTTCTTATTTTTTGTGGTATTTAATGTGCAGTTAGAGTTGTGGTCTTTTAGGAATTCCAACTATTTAGACCACCACTTTAAATCAAGATTTGATGTTTTATAAGGACAGAGATTTAACAAGAGTTAGAGATTTTTATTTGTGACCCGTTAATTCTAAAAATTTATTTACATAAAAGATGTTAGCCTTCTTATTTGAGGTAAAATATATACAAGTATGTAACACATGAAAAAAAACTACTTATCATGAAGGCCTATCAATCTTTAGTTGTAATCTACAAGGCATATCTGCATCCCAAAATTAGTTTTATACCATTTTCCTAAACCATTAAATATAAGATAGTTCAATATACTTCTCCATTTTAATTATAGATGTCAGATTAATTTCATTCCCACTTTTAGCTGATTATTTTTATCTATTTTACCCCAAATTATCACATTTAAAATATTAATACTCTTCTGTGAGCCTAATATAATATCAATGATGCACTCAATCTTAAATCTTTTACCTTCTTTTCATAACCACTTAATGTACAAATAAGTTCTACATGATAATTTATACATAAAATCCTCTTATTTAGACTTCCATTATAATATTCTAGTAGTTTGACTAATAGTATAAAAGCACAACTAATGATCTTTTGATGAATTTAACAATAGTTATATCACCTTTTTGAGTTATTAGTTTGGTAAAAAGAGTTATTAAAGCTAACAAAATTTGCGTTTTGATTTTATTACATCATTACTTAAATTTAAAATTGCAGTGTTAAGTATATATCAACTTTTACCATCGTGCTGCATTGAGTCTCAAATTTCAACAAGTTAAAGCCTGCTGCATTCTCATGAGTTGGTGATGTGCTGCCTCCTGGCATCTTTCAGCTGCTGCCAAAGTGTGCCCAATCTAGATCCTCTTTCACCTAAATCCCACAGGTTTCTTTGTCCTCTCATAAAGCCTAGATCACCACATTACGCACGCCCAGATTATTCCTTTAAGCCTCCTGGTGCTCTCAAGGAAATCTGTTCTTTAACCTTCAGGTTAAGTATGGGAACCTCTTCCCTGCGCAGGTGCAGCCATCATTTATATGGAACAGGAGGTATTCAAACCTGACAATTATATATTTCCATCCCTTCAAGGGGTACTTTAACCTTGGCCTCTCTTGTGAAGCCCAAGCCATAGTTGCAGCAATAATGCCTTTTTTATAAGAATATGCCAATCTCCATCAATCACACTCAGCTACTGTCAGAAGCCACCTGGTGGTTCAATTTCCGGCGTTCCCAACCATCTCTCCTCTGAGCAGCTCCACTACAAACTATTGGAGGGTTTGGCTATTAAAATGCAGTACTGAATACTCATACTTCTATTCCCCCATCACATGATATGATACGCTACACCCCTGAGCATCCTTTCTGGGCCTGTATGGAAAATGCTGCACTGTCTACTTTTGTGCTTTAGAATTTGACCGTTCAAAGTACAAATGTTCTTCTGTTACTGCTGTTATGGCCTTCGCACCTTTTCTTTGCAACAATTGCCCTACTTCCACTCCAACGATTTTACCTTATGGTGATCCATCATTCTCCCCCTACCTCCACCACTGAGGTTGCAGTTGATGCTTGTCCTATAAAACTAAACCAAACCTCTCAGACAATTTCTGAGTAAATCGCTGCTCAGGCGCCAATTGAATTGTTTGGTCATTGTTCAAGGGCCAAACACTTTCACACAGTCATTGAAGCAGCTAATAAAGCTAAGACTGGCTGCCAGTATGGATGTATAAGAAATCAAAATACAAGACCGAATACCAAAGGCGGATCTGTTCACAGAATTTTGTGTTAACTTGTGAGAGGAAGAACATAGCCCTGATAATTTACCATTAACACTACCAACTCCCTCACAAGGAGCCATGCGGTGGTGACAGTTGTCACATAAGATTCAAGTGAATAAGTATTTTAAGGCATAAACTGCGTTGTGGGAAAATTGCTGACGACAGGTGAAGTGAATCTTGCAGGGTTTCCTCAGAATATAACAAACTGAGAGGGGAGTACCTCAAAAAGGTAAGGTTGTGATGCCTTAAAAGCATATAGAATGGGAGATAAGCCCATATGGGTCTCATAATGATACACCCACTCAAGCAGGGAAGAAAGAAGTTGGTTATTATCACCACTATAGCCAGTCATTGTTGAGACTGGGGAACATGGCAGCTCAACAAGGTTGCAGTTTTCATAAAGATTAAGTAACCTAAAATAGATGGTTTTTGATGGGATTTTTTTATTGGAAACAAAAAAAGAGAATTGACTGACAGTAGAACCTGTTGGGATGCTATCTTAAAAGCCATATGGGTGTGGAATAAGAAGGGGTGGGCATGAACATTGATTAATCCTTCTATGCATGATTTTATTTATTGACATACTAATGCACTTATAAAATTTTGATTCAGATCTGATCTTACAGGTTGGATCACTATCAAACATTTCACCACATATTTTGTGACGCAATCCTGCCTTGCAGGACAGTGACAATATGTTCAACGGGGCAGTGGGCTGCTCCCACAGACAGAGAAAAGTAAGGCGATCCTGTTTCAATCAAATGCGTTTGGAACACCCAAACCTATTGGAGATGAGCTCGCCTTCACTAGTGGCAGGCTAGTAAGTTAAGAGGTAGTTTCTGAGCTTGAGTTTAGTTTGTACAGGTTTAATTCTATTAAAAATTAATTTATTCCCTTAAGAAGGACTTAAACTATTGCATAACACCTTCTGGCATTGATGGAGGTGGCGAACTACTTGTTGATGATGACCTCTGGACACCACCATTTCCTGATTCATCCCTGGATCCTCTTTACTAAAGCCTTGGTGGTGAGAAAGATGGGGCAAGGAAACCCCCTTCAAGGAGTAGGCTGTTACACACCTCTCACCCGCAACATGGGCTATATCACCCTTATTACAGAGGGGGAAAGCAACCTTCCTTTCCCTTCTTGGTTCTGAAGGTAACTTCTTCTAGTTGAGTTGCATGGTTTTCTCCCCAGGACTTACACACCCTCAACCAATCATTAACTAATGTTTGCCAAATTTGGCCGATTTTAACCCATTTGAATTACATGAATAGGTGTACAATGCTGATTGCTTTTATGACATAAAGTCAGACTTAGATTGGTTTTGTTTTTTTTCTGCTTCCCAATCCTTCTTCCAGCGCTAATTCCACCCTTGAAAGGGCTTTCCCATGTACAAATTCATTATTAGCTTACCATCAAAGTGGCTTCTGCCACCGCTAGTACCCTCCTGCATCAAGCCCTCCATTTGGCTATGGAGCTAATTATCAAATGTATTTCATGTCCCAATTTTATGGCTAACTTCGCTGAAGAGGCTCAAGACAAAATCATGGAGCTTGCATTTGCTGTGGGTCACTCATGCACCAATGTGACCAATTACTGTTTGACCCTCACTGCTTAGACCTTCCAGAAGCTCAAAAGGTTGTGTACTGAAACTCTATAAATATGCCAAAAGTTAGCTTTCTTAGTGTAGTGCGCGATAAAAGCGCTCTACTTTTACCAGTATAGTTGTATCTGAGAACTCCATCAATTCTCCATGATTCTAAAACCTCAGTCCAGTGATGAGATAATCATTACAGAATATACAAAGCACTATACAATGCTCAATATCCCTTTTACTCTTCAAATATCAGATCTTTACTGAAAAAGCAACTTCCAATTATTATTGATAATTTGAGCAAATGACGATACTTTATTTATATATGGAAAGGGTATTTATAAGGTATTCTCTTACCATGGAACACCAATGTCTCCGGGCTAGATCCATGATTGTCATGGAGTACAATGGGAACAATGAGTACAACGATTACATTAGATATAGATGTACCCATTTATAGGAAAAGGTCAATTTAGAGAGTAGAAATTGCTGCGCGATGATTCTTGAATGAATAGTAAACCAGGAGAATAGGGTGTACTATTAGAGCATCTTATATTAGTTCTATTGCACACATTTTTGTTCTAAATATCAACGTTAGATAGATGATTATTTATAGTTAAATTGACACCATTGACAACAACCCCCTGACTCAACTTATCTTCTAGAGGAGGCTAGTGGAGAAAATGACTGCTGTGGTAAGGTCTGAGAACTTAGTGTGAACTCTATTAACACTTTTCCATTGAGATAATTTTAATAGTGTCAGAAAATTGATTTTGGGCTATGCTAGTTGGCAGGCTAACCAGTATGAAGACTGGTCAGCCCTTGCCATTTCACCTTAGGTTTGGGGCTAGCAGCGCTGGCTAACCCCTTGGCATGTCACCCGCGCCATTTTGGGGATCCTTTATACATATTTCCTAGACAATGAAATAACTATAAACTTAATTATAATAAGAATGAGCAAAGGGAGATATTTATTGAAAGGGAAGCGCCAGGTATTTATACTATTTGCATAAGGGCTACTGCGCCCATCGCTGACCTATCAGCTCTTCTGCTGGTTCTTCCAGCCAACTACTTCTCTTCTTCTTCTTCTTTATTCACACTATCTCATCCTTGGCGCCGACCCTCTCGCTCCATCCTTCCCAATGTCCAAATTAGATTTGGTTCATCCTTGGCCTTAAGTCACCGGTGAACCATATAAATAAATAATCTAAATAAACATCAAATTTGGTTTTAACCTTCAAATTGATAATAAAGCACCAGAAACTACTTCAGTTGCTTATTTTGACTTGGAATATCTTGGCATCTCGCTGACATCAAATCTTGTCTAAACTTGATAATAAATGAGGCACCAGAAACAACCTTGGCTGCCTCAAACTCATAATTGTCAGATCCACTGACATTGGATAATCAGGCAGCAAATATCTGAAGCAATACATCGGCTTTCCGCCAGAAATCCCACAATGGACCATTAATGGCCATTAGCATTGACCACTGATTTTGCTGACTGATTGGATCATCCTCAGCTATTAGTCACCGGTTATCCTTCTACTAATTTGGGCCACCAATTGGCCCCACTCAAACCTAAGTACCAAACTCAGCAGAATACTAATTTTGGCTCAACTCAAATTGGGGAGCAACTAACCAGCAATCACATTAAATCTCACACTAAATTTAGTCAATAAACCATTCCACTGGGATTGGCTATATCATTCCAAATATCAATAAATCATTGGAGGATTCCATCTGGTTAAAATTATGACAAATAGTATATACATTAAAGGGTGAGCGCTCCAAGATTAACCATGGCCCTTTTCGGATTTTCAGTGATGAAAGTCAAATCTAACTTAATTGGGTGCACAGAGATTCCTGAGTTGGACAACTCAGGTTAGGATAAACTTGATTCACTAAATTTAGCTCTCTTTAGGATTGCATTTGGTGGCAGAATGGCTTCTGAGAGGCGATGGCTAGGCACTTTCGCCTCAATAATGTCCATTTTTATGACAGCTATCTTGGGTATCAATCACTTTTGCTATTGTTGATAATATGCAAAAGAGACATATAACTTACGCTTATAAAGAAGAACCTAAATTTAGGATCATTTTTATTGAGTAATAGATGGTACAATTTAAAGTATTAGGGGAAAATCAGAATGTGATAAATGCTAAGCGAATATCATGTGTGAGATGGAAGGAGATTCAGGAAGGCAAAAGTTGATGGCCTAGTACAGGTTCAGAGTTAGAGTAGATCAGGATTCATTAATGAAGGCTGTACTTAGAGCAATAATGGTAACACAGTCAAGTGGTTCCCATTATCAGTTATTAAAGAGCCAATTGGTGGTAAAGTATAATGTGAAATAAGTTGGTTACTGAAGTGACTAAAGGCGGTTAACGCTGTAGATGACTTCAGGCTTATATCAAGTTTTTAAGTTGGTTTGTGACTTCATCCTATCTCATCAGCTAGTGGAGCACTATTGGGGCTATTTATCCTATATCTGTTGTTGGGATTTTTGCTTTATTATTGACAATTGCTCAGTGCTTAAAAATACGAATTTACTAATGATTTTCGGCTTTAGTCCTGAAAAAGCATCAGTTTATAAGTATAAATAATATTTACAGGACTTAGCCAATAAAAGTTTAGATGATAAAAAATAATGTCTTTGGCATTAGGTTTAAGAAAGAATCACTTGACAACTAAATAATAATATTTTAGCTTTAGGAGCAATAAAATATCAGTTGTTAAGTAATAATGTTTTTGGGAATTAGGCTCAAGAAAGCATCAATTGACAACTAAATAGTAATTTTTCAGGCCATAAGCCTGAGAAAGCACAGAACATTAATGAAATTAATAATAAAAGTAAAATGAAGTCAGTGAAATAATAAAAAGTTGGGAACCATAAGTTGAGGCTACACCTAACCTAGGGCGAAGTCTGACATAGCCCCCTCCAAGCTAGAACTGGGGGTGACAATGATTTCTCCAAGGGTAGCAAGCCTTAGTATGGTCCCAAACTACCAGAGTATGGATGAGTGAGATAAAACAAGGCAATTGGGTAAGTATCGTCCTGGCGAGCATGAGGCTTAAATCTGTATCACAATCAGCAGGCCATCAGTGGTAAGACAGTGTATCTCATACATAGTTTTTATTCACCCAGGAAAACTTTATTTGAAGAGGCAGGGATCCCAGGGCTTTAGTTATCCAGATTAGGAATGGCAACTATAGTTTCAGCGTTGGGGTAAAAGAAATTAGTGTAAGGATAAAAGAAGTTAGTTTAGACTTAGTTCTAAATTTGAGTTCTGCTTTGCAATTCTCAAAGAAGTACATGTTCTTGCCAAGTTATTCAATAGAACTGGTTTGAGAGTTGAGGTAGACAAGGGTCAGAAGGGCATAGGCAGCACCCTGACATTTCTAGCAGAATAAAGCAATGATAAAGTAGAGGGGGTGAATGTGAAACTATAATAAAGATGCATAAAGCAGCTGTATGGATATCTTCAATTAAACCTTCAGTTGAGTCTAAAAAGTGGCTCCAGGGATGGAGGAAGCAATCTTATGCAGGTAAAAATCTCAGCATCTTCCTCAGGAACTTCAAAGTTCATCTTGTGGTCATGGAAAGGCCTGGTAACAAGAGGTCAGATCATTGCACCACGGATTGATAGGGTAGTTTTGATTTGAAATGAAATCAGTTATTTGTGGGTAGGTATTTAAAGTTAGTAAAATTGGCCTGGCCATCTAAATCCTCAAAGCCCAAACTGAATTAAGGCAGAAATTTTCACTTCATAAGTTCTGTTAATTTGCTGTAAATTCTGCTCAAAACCCACAAGTAACCTCGAGGGTTTGGGGTTAAACTGATCCAAAGTAAGAGTTAAAATGGCAAAAAGGAAAATATTTGTGTTGTTTGATACAATTGATTTGAAGGCTAGGAATTTTCATTTTGTCCTCATATGAATTCAAAATAGGGTGGGCAGTCCTTAACTGATTTTGACACAAGGATCAGTCAAAGTAAAAGTAGTCATTGAGTTGACAGTTAAATTGTTTGAATTGCAATTGGAAGGCACTTGGGAGTAGAGCGAATGATCATCTCATTAGGTAAGGTATTAAGGTTAAACTCAGAAATGGTGGACTATCTATTTTTGCTGATGTCAATTTTGAGGCATTTGGTATTGATAACATTTCTAGCCAATTTGTAGAGGCAGAGCCTCATTGGTGAGAGGAGAACACATGGCTATGGTCGAGGAGATAAATGCAGCTAGACTGGTCTAAAAATAAATATTGTAAAGAGAAAAGAGGAAAATTTTTTGGCAGGTAGGCAAAGGCAGGAAAATTTGAGCATATCTTCACATTGATATTTCAAGGATGCCAAGTGGTAGCTTTTTAGATTCCTTTAAATCATGTTGGATCTTTGGGGGAACTTATTTCTCTGGCGCTGACATGAAAACCTAAAAAGTTAGTAAAAAATAAATATTGCTATATAAAAGGATTAAAATAAATTTAGCGGTAGGAGAGGTAAATTTGGTTTCAAGGGCACTAAGCTAGGCTGGCCTGAGTAAAGTTTTGGGGATTTTTAGTCGCTTCATCCAAGGAAAAAAAATTGGTTCTGAAACATTAAGTTCAGGTAGCCATTTAAGCAGCTGTGAGTATCAGCTAATGAAACCAATTTTGGTGCTGAAGCATTTGATTTAGCTCAACCCTTTAAGCAGCTTAGAGCCTCATCATTGGAAACAAAATGGTGAGGCGGTCATTAGGTTTGGCTGCTCCATTTATATCATTGAGAGGCTCTGTCTCAGCTGAAATTTATAATATCAAGTTTTTTTACTTTGGCTTTAGTAACATCTGATTTTTCATCTGAAGTAAGCCCAAATTCTTTGTGCTGATCTTCAGTAAAGAAACTGGAGAGGGCATCTAGGTTTTTGTTTAAGCTGTAGTCAGATTGCCAACCTCAGCTTGATTAACATGTGAGGCTAACTCGTTGCTCAGGGGTCTACTCCACAAAGATTAGGCACCAAGAAACCTTCACTAAGAACAAAATCATCTTAATATAACAAATACCCTTTTATGCTGCCCCTTGTAGAATTAATCTCTTTGATGAACTGTGTTGCGCCCATGGTCAACCTTTTGTTGAAACTTTAAAAAACATATCCATTGTATGTTGGCCCACAGGACTCAACGGAGCCAATTCAAACTCTCCCTTAGCAGCTTGGCACCAAGGTATCCATGATAGAGTGTCCTTTTTCTAACAGAGCAGATCTCAGACTGGTTACTGAATTCTATATATTTGGTTAGTTTCAGGCTGGTTACTGATGATTAATTTACTTAACCACTATAGGTGCAAAATAAAAGCTAAACTGAGATTCTGTAAAAAGTTTTTATTAAGAAAAATAGCAAATAATTTGATACTTCAAGGGATAATTCAAGATAGAAAATTGAATGAATTAAAATATGGGAATATGGATTCAATAAGTTAGACTTCAAGATCCTCTAGCTAGAAGCTGGATGATTGCTGCTTTAGTGATCTTGTCCATTTGGGCCAATTCCTGTAGACATGAGCAACTTCTCATTGTGTTTATCCTTAAACCTGGATGTCCAAGAGCCCTTTCAATAGTTTTCACTTGTGGGTGTTGGGAGATTGTATTTTCTTGCAATAATAATTTAATACCGAATTTGGTAATAATCCAGTCTACATCAGGTTTGAAGGATATAGCTCCTACAATGTGCCTCGCATCTTGGTTTTAAGTGACTCTAAAAATTGGATGGCTTCCTGATTTGATAATATTCAACCTTAAGTCTTTAACCCTCTCGTTGGGGTAATTCAGTTGAGTAATCATTGCATCATTGGCGGAATGAAGATTATTTCTACCCCATAAGGGTAAAAATGGGGGTTAATTGTTAAATGGATTTTAGGTGACGTCTTCATCTTCATTTAATAAATCACCTGACTTGTTAGGGCGAATACTAATTCGCATGACATCATTCCATTTTTGTGAAAATTTCTTTGCTCAATAAATCTAAAAAAATGGCTCGTTTACCCGTCTGCAGTGAGTTTGTCGCCTATACCTCCACTAGATCGATGTTGGATCATATTCATTCCACCGCTTATTAATTATTTGTTGACCTGTTTGCAGCCTCATCTATGACAATTCTCCTCCTAAGATGAGACCTGAGGAATGATTAAGGTGCTGAGCCTGTACTCTATTAAACACAATAATAGTATTGTCATCCTGGATGTAGTATTCTGCTCCTCTCTTCATTAAAACAGTAGCAGGCTCAGTCCAAATGGCCTGTAACATCTCTGGTTCTGCTCCATACAAGAGATAAAACAAAACTTGTCTCCTAGGCTGAACTCTGGTAGCCTAGTTCATCTCTGACTCTCCAAATGGCTTTAAGGGATGGTCGCTTCAATGCTCTTTAAGGCCTATAATTGAATTCTTATAATCTCGTTAGCTAACTCCTGCTGATAGCTTCCAGGCGGCATATTCTTCCAGTCCGCTGAAATGATTGGTGTCAGGAGGATTAGCAGAGCTGCCTCTCGCCTATAAAGGGTTTTTGATAAGGGTCTCCAGATCACTTGGTGGTGGCTCAACCAGTAAGCCAACAACGCTGAGGGCAGCAACTGATCACATTTCAACTTGTAATTGAGGGCCATATTTAGAATCCCTCCTAAGGTTCCATTCGCTCACTCAACATTTCTTCTGGAGGTTGGAGTGTAAGGGGTAGTGATCTTCTGCTTCACTCTCACTAGGTCCATCAGCTTTTTCACTACGTCTGAGATGAAATTATTTCTGTTATATTATAGTAAAGCTTGTGGGTAACCATCCATAGCGATATTTTGATTGAACATGAAGCAAGTGATGGATCTCGCAGTATGCATCTTGACTGCAGAGGCTTCAACCCACTTTATGAAGTGGTTATCGCTACTAAGATAAACTTGGACCCGCTGGATAAAGTTAATAAGGGTCCTACCACGTCATTTGAGATATAACTGAATGGCGCTGTGGGGGGAATTGGTGAAAAATTGAATTACTTCTCAAGCAGGCAGAAACTTTCACAATGTATGAACAACTCTAAGGCTTAGTGCACTTCCTCTGACATTCACTCCTAGTGGAACATCTATTTTAGCTATGCCACCTATTGGTGTAACAGTTTTTGATTGTTGCTGAAGCTTGAAAATGGGCTAAAAGCTGAAAATTAACGGAGAGGTCAAAAAACGAAAAGGTGGAGAGAATATAGACTACTTTATTGTGTCAAAAAAATTAATATATATATGGCGTGTGGGGACATGGTGCCTCAGGGACCTTCGTCTCCTGTAAGATTAAGATCTTTTAATGCCTTCCATATTGACCGCCTCTATGGTGCCCTCAACGTACAGCGTTGTCCTCATAACTGCAGCGGTGGGGAAGCACCTCTCGTTATTTAGGAAATGGGGACAGGATCCCTGAAGGTGTTTTCATCTATTCTCATATGCATGAAGCTTCATGATCAAATTTAGTTTTGTACCTCTATATAGGGTTCTGTTCACATTGGTTTGTGAGTCAATCAAACCTGAAGCCTAATTTAGAAGCAGGAATTTTAGCTTGCTCGTCATCTAAAATTTTGACGAAGCTTTCAAGATCCTGTTGGAGGGGTGTATAGGGCCGGAGGAACTGACCATGAACTCAATTTACTCTGTCCCCTGATTGACGTCAGCAATGAAGTACTTAGAGTTCACCTTGTGAATGACTTTATAAGGTCCAGACCAAAGAACGTCAATCTTAGTTCTTTTGACATCCAGGCCAATGGTGATAGAAGAGAACAAGGCTACCTAATTAAAAAATGGGTTTGAGGTGTCGGAAAATTGATTTTGGGCTCTGCTAGTTGGGAGGCTAACCAGTATGAAGACTGGTCAGCCCTTATCTTTTCACCTTAGGCGTTGGGGCTAGCAGCGCCGGCTAACCCCTTAGCATGTCACCCATGCCATTTTGGGGATCCCCTTCAACCTAAACTACAACCAACGAAATATATAATAAACTTATAACAAAAGGTAGAATAGGCAAAGAGAGATATTTATTTAAAAGGGAAGCGCCAGGTGTTTATACTATTCACAAAAGGGCTACTGCGCCCATCACCAACCTATCAGCTCTTCCGCTGGTTCTTCCAGCCAACCACTTCTCTTCTTCTTCTACTTTATCTCTTCCATGGCGTCAACCCTCTCACTCCATCTTCCCAATGTCAAAATTAGTTTTGGTTCATCCTCAGCCCTAAGTCGCCGGTGAGCCATAAAAAATAATTAACCTAAATAAATGCCAAATTTGGATTTGATCTTCAAATTATAAATGCGCCGGAAACAACTTTGGTCACTCACTTTGACTCGGAATATCTCAGCATCTCACTGACATCTATTCATGTCTTATCTTGATAATAGATCAGGCACCAGAAACAACCTTAGCCCCTCAACTCATGATTGTTGGATCTGCCAACATTGGATTATCAGCCAGCGAATTCATGGATAAGCGAATCATTGGCTTTCTGCCAGAAATCCCATAATGGACCATGAATGGCCATTGGTGTCGACCAATGATTCCTCTGACTGATTGTATCATCCTTGGCTATTAGTCGCTGGTGATCCTTCTACTAATTTGGGGCCACCAATTGGTCCCATTTGAACCTAAATACCAAACTCAGCAAAATACTAATTTCAGCTCAACCCAAATTGGGGAGCAACTAACCAGCAATCAAACCAGATAACATGAAATTCAGTCAATAAAACATTTCACCGGGATTGGCTATATCACTCCAAATAATGCTAAATCATTGGAGGATTCCATCTGGTTAAAATCATGACATTTCCCCCACTTAACTAGATGTTAATCCTCCTAATTCCAAACTCAGCATGTGGGACGGGTGTCCAGGGCTTGCCCCTCCCCGCC
Source organism: Massospora cicadina (assembly GCA_022478985.1). Classification (NCBI taxonomy): domain Eukaryota; kingdom Fungi; phylum Entomophthoromycota; class Entomophthoromycetes; order Entomophthorales; family Entomophthoraceae; genus Massospora; species Massospora cicadina. The sequence continues at coordinate 74,227 of JAKSZP010004064.1, read as the reverse complement.
AACAACAATTTCTAGAACTGAACCACAGTGGCACATCACCACCACCTCTTCACCAACCTTTAGCTACTTCAGCACCAACCTGCAGAGTCCCACTGTAGTGAGCACCACTGTTGTAATTTTGAACAGTATTGCTAGGATCCGCCAGGCTATTTACACAGGTTGAGTCCTCTGAGCAGCGGACAGACAATGTAAGGATCATTGGTCCTTCAGACGCACTTGAAAATATATTTAAAAAATAGGAGCAATTTCCCCAATCAGTTCTTTTATCTATTTTTTATTAAATGTAGCACCTTTCGCTGTTCCTTTTCATCTGCACTTCAAAACCTAAACCTCTTTTAATCACCCGTTTCACTTATATACATCAGCTTCAGGCGATTCTACTTCTCATTGCTTGGGTTATTCTATTTCGCTGATTTTCCTCAAATTTGGCTTGTTATTCTTAATCCGCTGTCACCCTATTTGTAAACAATTTACTTTATATTCGTCAAATATTAACATCGCCTTATTGCCTTATATAGAGGCGATCCAATAAACTCATTATATTCAATAAGACCCGTTATATCCCAATACCGCCTCATGTCAAGGCACTCAAATATTCATAACTGATACTATGTTGGCGGATTCCGCCTGGCTGTCCCAAGATTATTGTTTAGTCATATCAAAATCATGACATTACCTCCTCCTTGACTGGACAATAAAATCCTATTGTTTGTAAGGTCTGAGGAACTTTACGTGTACTCAGTTAATGATCTGACTACTTTTAGGTTCCTTAATAGTATAAGCGTTGACTCCAGTCTTCTCTTTTACTTCAAATGGGCCAATCCAGATACTAGCCAGCTTATGCTTCCACCCAAATTCATGCTGATTGTGAAAGAGAACCATATCGCCTTTCTTAAATGGCGCCAACCCGCTATGGTGTTCCTGATCTGCGGCCTGATTCCTAATCTTCTTAGCCAAGCTGAAGGAATATGCTTCGGTTTGTAGCTTGATAAGAATGTTTGCGAGGTTAGTCAAATAGCGGTGAGGTTCTAGTCCACCAGTGTCTTCTACACACACATAAAGCAGTGCCGGAAGAGCCAAGTGTCAACCATATAGTAACTGGAAGGGGCTCTTCCCCGTGGCAGAATGGTAACTAATGTTATAAGCAAACACGGCGGTGGAAAGAAGAGAGCTCCAATCAGAAGGGCGATCCATTACTAATTTTTGGAGTATGTTCACCAGAGTTCCATTCACTCGTTCAACCATTTCATCGGACTTGAGGTGGTATGGGGTCATCAGAACTCCATGAATTCCCATAAGCTCATTCAACTTAGGAAGGATGTGCGAGGTAAGTTGGTGCCATTATCAGTGAGAATAAACTGAGGGCAATGTGCCGCTGATCATGCATTCCAACATGAATTTGGCCACCATCACTGCCCCCAGATCTCATATTATCCTTGCTTCAACCCACTGGGTCAAGTGGTCGATAGCCACTAGAATGTACTTACAATGGTTAGCTCCTGTTGGCAAGGGGCCAACAACATCGAGGAAGACCGTATGCCAAGTAAAATGTGGTTTCACTAACCAATATGATGTCATATGGTGGAATGGTTTCTCCACTTGGCACTGATGGCAACAGGAAATAGTTTCGAGCACATTGAAACTCATAATTTCCCAATAGCATTGTGGGCATAACAACTCCATAGTCTTACGCATGCCACCATGCCCAACTTCCCTGTGAGCGCTCATAATGATTTCTGGCCATGCGGAGGGCTGCAGGAAATTCACCGTAGTATCACCAATTATCTTGTACAGTTCTCCATTCCATTAGAAGGTATTTGTGCGCAATTCATTTGATACTTTGATTACTTGGGGTGGTTCATAATCATATTTTCCGCTGAGCATCTTATCATACATCATGTCACTAAGGTCCGCTGTCACTGCAATAGTTAGTAACTGGGATAAACAGTCAGAATTATGGTGCTTTGCTCCCAGCTGATGGAGAATCTCAAAATTATAAGCCTGTAACTAGAGAGCCCATTGAGACAACCATCCTTCTGGTTCTTTGAGATTCTGCAACCAGCGTAATGACATGTGTTCAGTTATGACTTTAAACTTTTCCCATGCAGATAGACTCTGAATTGTTTATATGCTTAGAATACTGCTAAGCACTCTAATGCGGTCACAGTATAGTTATGCTCATGACAGTTCAGACCACGACCACAGAATGCAACAAGATGTTCTTCTCCTCATCATCTTTCTAGAAAGTACTGCCTCAACAGCAGAAAGGGACGCATCTGTCTGAATGATAAACTCCTGGTCAAATTTTTTTTATTGCAACACCAGTGCGCTGCTCAGCACTGTACGGAGTGCATTGAAAGTGGATTGTTGATATTCCATCCACTTGAACACAGCTTCTTTTTCAACAACTTGAATAGCGGGCCCCCAATACAGCTAAAATTAGGGATATAGCGTCGGTAGTAACTGACCATCCCCAGAAATACCTGTATGTTGCGCTTACTATTAGGTGTAGCTAGATATCTTGCTGATGGCCTCCACCTTAGCCGGTTGTGGCTTCAGCCCAGTTGAGTCTACCACAAAGCCCAGGTATTCAATCTGATCATTGAAAAAGTTACACTTCTGAGGTTTAATTTTAATGTTCGCCTCAGCCAGCCAGTGAAATACTGCTTCAAGGTGGTCGAGGTGCTCCAAAAAGGTCTGAGAGCAAACACTAATATCATAGAGGTATACTAGGATGCATGACAGTTTCAGGCCGTCAAGAATAGTGTCCATGGCTTGCTGAAACGTATTAGGAGCGTTACACAGTCTTTGAGGCATCCATGTTGGTTGAAAAAGGCCTTTAGAGGTGATCACAGCACATTTTTCCTGTTCCAACAAGGGTAACTCGATTTGCCAGTAGCCTGATATTAAGTCCATCGCAAAAAGTAGTGGGCACCCCCTAATATGGTCCAGGGCATTGTCAATTCTTGGAAAGGTTTTTGAATCTTTTTTTGTAATACTGTTGAGCTTCTGATAGTCTATTACTACCCAGTTGGTGCCATCCTTCTTTTTTACTATCAGAACAGGCGAAGCCCATGGGCTCTTGGATGGTTTGAGCATCCCTTGTTGTAATAACTTACCGATTTCTTCACTAACCACATCTTCTGCTGCCCTAGAGTGGTGGATCAGTCAAGATCTTATCAGAGGATGATCCCCGGTATCCAATCGATGGACCGCCCCCAAGCACACCCTAAATCGTGATTGTCAACAGCGAAAATCCCCTTGTATTTCTGAAATGAAGCCATTTATTGATCTTTTTGTTCATCCATTAATCCCGTTAATTTACTCCGTGGTACCACCGTTAGTATAGTGACCAGTGGTTTGAGCGGTAGTCCAAAGTCATCCAATGATCTGAAATCATGAACCTGATGAACCTCTTCTAGGGGAATCAGATGTAGATATGCTATAGTTTGGTGGCGGCGGATTTGCATTGGTTCGCTCTACAGGTTTGCTAACAAAACCTTTATCTCCCCATGTCCTAGAAGTATAATTCCTGGAGCCACATGTGGCTCAAACTGTGTTTGATGATAGAGCCCAATAACTTCCCCATATACCCACTCGGCACTTCTACCTCTAACTTTATTCACTAAGACTTGATGGCTGGAAGGGATGGATATGGGCCCTGCCACTCGAAGAGGTATCCCTTGAAATTCATAGATCTGCTGAGGAAGGGTCCAAGTTTTGCGCATCAGTCGATGGTAGAAAACAGGCCATACCCCATCACTATAGGCTAGGTTGATATGACTTGTATGCACTGGATCCTTTGGTACTCCCCTAGTATCAAAGTAGATTTGAGATCCGCTGACCCAGGATGTTGAGGGTCTCCTCCATCATATCAATGATAGCCCCAAAATGACGCAGAAAAGCGGTCCTGATTAATATGTTGTAGTGTTCATTTGGTAACACAATTGGAGGAGCTACAATGACAATGGACCCAAAGCGCAGAGGCAGTGCACTACAAGCTCCCTCAGAGACAGTGCTTACAGCTTCAGCAGTTCTGTAACCCATGCGATGGTCCACATCAGGTTTCAATGTCAATTTTTGCATTCACTTAGTGGAAACTATGTTGACTGGAGAACCAGTATCTATTATAGCGCGAACTCTGTTTTTTAAATTTATTGTGGGGAAAGCCGACCATGGGATGGACACTTCCGAATATGACTCAGACGAGACAAAACTCAGTACCAGGTGAGGCACCCCAGAGAAGCGATGCTATCTCTTGTTGCCAGCGGGAACGCCACTTTGGGAAGGGGAGGGAACGTGTGTAGGGGGCGTAGCCACTATTGAGCACGTGTGGAGGAAGGGGTCTGATTTGATGAACCAGACTGGGAACCAGGAGAAGACCAGCTGCCGGCGACGTGGTGGGAGATATCCAAACATCCACGCTTGAAAGTGATCCACCAAATGAGACCGGAATCTGTGGACAGCTTCAGGGAGGGTGGGAATGGATCCGGTGATGGCATCCAAGACAATCGTGTGGATAGTCCACATGGCGATTGCAACCACCAGAGCACGAAGGGAGGGTGGGAGGGGGAGGCCATTGATGAAGCAAACATATCTCTTGACAGACTGAAGGGATGTGTTTGATCCTGGCCTAGCAGACGTTGGACTTCGCGCCATATTACTTTAGAGGTGGGGCACTTCTCCAGGCGGTGAAACAGAGTTCCATACTGGCCACACACGACACAGGATGAGTGTAAAGCATTAGAGCGCTCAGCTGTACGATACACCCGCCTCAGGCAGCGCCACGCATGGGAGCGGACTTGAGGCTGCAACAGAGGATGGTGTGCGTATTTCCAGATAGTCTTTTGGGTCTCAGTGGAATAAGGGATGTCCATCATGTCCAGGTAGTCCACCCTGGATAGGGCTTGGGGTCGAACGGGGATCACGCCATCATGGATGGGTAGCCCCTGTACCTCTTGTGTGAACTGAGGAGAGGGGCGGCCTCTTTGGGTTGTATGTCCACTAATACGAATTCTCCACTCTGCGCTTCGCATGGAGAGTAGGATTCGTTTGTAGTGGGTTTTGGTCCCGTGAGGACCTGTGGCTGATGTGTGTGATGCGAGGTATCTCATCAGGGAGTGGGGTTTGATGGATTGTTGAGGCCCAAGGCTCGGGAGAAGTTGGAGCAGGCCGCGCGGGACCAGTGTTGGGATGGGAGTGTAGGAGCAGTGACGGCCGCAATCCAGGTGCCTAGGATCTTGGCGGCATGGGCTTTGAAATCAAGTAGGCCCATGCCACCATGATGATGAGGGCCAAACATGACCTCTAGCCGTACTGGTGGAGGGCGGCCTGACCAAAGCCAACCTTGTAGCAAAGCATAAAGGGATTTGAAGAAGCTTGGGGAGAAGGGGATGGCGTGGGCTCCAAACCAGACTTTGGATAGGAGCATAGAGTTGGCAAGAACAACCCTGCCAGTGAGGGTAGTAGGGTGGGCTCTGAGAGAGGCGATTCGCTTCGTCACGTTGTCCAGTATATGGCCCTCCATTACTGCTGACGCGTATCCTCCTGCCTCCAACCACACGCCCAGATGGTGTACCGGTCCTATGGTAGGTCGCGGCACAAAGGAGAGAACCAGTGGAGCGGTGTGTTTTTGAGTTAGTAAGGCGTGGACTTGGGCGAGCAGCTGGGCTGGGTTGGGAACTACTTGCTGGGGCCCAGCAGTTCTGAAACTGACCAAGGAGGATGATTTCGGTTTTGGAGGCGTTCAGTGCCGCGTTGCTTACCCGGGAATATTCCTGGATGAGGGCTTCAAGCGCACATGCATCTTTATTAGACACCCCCACCACGCAATCATCTGCAAATGCCATCATCTTGACTGGGGTTTGGCCTGGCACATGGACCCCAGTGAGTTGGGCATTCACATTTCGCAGTAGTGGGTCAAGGCTGAAGTTGTATAAGAGTGGGCTCAGGGGGTCCCCTTGTCGCAGGCCCCTTTGAGGATGGACTACATCTGTTAGGAAACCTGGGCCGCGCACAGCCATTGTTGCAGATTCCGTGAGCAGCATCACCCAGTTAATGAAGCGGGGAGGTAGGCGGAATTGTTGGAGGCAGGCCTAAGGTATTCCCGGTTTACTCTATCATAGGCCTTTTGTTGGTCCAAGAATACAAGTGCCCCAGAGGCTGTGGACTGACACACATTAGCCACAGAGTGCACGTTATCCCAAATCGACCTTCTGGGGATGAAACTGAATTGTTCTGGAGAGATGGTGGCAGATGCTACAGTCCCTAAACGGTTAGCCATGATTTTCATTAAAATTTTGGTGTCTGTGTTTGTTAAAGAAATGGGGCGCCAGTTGGCTAAGTCTAGCCTATCCCCTTTCTTGAAGAGTATGACTGTAAAAGCCTCATGTCCTCCTGGTAGGAGGCGCGTTTCCAACAGGCTTTGGTTGAGTGAGGCTAGCAGAAATGGGGATATATATTTAAAATATTTTTTGTAGAACTCATATGGAATGCCATCTGGGCTTGGGCATTTTTGGTTTGGCGCACCACGAATGGTAGTCCATAATTTGTTCGGAGTAATTAAATTCATTATTTCTGGGTTTTGGAAAATGGTGCGGATATGAGCTCTGTCGAGAAATTCTGCCATTTTGGCCAGCTGAATTGGTTTGGCTCAGTATAACTCGGAGTAATATCTTTGCATTTCAATTGCCACTTCGGCCAGTGTGTCCATGATAGAATTATCCGATCTTCACACCTGTGTGTAGGCCACGCTCTGGCATGGTGCAAAAATTTTTTTTTGAAGAAGTATGCGGTGCACTTGTCGCCTTTAGTGATGCGTGTGGCCCTGTATTGGACACAAATCCGATATTTGTGTTGCCTTTCAAGTGCGTTGAGGTGGGCTGTTGCCTCCGCCCACTTCTGGCCCCATGCAGGGCTATATCCTGAGGCTGGAATGTTGGACTCCAAGTAGGCCAATTCCACCAGCGCGCACAATATAACCGCCGATGTGGCTCGTGAGCATCTGGATGAGAGATGGCGATAGTGGTGGATGGTGTCTTTTTTGAAAGTTGCCCATGTGGAAATGGGGTCCATGCAAAACGGTGCAACAAACATTTTTGCCAAAGTTGCCTCTTCCATCCACGTGGAAAATCCTGGTGACGCAAGCTCTGGGGGCGGATTTTGCACCAATGTGGGGCCTTTGCAACTGTGATGGGTAAGTGGTATGTTATCAAGACCAGTTGGTGGTCGGAGAATTCCATTTTCGTTGTTTTGAAGTGGGAGATGTGGGGTTGGAATTTCGCCGGCGCTAGAATAAGGTCAATGCGGGTCATGGACCTTAATTGGCCATTGTGGATGTGGGGACGCGTCATGTTTTTGAGCAGTGGGGCATGTCGTGGCAGAGCATCCATTAACCCAAGGGTGGCTTTTAGAACGCGTAGTTCTACGTGACCCTGTGGGGCGTGGGGTGAGGGCAGCCACCAGTCCGTTGGTGAGGTTAGCCAACAGTTCATGTCACCGATTAGGAAAGAATTGGGGGGAAGCAGGAGGGATTTGACCAACGAGAAAAATTCCCGACGCTCTTGTGCACCGTTTGGGGCGTAGATGTTGATGATTGTGTGTGCAACATCAGCCCATGAGAAGGTGACAATGAGCACTCGGTCATTTAGGAATGTTTCTGAAGATGTAAATTTGAAAAAATTGTTTTTCCAAATTAGCACCCCACAGTGCTTCGACCAAAAGGATAGGGATGGTAGGAGCATTATTTTCCAAGCATCCTCAGAACCTCGTGGACAGTGGGTTTCCTGGATGGCCAGGATATCCACGGGTAAATTATTTTGTAAAAAACTCAGTTTCCTAGCCTGGGACGGGGAGGCCTTGAGTCTGGCGATACTCAGCGTCCCTAGAGTGAAGGTTTCCCCCTTCGCACCTTAGGTGTGAGGGGGTGGGCCCCCTGGCCCACCAGCCTCTTCCAGGTCCCCACGGGCTTTCACAGCAGCGCGGGTATTAGCAGCAACGCTATCGTGGTTTTTGTTAATTTTTGCGGAAAGAGTTGCATTGGCTTTGGCCTTCGCTTTTTGTTTTCCCGACGTTGGACGAATTTTTTTGTGGTGCGGATAAGTTTGGTGCACCGTCGAGTGGGGCAAAAAATTTGCAGTTGGGATAGGTCCCAAGTCAGTTTTGACCAGAGCTTGGGTGCAGCAATTGGGTGAGATCAAATCTCCCATCGGATCCTCAGATTGAGTGGCCCACTCAGCATGGGCCTCCCAATCTGATTGGGTAATGAATTCCCAAGTCACTTCTGCTGCATTGGTCTCCATGTCCTCCTGGCGTTGTGAGTGTGGGATGGTGGTGGTGACCTTGGCCGCTTCCTTGGCCACAGTCCTACAGGCCTGCTTGGCCTTCTTCCACTCCTGCGGGGAGATGGGCTTTACCAATAGGTAGCAGCCTTGTGCTCCCCACGGGAAAGCCTCTTTGGTGCTTGCAGTTGGTTCATAGTGCGCCTCTCCGCTGGCCATGGCCGCCGAGGGGTGCTCTTGGAATGTAACGCCCTCTTTAATGGGGCATGCGTGTGCCTTATGGCCGAATGCATCACAGTGGGTGCAAATGGGGGCGCGCTATCCACGGTTACCCAGAATGGGTGGGTGGTGTGCCCTGCGATGTTAATAAAGGTGGAGTGCAGGATCTGGTTTAGGTCCTTCACGATCTCCTCAGTTGGGGTCAGAACTGCGATGGCTTTGCCGGTGCACAGGTGTGGCATCAGTGTGAAACGTTGCATTTCAAAAGATTGTATTTCGCCATATATGGCGAGACCATCTTTCAGGTGTTGCTCCAAAATGTCACGTTTTACCATAGTAGGCAAAAAGTCAAACGTGAGGAAAATTTGGTTTGATTTTATCCATCTGGTGCATTTAGTTTCGATGACCTGTTGCCCTTCGGGGAGGTCGACCACTACGCGCACCGCTGCAGCCTCGTCTGCTGCTATTTTGCTTTCAAAACCTAGGTCCAGCCAACCGCGTGACATGGAGTGAGGTGCAACGTACACCACAGTTGGGAAAATTTTGTGTACATCTTCACAAAATTTTTCCCATAGGGCCATTTTTGGATGTCCAGATACACATGGACTCCGAATTCCACCGATGAAAGTGGCTGGGAATGTGGCGTATTGATGTACTGGTTGCATTGTGCTTGCCACGCGAGTATCTCTGGGGAAATTGTGACCGCCAGTTTTTTTAGATTTTTTTTTCTATTCCACCAGATTCTCCGGGGCGTTTTCGAACGTTAGAGGCCGCAGGCCTTCCGCCTGCTCCTCTTGCCTTGCTTGCCCAACTGCTCCCAGACATGGGCGCAGACTAATCCCCTCTATGAGATTATCAAACTAGATTTAGTCTTGAATTGAATGGGTTGCAAAAGTGTTTGCAATGAGAAAGAAAAGTAGCGCGAACTCTATTTTTCACTGCAAAAATATCACAGTATATACACTCAGAATAAGAAGAATATTGACTGTTTAATATGTGAACATTTACAGGCTTTCTTTTCCCAAAAAATTCTTAATCCCCTCTCCGACTTGGGGGTATTCTCTGGCAATGGCATCTACCAGAAGGGCGACGTTTGCTCCTTTCAGAGTTGGTGCATCTGCGGCAGGATTAAGTTGGTCCAAAGAAACTCGATCAAGCATTTGACAGGCATAAGACTTTGGTTGTTTGAGGGGCTCTTCTTCTACCGCTGCCTTAGCTTGAGCTTGGGTTACTACGTTTACTCCTCCAACCAGCTGCTGGTATAAAATTCCATCATCATACTGAGGAGCTTTTGCAGGGTATACTACTATTGATTTGGGGACATGTTGAGTGGGTATTACAGAGGTAGAGGGTCCCATCTCTACTCCACTACATCTTTTTCCCTGATAGTATTGGTCTTGTACATAATTCACGTGGCGATTGCGGCAGAATTTTGCCAAATGACCAGGGTGACCGCATTCATAGCAGTTAATTCCATAAGAACCATGTCCCATGTTATCATAAGCAGGTCCAGACTGAAAGGGTTGGGGTCATTTGGTATACCCAGTTCCAGGTCAGTAAGCCAAGTGTTGACGGTCAGCATAACTGGGTCCAGTTAATAACTAGGTTGCTGGCAGTTGTCATGGCCAGCCCATTGACGCTGATTGTACTGTTGATTATAATTCAGCTAAGGATGAGGCGCAGAGTTATAGTAAGGCTGAGGATTACTAAATGAAGCTGGAGGCAGCCAATAGTGTTTTTCAGAATAAGAGGTTACTGTGGCAGTGGTAGTCTTACAATCCAAATTCAGCGGCGAGAAGTTAGGCGATACCCGACATAAAAACTGTACAATTTTAAGCAGAGGTACATCATCGTCCAGAAGCAGCAAAATAACATTAGAGAGTTCACAATATGGCTTCACCAAGGCGGATATGGCAATGCACACGTCAGCTTCTGCTAAGTACCCAACTCCAATCATTACATGGGCTTCTGTTGTTTATTGATCAGTGAACTTGATGAGAGTCTCATTTCAACAGAATTTGATTGTTAAGAATTCCACTTTCCGTTGTGACATTTTTGAGTTTCCCCCAAACAAGCAGAGTACGGTGTCCTTTACATCCTTATAAAGATGGAACTACTTGGGAGGTAACAGGTGACCTGATTGGCGCTTCCTAAATCCAGAGCAGATATTAGCAACTTAGCCTTTCATTTATCAGAGGCTCCTTCCGCAGCAAACTCAAATTGTTTAAAGAACCCATAGATGTTCCCATTGTGGTCAAACGGGGGTATCTTTTTGATATTAATTTCCTCCTTTTGTTCACAGTTATTATGTCTGCACTGAGGAATGTAACGAGACCTAAAAAGCGGATTCTCGATGAGGAGTGGGAATAGCAGAAGTCAGGATATTCATCACTTCAGGGGTAGCATGACTATCAGTTGTAGGTGGTACAGCCATTACTGGAGGTAAGTGGTGTTCTGACTCATAGGAATATCCGGTGCTAATATCATGAGTGTCATAGATATGACAAGCGCTGTTTCTCCTACGTAGGATGCTTCTTCTTGATAGTCATCATCCTCCAAGTGTGACGACTGAGAAGGAGTAGAGAATCTTTGTTCTGCGTATTGCAGCCGCTGGGTGGTATCATTCAGTTGTTCAGAAAGTTCTTTGTTTTGTTGTCACAAGATTCGCATTTGAATAAATATACTATCAAGTTGATGCATGACCGCGTTATGTTATTGAAGGAGTTCAGCTTGGTTTTGAGTACTGCGTCCAAGATAACTTTGATTTCCCCATATGAAGCTGATATGTGGTTTCAGGAAGACTCACCAATGATATGACTTGGGTAAGGCATGGTTGGCGACTGGAGTTCCGGAGTGTTGGGTGGTTGATCAATGGGCCCCCTGTAGTGAGCACCACAGTCGTAAAATTGACTTTGGGCTCTGCTAGTTGGCAGGCTAACCAGTATGAAGACTGGTCAGCCCTTATCTTTTCACCTTAGGCGTTGGGGCTAGCAGCGCCGGTTAACCCCTTGGCATTTCACCCATGCCATTTTGGGGATCCCCTTTAACCTAAATTACAACCAATAAAATAAATAATAAATTTATAACAAAAGGTAGAATAGGCAAAGGGAGATATTTATTGAAAGGGAAGCGCCAGGTATTTATACTATTTACAAAAGGGCTACTGCACCCATTGCTGACCTATCAGCTCTTCCGCTGCTTCTTCCAGACAACCACTTCCCTTCTTCTTCTATTTCTTCTTCTTCTACTTTATCTCTTCCCTGGCGTCAACCCTCTCACTACATCTTCCCGATGTCTGAATTAGTTTTGGTTCATCCTCGGCCTTAAACCGCTGGTGAGCCATATATAAATAAATTAACCTAAATAAACGTCAAATTTGGATTTGACCTTCAAATTAATAATAATGCGCTGGAAACAACTTTGGTTGCTCGCTTTGACTCGGTATATCTTGGTATCTCACTGACATCTATTCACGTCTTACCTTGATAATAAATTAGGCACTAGAAACAACCTCAGCTGCCTTGACTCATAATTGTTAGATCTGCCAACATTGGATTATCATCCAGTGAGCTCATGGATAAGTGAATCATTGGATTTCTGCTGGAAATCCCACAATGGACCACAAATGGCCATTGGCGTCAACCAATGATTCCATTGACTGATTGGATCATCCTTGGCTATTATTCGCTGGTGATCCTTCTACTAATTTGGGGCCACCAATTTGCTCATTCAAACCTAAATACCAAAAATGGAGGAATTCTAATTTTGGCTCAACCCAAATTGGGGAGCAACTAACCAGCAATCAAACCAAATAACACGAAATTCAGTCATTAAACCATTCCGTCGGGATTAACTATATCATTCCAAATAATGCTAAATCATTGGAGGAATCTATCTGGTTAAAAAGAAGACAGGATGGTCAGCCAACAATAAATTTAAATGTATTTTTGGTGGTGGTGACAATGCCTTGCGTAACTAGGGCTTAAAGCCTGATATTTTCTAATGGCTATGGCCCTCATAATTAGATTGGAGTTCTCAGGAGTGGAGTTTTTAAGAAAAAGCTTTACGCTACTTGAGAGCTAGCACGTCCTTATAGACATTCAAAGGGGGACATTTTAATGACTTGGTGGTAGCTTATTCAGTAGGCAAGCAACGCTCTTGGTAGATAATGTTTCCAGAAACCAGAGTCAAAAATGGCCATCTTCTGGAAAATAGTGACAAAGGTTCCTTTAGCGCGTTCCACATTATTGGTTGATGGGTTTTAAGAGGTGGTGAAAGTTTAGTTAGTGCCAAAAAGAGAAGTGGGTTCTTGGACTACCTGTGAGGCGAAATTTTAACACATTGTCTAAAATTAAAATTTGTGGGAATTCATGCTGTGAAAATGGATCAAATAAGGAAGTGAGCCATGGCTTTTGCAGTAGCAGCGGGGACCAAAATCACTTTGACCCATTTGGTCAGATGGTCCACGGCTAGGAGGATATATTTATGGCCATGTAATCCAATGGGAAGAAGGCCTATTACATCGATGCTAATAACAGTGAAGGGTTCCATTGGGTAGATAACTGAGTGTTTATATTGAGGACTAATTTGGTCTTGTGATTGGCAAGTCAATTTTCCTCCAAGACCTCTTGGATGGTTTTACCATTCAGTCTCAGTAACATCATGACTTCAACAATTTTTGAGTCTTCTTAACCGCCCCATGTCACACAGTAGTATGGCCATCTAGGATAACGTCATCTTGGGAAGAAGGGCGTACATAAGGGAGACACTTTTAATTGACCCTCATTTAGAGCAGCATGTCCTTAATTTGGTGTTTTAGGTCATCTTTCGGAGCTCAGCTTGGTCTATATAAGTCTATAACTCCAAATGCTCAGGTTGACCAATCAGATCATACAGTCAGTATTCCTCAGGGGTTAAAGCAGCTAGCACTAGCATCCTTAAGAGGCCATCATCTTTTTAGTAGATTGCACCTTCACAATGAACAATGGTGAAATCATAGCTCTGCAGATATAAGGCCCATAGGAATAAACGGCCACCATGTTCCTTCAACTTCTGGAGCCACCAGAGCGAGAAATGGTTGGTGATAATGATAAATTGGGTACCGTAGAGGTAGGACCAAGAATGTTTGATGGCCTATCAAAACAGCCAGGCATTCTCTCTCAGTAAAGCTGTAGTTCCATTCAGCCTTACTCAGAGTCTTGCTAAGATAGGCCACTTAGTGGTTGTCCTAATTTTTGTCATTCTGGACTAGGATAGCCCTGACTGTAACATTGCTCACATTCATGAACAACAAGGAGGGTTAGGAAAATTGTGGGTGAAATAAAATGGGTTTAGTACATAGAGTGGTCCTCAACGAATTAGGCTTGTTATTGTTCAGGCCGCCATTCAAATGGCACGTTCTTCTAAAGGAGGTAAAATAGAGGCTTGGTTAGGTTGGCAAACCAAGAATATACTGCTGACAATGGCCCACCATGCCTAGAAACACCTAAATATCCCTTTAGCTCTTAGTTCAAGACATCTTTTTATGGCGTCAACTTTGTCCAGTATGGACTGAATGACATCCTTTATAAAATTTGTGTCCCAGAATCTCCATTCCCGAATGGAAGAAGGAGCACTTTGAGGGTTTAATTTTTATAGAAGCCTTCATTAGCCAATTGAAAACTTCCCTAAGATGCTCGACATGTCCATTAAAAATATTTGTGAAAAGACATTGATGTTGTCTAGGTAGATGAGGACACACAACAGCTTTAAGTCCCCGAGGATCCTACCCATGGCGCGTTTTAAAAGTGGCCAGTGCATTACAGAGGACCTAAGGAATCCTTTTTTTAGCACTAGTGGTGCTTAACTCAGAAGGGGGAGCCACCGCTCATCTTTATTTGCAAAAGGACCAAACAAAGATATTATTAAAAATAAAAATTTCCTAATATGGCACCTCAGTATACAGCCTAAGAAACCATATCAGAAGATGATGAAGCTTTGGGGAAGCTTAATCCGGCGCCCACTTTAGCTGGCGGACCATAGCAGACAGCATTAGGGGTGGGAGCATCAGCGACATGGGGCATAAGGAGGTATAGTTGTGGATTTTCTTCTTTTATGAGGCCAGCGGTATCCATCGCCTCAATGTATTGAGAAAGTTGATGCTCGCCCTAAGGCATCCTTGTGGGCTCAAATAGTCCTTTGTTGGCTATGAGTGCGCACTTGGCTTAGTCTTCAGGGACGAGATCACTTGCCAATATCTACTGACAAGGTCCATTGCAGAAAAGTACTGCGATCTGGCAAGCAGTCATAGGGAGTCATCAATCAGGGCAGAGGATAAATGTCCTTTTTAGTAATAAAGTCAAGCTGTCAATAGTCCATCACCACTTAATGGCTGCCATCCTTCTTCCAAACCAGCAGTAGAGGAGAGGCCCAAGGGCTGCGCAAAGGCACTAGGAGTCTAGCTTTAAATATTTGTCTGAGCTCCACCGCCACCGGGGCTTCTTTAAACTTGCTCTTTTGGTAAGGTCAGGAATGAAAAGTGGAGCGTCTCCAGTCTCTACATGATGTAGAACTCCGGTCATTCTCATAATGTCATAGGTTGAGGCTGAAAATAGGTCTGAATACTATTTCAACAATTCTTGCACATTTCACTGTTTGTCTTCAGTGAAACCCATTCTGATACTGGTGTCAACCAAGGCCACAGCGGGGGCATCTTTAACACAAAATCCCTTATGCTCTCAAAACTATGGATTAAATCAACAGCCTCCACTGGTAGAAGGCGGACATAGGCACCAGACTGTTTGGGCTTACTTCCTTGAGTTTGTCAGTAAGGTTAGCCAACAACATGGATATAAATCTTTCATAAACTGGATCTAGAATGCCCAGGAAATTTAGCATCTCCATGGCGGATGGGTTGTCTAGGCCTCAGATTTCCAGTAGGTACCCATAGAGGATGTTAACATGGACCCAGGTGTCAGCAATGATTTGGGACTTTGAAGCTATAGTGGTCGTCCTAGGTAAGTAGATCAGCATGCCTTTTTGTCCATCAACAGCATATGGGGCAGCCAATCCTGAGATCCTCTTATTTGATATTTGATCCAATCAATCTGGCCCTCACTCTAATAGGCAGGCTTGGGTTTAACCTCCATATTAGATTCACAGGAGTTTTCAAAGACTAAGGGGGCCTGATGCCCTACCAGGGATAAGAATCCGTCATCATAGTGGACTACTGCTGAGTAGTTATAAAGAACTGAGTTTAAGGAGTAGGTCATACCTAAGGATATCCAGCGCAATGGCAGGGGCATTTACAAAAAACTTAAATAAATTGAATAGGTAGGGGAGAATAGGCCCCTATAGATTGAGTACATTGTGGGCCAGACATGCTGTACTCCATATAGTGTGGCAAGTTTCAAACATCAGATATTCTTCATCAGCTTGAAAAATATAACGTTCACAGGGTACTACTGTCAATTATAGTGAATATTACAATCTTATGAACTCAACTTCTGATGCAGATAATAAGTTTTCTGAAGTGGGAGGTAGCATGAGAAACATGAGAATGTCATCAAATGAAGAGTAAGCAGTATCAATATGTTATTTTATCAATAGGTACCATAACTTCTTCTTCAGGTACGTTAGCTCCAGGATCAATAGAGGGTGTAGTGATTCTGATATGAGTGAATGATAAGCACTAAGTAGCTATATCGGAATGGGTAATATTGGATGACCCAAGTAGTATAATAATAATGATGAGTCGCCTTGTGTCAGACAATTGCCCTCCCAGCTGAGAAATAAGAATGTTTTATGTCAAATTCGGCTGAAGAGGGGAAATGTCAGCCATTTGCAATTTTCTGATGGCCTTAAAAGCTCATTTAATAATATTAAAAAGGATGAAATTGAGAATATCATCCAAACGACTCTGGCTGATTCTTGGTGGAACCCCATTAGTTGGGGTAACACCAGTTCAAAATCTGTATGGGCACTAGCAGTAAAATCAGCTGGTCAGATTACTCTGACCTCAGCACATATCTTGAGGAAATCATTGAAAGGCTCTCCCCTGACCCCAACTAAGTCCTCCAACACACCTATGCAGGAACCCCTTTTTTATAGGCTTGGCGGGGGCCCCCAAGGTGCATAAAACTCTTGGGCGGTGATTGGCTCAAGTTCATAAAAATATTACCTCATGGGTACATTTTAGCCAATCAAAATTCCTCTTCTTTTGTTCTGCTGCCTTGAAGTGATTTCCCAAGTTGTGATATGCTATTCCTGTATATTCCCTAATTTAGACTATGTTAAGCTATTCTAAACATTTTCCTGAATTCCCCTCGACCCTCAAATTACTTTAAATACTAAATAGTCAGATGTTGAGAGTCATCATTTTTCCCTTTATTGCTCTGATAATAAAATTATACAAATCCCATTTTTATTATCGCTTTTTACTTAAGTATTGCAAATTTTTGTGGAATTCAGCAGGCGTCAAGCACCAACAAGCAAGAATAGGCTGGATTCCCACACCTTGACACAAGGCAATAGGGTAATACCAAGATTTGGACAAATATTGAAGAGATCGCCCCCAAATCAGGTGATAAGGCAATGGCAACATATGATTAATTTAGTAAAACGCCTCAAACTAAGTCAATCGTGAATTTAAAGAATAGTAGACTCTGCTGGAACCAATGAGAATATGGTGGAGCCGAACAGTCTAAGCAAATGGGTCAGTATCAACCAAAGTTGCTGATATATAAGCGAGATACAAAGATTGAAGTGGGAGGATTATTAGTAGGAAATGTAAATGGATCAGATGGAATCTGCTGATTTATAATAAATTATTAAAAAGTGTCATTGGATCAATTGCTCCATATTCTATTAATATATTAAGTGTGTCTGGAGGACTGGTGATCTTCTTATAGTCCATCCCATTGCTCAGTGGGCTGAATCCTGCGCAAACCTTCTGGTGTATCTCACAAATATCGCCAAAATTATAACAGTGGTGCTCACTATAGGGGGCCCATTAAACAACCACAAAAAAAGGAAATAATATTCTACAGTCACCAGCCATGTCAAATCAGGCCTGCACTAAAAAGGAATCTTCCCAATCCGCTGTGCTTTCAGAAGCAGCGAAATCAAATTTGTTGTGGACACAGTGCTCAAAAAACAAAAGTATCTCCTTCAGGAGCGTGACAATGGTATTATAATTACCATAATATGTGGCTAGTCAGTTGAAGAAACTTGGAAAATAGAACAGGCAACTTGCCAATTACCTGGACCACACTACTGTTTGGCTACACTGCACAAGTCAAAAGTTGAACCCTACCTTTTACCCGCCTTGCCCCATTGGGAAGTGGAAGGACAAGGGGTCACTTGGAAAGGATCATTTAATGATGATACAAGAATGAATATCCAGCTTATCTTTCTGATTTTATCACTTTTAGTAATATGATTTAATTTAAACAGTTTAATTTGATAATCAATACCAGGTGAGATGAGCATTTGTAATAAAGTAAAGAATTGGGCAAATGCATTAAAGGGGAGCAGACCTGGATCTTCACTGCCCAAAGGTACCAAGCCCACAGAACAAGCATAAATACCAGTAAAAACAAAAAACTTAAAGTGGCGCACCCCACGGGTTCATGGCTTTTTTAGTAAAATACTGCAGTTACATGGAAGTATCCCACTTGCAACTATTGTTGTTGGTGGAACATGGTATATGAGCATTCTTGGGCGTAGAGACACCAACAATGTGGGAAAAGTGTGGCGAAGTCCAAATTAAATTTTTCCTGCATTTGGTGTACTTAACAACCCATACTATCTGCAAAGGTTGGGTAGATCTTGGGTTTGAAACAGTGGAAGAAGAAAATGAAGCAGCAAAGGTCAAAGTAGTACTTGACCTTCCTGATGGTCATCATTTGATATCGACCAAATGCACACATTAGACAGAATCTAAAGAAATTTCATAAATTTTGACTACCTTCCGACTACACTGGCGTGTACAGTAGCCAAACAACATCTCCAGGAAGGCTTGGAAGCCTATGGAGAAATTAAAACATTCAAAATGCAAAGATTTCTGTTGATGCCAACCCTTAGCACTGGGAAGGTAATCACAATCATTTTCTAAACCAGGAGATAGAGGATGATATCACAAAAATTCCCCACATTGCATCCTTTACTATTGATGGGAAAAAATCCCAACTACTTCATGCAACAGTGGAGAGCGCGCCCCCCATATGCAACCACTTCCAGGCCTTTGTGAACAAGATTCATGCTTGTCCCATAAAAGAAGGCCTAAGATAAATGGAAATTCTGTGAGGAAGAAATGGGCGAAGACAACTCAGAGTACGCCAAAATCACAGATACCACACAAGAATTCAACTGGAGAGAACACGGACAATATAAAATAATTGACCCAATTTACCCAAAAAGAATGAAAAATGGCCAAACAAGCTCACAAGTTGGCCACGGCCAAGGCAAAGGCATCCGCAGAATCATCCATCTCACCAGAACAAATCCAGAAAGACATGGATTAACTATATACAATGAGCCAATAAAATTCACAGAAAACCAAACAACCAATCCAAACATAATGGATTTAGCAGAGCCCAATTTAGAAAATAAATGTGGAAAAACAGGGGTTCAAGACATCTCCTAAAATTGCAGCGCACAACTCAACTGGGAGCAAAAATCAACAATGGAATGTGCAAAATAAAAATGTGGCCAATAAGAACACACAAGTGCACAGCAATGATAGTTTAAAAATCAACAAAGGCAAGAGAGGAGAAAAAACAGTGGTAACAAAAGGGGAAGAATACACCCCAACTTCTACTCATAGTTATGCTCTCCGCAGCAGAGGTGCAATGGAGAGTAATGAGAGCGAGGGATTAGGGCCAGGGGCCCTGCTAACTGCTCCTGAGGTGCATCGGGCGTCTCAGTAGAGATTGGGATGCTGAACATAGTGGGACTCAAAGCCTTAACGTTCCAGGACAAGAAGTTGTGTCTCCTTCATAACCCAACTGTGGATATACTGGTGGTTCAGGAAACTCACTGTCCACAGGGAAAGGAGGAACCATAGGAAAACATGCTCCTCTCAATAATATTTTTTTGGTCACAACATTGTGGGGTGATAGTACACACAAACTAAAACTTAAAATTCATTAATAAAAATCTGTTCCAGGATGGCCGCATACTAGCTGTTACCTTTTTCATGGCACAATGAATTGCACACAATAGTCAGTGTGTATGCACTTAACTGTGCACCAGAATTATGAGATTTTTTAACAGCTCTAACACAACTCCATCTTCCAGCAAACACTTTTGTCATGGGAGACAAGAATTGCTGTATTAACCCAGATAGTGACCAATGGCCACGCAAATGGAGGCATCACAAGGACAAGTGAAACTTTGTGTTCTAAAGGCCATCCTGGGACTATATGACCCATTACCTATAAGGTCACCCCTCCTGCAGAACATGACACGCCCACATGTGCACAATGGTGTACTTATCTATGTCACGGATAGACTAAATATTTGCACCATTAATTTTCTGACACCAAATTCATAAATTCAAAACTATAAAAATTAAATTCTCTGACCATAGGCTAGTTTTGGTGTCCTACACACCTGCGGAAACAACTACCCAAGCACCCAGGTGGAGCATAATATGCCCAGAAAGTTTAACCAACTCAGAATTTCAATCGTGGATGGAGGAAATATCCTCAACATGGGATTTTCATACAACTTTCTGTTTGGACCCATTAACCACCTGGGAAAATTTCAAAAAATCAACAACTCAACAGATTAAACACACAACATCAAGAAGATACAGGGCAGCTTCAGCCATTATCAAGCACACCTTGGCAGAAATTAATCATCTTTAAAATAATGTACCACGCACAGAATATAGTTCTCAATGGGGATGCAAGTGGCAGAGGTTTCTGCTCAGCTAAACACCCTGATATGCAAACACCAACACCAAGTTGGGGTTTGATCTAGAGCAAAAAACATAAAGGATGGAGAAACTTGCTCAAGCTATCTTTTCAGTTGGTTTCACGCCTGAAAAATATGATAGCCTACACACACGTCTGATGACCATACAAATCCATAGTGGAAACACCCAAAGAAGTCATGAGCAAAGTATAAAGGTTTTATATAATTTATACAAATATAAACCAGTCAAACCAGCAAAAATTAAAAAAAAATCCTTGCTAATGCACATATTGACACTGTGGCCCAGAACAACAATTTAATCTACCTAATAGTACATAATAATTATGGCAAGTAGTAAGCGGTGCACCAAAAAGGAAATGCCCTGGACCTGATGGTTTCCCATTTAATTTTATATAAAATATTTTACTAACATATATAATATTTTTTTCTTTCATGACAAAGTGCATTGTGGAAACATGCCTCCTACCTGGAGGCAAAGAAGATTAAACTGTCACTTTATTCAAAAAGAAGATAGACTAAACCTATCCTATTGGCGCCCAATCTCCCTAACCAACACGGATACTAAAATATGCACAAAAATTTATGGCCAAACGACTAGGAGAAAATGCAACTGATGCAATATCCCCATCACAATATGGATTTGTTCCAAGAAGATCCATATGGGACAATATCCACAGAGTTGAAAATGTTTGCAAATCTAAAACCTCTGGAGCTCTTGTCTTTTTAGATCAACAGAAGGCATATGAGATGGTGAACTGGACCTATCTCAAGGCTTTCCTTAAAAATTTAAACTTCCAAATAGGTTCATAAACTGGGTGATGTTGTTCACAGAGTTAGCCACCATAGCTGTGCGTGGAGCAGGTTTCTTAACTAACTTAGTTTTTACACAGAGAGGACTCAAAATAAGGGGCCCACTAAGCCCTCTATTATACAATTTTAGTCTGGATCCCCTTAATACGGAACACAAACACACTTCTCAATGGAATCAATGTCAAGGACCAACCACAAGTCATAATGATGTCTTTCTCTGATGACTTTGTGGTTGGAATTTCCAACAACTAGGATTCTCAAAGAATTGAGAAGATAAGTAGAATATTCATCCATAAACAACGCATCACTTAACACTGAGAAAACGGAAATCATACTCCTGGTGAAATATCAGACCCATTGGACGCCATATACCCTGGGTCAACAAACCAATACAACATCAAGACTCCTCACCAGACATAGGAGGCGAGGATTAGAAATTACCCACTGAAACTTCTCTTCACTACCAAGCTGGCAGTTGGACCTGTCCGTCACTTGGGTGTATAAGAGCAGGAGATTACGCCAACTCCATGATGTTAAACAAACTTTTAGATAAAAGTTATAACAGAACGCATTGCCTCCTTAAATAGACATCAATCAGGTCTAAAAGGAAGGGACACAGTAGCTAACTCCATGATACTATCAATCATACGATTTACAGCCCATGCAATTGATTTCTCGCCGTCCTTTTTTAATACAATTTACGCCTTAATACAGGGATGGCTTTGGTCCAACCACAACCCCTATGTACGCCTTGAAACCCTATTTGGACCTAGGAGGAATGGAGGTATGGGGTAAACTATTTATTTAGAGCAAGAGATCACCATACTAGGATCCTGGATAGCTCAAGTGACTATTCCAGATCTTCCAGATATACAATGGGCCAGAACAGCAAGATAATCTTACCTGAGCACTCCGATTAAGAAACTTAGATCACCCAAACACATTTATTAAGTATCTGGCGTCTCATCCTACAGCTGCAGGACCACATGGCACTCCTGCACACTTCAAATGAATACTCCTAGCCATGTGAAGAGCAGAGTGGAAGATTCACATATTTGGACAGATCAGTCACTGAGTACACCCAAAGCTAACTCACAGACAGGAGTTAATGGCCAAATAGTCACAGATAACATAATATGCAGAAATCCGAGTACCATATCCAGAATTAAATACCTGGATCATATGAATATACCATATAACCTGGAGACCCAAAGAAGAGTCTGGAAATACACACATCACTCACTACTTCAACCCAGGGTAAGAGCACATGTGTGGAGATGCATGAGGAGAGTATACCACACAGCAGAACAGTCAAATGCAGCCCATTCCTCATGTACAATATGTGGTCAATATGGAAGCCTAGTATACCGTTTAGACCTTGTCCAATATAAGTAGCTATCTGGAAAGAGATCATGCGCCTATTCCGCCAAGGCAATGGACAATCATCTAGTTTGGATAGGAACATGCTTGCTCTCAACATGGAGCCACATATCCATCCATCCCTCCGGGCGTTAATAGTAGCAATTGCACTACTTGCAGTCCATAAAATAGTAATGGAATCGTTTACAGGAGCAACGCCTAAAATCGAAGAAGCCATCAAAGTTTCCTCTACCATATATTGGACCATTTCCAAGCATGATTGTTCGGAAACATGACCCCACATAACAGAAGAATAATCAATTCATGGTTCCCATATGGTTCTTAAAGATTGATTCTTTCCTTCACTTATGCTGCATCCAAGGATATGCCAGCATAAACCACCCTACCGTCCTAAACTTTGTGGTCCTGGAGACAACAAGAGGAGATTCACACCCTCTGGGGTGTCTTTGATTTTCACAGGTAATTATTTTATCCTCACTATATTGGAAGTGCACGTCCCCTGGTCGACCTTTCTAAATAAATATAACAAGAATGTAAATCCAATCAAAGATATTTTCGTTGAGCACATAGGCAGTAGGAGTGCTCGAATCATGTTGGCAGCTCTGGGGATGACTATTTACCAACCCAACTAACACCCTATGTGATGGCTGTCCTGTCCACCAAAGAAACCTATGCTACTCCTAGAGCAGCCACCCAGCCGTGTGCTGCTGGGCCTTCTAAGCTAGCTCCTTGCTGAGATTCCAGCTATGGGTCTCGATCAATTACCCAGTACACTCCTAAGGCTCACAGTTATGATTGGGATTTTGAGGTCTACTTTGACAAGCTACCTCCGTTTGACTGCAATGGAAACATCAATAAATTTTTAAATAATTTGATTTTGCAGCGGAAGGAGCATCAATTGAGCTTAAGGCTTAATTACTGATATCCGCCATGGAATTGGAAGTTCTGAACAAGTTACTTGCTATCTTCCCAACAGCTCCGTTAATTATCAGGAGGTGAAAGAGATTGTGCTGCGGTTGTTTGGAGGCACCGCAAGATGTTGCAGCAGAAGGCTGAGTTTTTGACTATAGGGCTTTGTTGTAATGAGAATCTTGCTAAGTTTGCAGACCGCTTCACATTGGAAGCCCACATGCTTATAGGGCAGGCACTTTAGCTGAAGCCAATGTAGGAATTACGATGACCTCTGCAGTAAATCCATACTTTGAGATTTACAACGTCATGGCTCCATTTTTAAAGGACGACGTATCCCTGCTCAGAAGCGTCTAAATTTTGCGCCATTATCCGCTACCTTTGCTCCGCCTAATACAGAGCAGAAACCTACAGCAGCCGTTGCTGAACCTTCTTATTCAGGTGAATTATCCCGCCCTGTTCAGAGTCCGCCTAGTAACCCCAGACTTATTATAGCTATGCGCCTCGCCCTTGACCGAGTTATCATCAGCAGTCCAACTATTAGCTTGTTCTATCTTAAAATAATCAAGGACGCGGGCCTTACAGGGTGAAGTGTTCTGAATTCAGTTGCCCTGGGCACCTTGCACGGATTTTCTTAATTGTTGGGTCAATTACATACAGAAGGACCAGTACTAACAGGGAAAAGTTTGAGTGGAGTAGAGACGGGACACTCTACCTCCGCTATCTTAACCCCAAACGTCCCACCTGAACCGATCAATGCATATCAGTGGAAGTCCCTGAATATGTTGATGCATTCTTATATCATCAGCTGGTTGAAGGGGTGAATGTATTGGCATGAGCGCAAGCCAAGGACACAGTGGAAGAAGGACCTCTGGAGCAACCAAAGCCTTATGCTTGTCAAATGTTTTGCCAAGTTTCCCCTGACAAGCCGGACCCCTCCTCTGATGATCCTTCCTTGAAAGGAGTAAATTTCGCCCTTCTGATAGATGTTATCACCCAAGAATACCCCAAAGTCGGTGAGGGGATTATGAAATTTCTTAGGAAAAAGAGATCCTATAAATTTCCACGTATTAAACAGTCTTAATTCTTCTTAAACTGAATGTACATTTTGTGACATGTTGTAATTATAACCTGAGTCCATGCTATAATGGTTATGGGCGCCCCAGTTAATATAGTTCCCACTAAGTTGGTAGCAAAGTTGACAACGAAACATGATGTAGATCATCAAACGGTGTATGGAACTGCAGGAGACAAAAGTACAGTCTCAGAGGGAGCATATAGTGCATTGCCCTTGTGATTTGGGTCAATTGTCATCGTAGCTCCAGCAATAGTGTTGCCAAACAGTGATTGTGACCAGTTAATTGGAACAGCGTTTATGTGACACTTTGGTGATTTTGTCAATATGACTAAAAAACTTTGGAAATTTTGGGGCAGCGGATTCCAAATTATTTCACCTTTAGCGGAGTACCAAAGGATCCAGTGCATATGGGACATGTCAACATCACCTATAGTGACAGTGTAATTCTGGTGCACTACCATTGACTAAAGAGAAAGACCCGAGCTTTCCCCCAGCAGATATATAAATATCAAGGATTGCCTCTCTGAGCTTCCAGGTCTATATCCATCCCTTCAGCCAATAAGTAATTATAACCACCGAGTTAGAGGTGGAACACCAGTTGGGCTCTATGGGGAGATCAATGGGCCTTATCAGAAAATACGGCTTGAGCCTCACGTGGCTCCAGGCATTATACTCCTGTAACATGTATAGTAAGGTGTTGCTAAAAAATCTACAGAACTTACCATTGCAAATCCGCCTGCATAAAATAGTGGCGTATTTAGACTTGACCCTAGTTGAGGAGGTCCTTTGGGTTCACAAGTTCATATTGCTGGATGAATTTGTTTTTCATTGAGCTGCATCCCATCATAATGGTGTGTTACCACAAAAATTTAATGTAACTATTGTAGGACCAGAAGGATCAAGTATTATCTTTATTTTGGAAGTATAAGGAGAATTTCGCCATATATGACCACAATTTAGGGTGCACTCGGGGAATGGTCCATAGAATGGACACAGGTGATCATCCCCTATAAGGTCTTGCCCAATCCACAGATCGAGGTTAGCTGAAGAAGTTGTCACTAAGGAAATTGATAAGTTGCTGGAGCAAGGGATGCTCAAACCATCCAAGAGTCCATGGGCTTTACCCATTTTAATTGTAAAAAAGAAGGACAATACTAACTGGGTGGTGATAGATTATCAGAAGCTCAATAGTGTCACTAAGAAGGACTCATATACCTTGCCTCATATTGACGATGCTCTGGATCATTTAGAGGAGCTTGCTATTTCTCAGCAATAAATTTGATATTTGGCTACTGGCAAATTAAGTTTCCCGCGGAGAAACAGGAGAAATGCGCCATTATTACGTCCAAGGGGCTTTTCCAACTCACCCATATGACACAAGAGCTGTTCAATGCCCCATTTATAACCTAACGGGCCTTGGACACCATTCTTGGTGACCTGAAGCTTTTGTGCGTCCTCATATACCTTGATGATATCAATGTTTTTGCGTATGTTCTCCAAGCATATTACCCATCTGGAGGAAGTCTTCCGCCGTCTTGCTGAGGCCAACATTAAGATTAAGCTCCATAAAGCCACTTTTTCAAAGACCAGCTGGATTATCTAGGGTTTATAGTAGATGCAAAGGGGCTACAAGCTCAACAGCCAAAGTGGAAACTATTCAAAAAATGACACCGCTGAGCAGCAATTGCAATGTACACGTATTTTTGGGGATGGTCAGCTACTACTGACGCTTTATCCCTAACTTCAGCTGTATTGTAGGACCGCTGTTTGATTTATCTAAAAAAGAATGCCATGTTTGAATAAATGGAATGTGACAATACTTCTTTAATACACTTTAATTTATTAATCAGTATTCCTGTGCTACATCACCCAAATTTTGAAAACGAGTTTATTGTCCAGACAGATGCATCTCTTTCTGCCGTTGGGGAAGTTCTATCTCAAAAAGACATGAGGGGGAGGAGCATCTGGTTGTGTACTGCAGTCATAGCTTGAACTGCCACAAATGCAACTACACCATGACCGAGTGGGAGTGTTTAGTGGTAATTTACACATACAAGTAAGTCAGGGTATAATTGTATGGGCTAAAGCTTAAAGTTTTAACAGATCATGCATTCATATGCTAGTTGCAGAATCTCGGAGAGCCTGAGGGACGTCTAGCCTAATGAGCTCTTAAGCTGTAGGCTTATGATTTTAAATTCTTCCATCAACCTGGAGCAAAACACCAAAGCGTAGATTGCTTAATTTGATTGCCAACCATTGCTGTTATGGAAGATCTAAGCAATGTAATATATGACAGAATGCTCAGCGGGAAATATGATGACAAACCACCCCAAGTCATCAAGGTATTAAATGGAATAAGGTCCAATAAAGTTCCAGAAGAATTTTGAATTGTTCAAGCGGATAGGGGACATTACCATATATCCCAAGACCTTCTGCCCGACCAAAAATTGTTATGAGCGCACACCAAGCATTTGGACATGGTGGAATACGCAAGGCCCTGGAATTGTCATGACAAGGTACTATTGGGAAAGCATGCACTTTGACGTGCTTGAAACGATTTCCTGCTGCCACCAGTGCCAACTGGAGAAGCCATTCTATCATAAGATTTTATATAAGTTATTGAAGCCTCACTTTGCTTGGCATACGGTTTCTATTGATGTCATGGGGCCCCTGCTGACTGGAGCAAACTGGTCAAAACATATTCTGGTGGCGATTGATAACTTGATCAGGTGTCTTAAGGAACTGGAAATACATTATCATGAGGCGGCAACAGTGGCTAAGTTTGTAATGGAATGTATAATTCAGCAACAAAGCTGTCCTCAGCCCATCATTCTGACAACGATACCAACTTCACTTCTCACATTTTACAATAGCTCAACGATCTGGTGGCCTTCTGCGTGGTTCTAATGACCCCATATCACCACAAATGCAATGGTATGGTCGAACAGGTCAATGGAACACTGGTGAAATTATTCCAGAAGCTGGTAATGGATAGACCTTCTGATTGGAGTACCCTCATTTCCACCTCTTTCTTTGCCTACAACATCATCTATCACTTAGCAATGGGGAAGAGTCCTTTCCAGTTACTATATAACTGACTCCAGCTCTACCTGAACTGCTCTATGCCTGCGTGGAAGATACTGGCGGAATGGATCCTCAACTCTACTTGACCAACCTAATGAATATGCTGATCAAGCTACAAACCAAAGCGTACTTGTTCAGCTTAGCTAAAATAATAAAGAATAAAGTTGCCCATCAGGTACGGCATAGTGGGCTAGCTCAGTTCAAGGATGGAGACATAATTTTATATCATGAACAACAAAGGTTTGATTGGAAGCACAAATTGGCCAGCATCTGGATTATTCCGTTTGAAATAATTAAGAAAACAGGTGTAGATGCCTATACTATCAAGGACCCCATGAGCGGTAGTATCATTAAATGAGTTCACGCAAAGTTCCTTTGGGCATATAAACAATAGGCACTTATCATCCAGTCAAAGGGAAGATAATGTCAAAATTCTGATATTACTGGATGATAAGCCTTAAGTAATTATGGCGGAATGGGTGAGATTGGCTGAACCAAGTAGTATAATATTGATGAGAGCGCCTTGACATAAGGAAATAGGGCAATACCAAGATTTGGACAGATACTGAGTGGATCACCTCCTTTCAGGTGATAAGGCAATTTCAATATATGATGAATAATTAGTAGAACGCCTCAAACTAAGTCAATCGTGAATTTAAAGAATAGTAGACTCTGCTGAAACCAATGAGAATATGGCGGAGCCGAACAGTCTAAGCAAATGGGTCAGTATCAACCAAAGTTGCTGGTATATAAGTGAGATACAAAGATTGAAGAGGGAGGATTACTAGTAGGAAATGAAAATGGATCAGATGGAATCTGCTGATTTATAGTAATTTATTAAAAAGTGTCATTAGAGCAATTGCTCCATATTTTATTTATATATATTAAGTGTGTCTAGAGGACTGATGATCTTCATATAGTCATTCTATTTCTCATTGGGCTGAACCCTGCGCAAATCTTCTGGTATATCTCACCAATATTGACAAAATTATAACAGAGGTTATGGAGAAATCTTGAGGCGTGGTAGGGATGTCAGCATGGAGCGCCTTATCCTTCATAATGACGGTCCTTTCCTCGCCTCCTTGGAAAGTTTTTTAGTAAATCTTGGCGCTGTTTTTGAAACCGTCGCAGTAGGTGCATTAAGGTCAAAACCTCTTCTGGTTATTGACACATGGACTTGAGGATGGTTGGAGGGACCTGAAGGGATAGCCTTTAAGTGTATGGTAAACTCAGTGATCTCTTAAGTGCTTCCTTGATTTCCCAGATGAAGATAAAACTGTACTTTTGTCCTTTCATTTGCATTTGAACCCATGGTAGGATTCCAACATGGAAAAGACAGTGGTGATAACGGGAACCAAAGTAATACGATTGATAGTAACCAAAGGTGCACTTGGGCGTAGAAACGACTGGATAACTCCTTGGGGCTTTTTCTTTATTCAGGCGGAGTCCCATGAATGCTTGTTTTTGATTGCCATGGTTTGATTGCTGCTGAATTCTTGGATTAAGGCTGTACAGACCTGTTTCCAGGTGTTGTACTCCTTCAAATTGGGAGTCATGATTTCCTGAGCAGTGCTGTTAAGTCAGGAGTGGATATTCTTCACTTTCTGCCAATTAGTGGCCTCCTCCATGGAACTTTTGTATGCGTGCAGGAAGGAGGCGATATTTTTTCTAGCTAGTGGTATACCTTTCTTTAAAACAAGGTTTAAATTTAGTTGCAAGAGGAGTGGAGAGGGTGTTAACACCAGGAATGGGTGCAGGCTTAAAGATCTCAGTATTCACATAGTTGTGGGGGACCAGCTGGTCCAACCGTCATCTTAGGCCCTTTAGGTCCTGTTGAATATCATCCCAGTTTCAGTTGAGGGAGTAAAAGCCTTATTCGTGACATTCTCTTTTAAGAATTGAATTTCAGCGCCTTGAAGGCGAAGATGATTCTTGAGGATGGTCAAGTGGGTCTTGAACCCACAACAAGTTTATTTGAGCTGAGAGATGCGGCTATTGGTAAGCTTGATGAAGGCGCGAAAGTTGTCCATTTTGTCCAACAATGCCTCAATGGAGACCCTAGGGTCGAGGGAGACTCCATCTACTTGGAGTTTGCATCCCTGAGCTACATATCAGATTTGATCTTGTAAGGCAGCCAGAGCAGATAAAACGACCTTTCACCAAGGGTCATCAGGGTATCCAGGGTTAGGTACTGCAAGGCCTGAGGGCCCTCGAGGTCCATGGGGACTTTCAGGTTCTTTGGGTCCCTCATGCCCTTCTGGTCCTTCACTCTCAGAGGTGTAGTCACGAGATGCCAGCTCCCAATAGCATTTTTGCAGGGTCCATTCCAGATTTTCAACTTGATGGAGGCAACGGTTTTAATCAGAATTAGGTGTTAAATATTCTGATGCAGCTGGTCCACAAGATAGCCAGAGATCCCACTTGTCAGTTTCTTTGGTTGATTTTTAAAATAAACCCTTTGACAAACTACAATTTGGTCCAATTTTCCCTCATAATGTTTGAAGTAAAACTATAATCAAAACCTATTGCAATAACACGGCTTGGGCTGATTATCACAACATGGATTTGATTATATTATTAAAATCTCAGGCAAATTAACTCTGCACATTTAGCCGATCTTCTATGCAACTACTCAGCATGGGCTGATCAACTCAAAGTTGATTCAAATCAATTATTCTATCAGTAGCGTGGTCCAAATATGCTCACACATTATGGTCAAATATTATTGCATCAAATCTTGGCATTTAGCCCCAATTACCAGAAACAATACCAAACATTCAGTATACAAAATTGTTCAGGGCCAACCTAAAGTTAACGGTTAAAAAACCATTAATAATCAGACAAACAAAAACGTAATTATATTAACTTTTCTTTCTCGTTGCAAACACTTTTGCAACCTATTCAATTCAAGACTAAATCTAGTTTGATAATCTCACAGAGGAGATTATTCTGCGCCCATGTCTGGGAGCAGTTGGGCAAAGCAAGGCAAGAGGAGCAGGCGGAAGGCCCGCGGCCTCTAACGTTCAAAAACGCCCCAGAGAATTTGCGGAATAAACAAAAATCTAAAAAAAAACTGGCGGTCTCAATTTCCCCAAGGATACTCACATGGCAAGCACGATGCAACCAGTACATCAACACGCCACACTCCCAGCCACTTTTGTTAGTGGAATTTGGAGTCCGTGTGTATCTGGACATCCAAAAAACGGCCTTATGGGAAAAATTTTGTGAAGATGTACACAAAATTTTCCAACCGCGGTGTACGTGGCACCTCATTCCATGTCACACGGTTGGCTGGACCTAGGTTTCAAAAGCAAAATAGCAGCTGATGAGGCTGCAGTGGTGCGCATAGTGGTCAACCTCCCCGAAGGGCAATGGGTTGTCAAAACCAAATGCACCAGATGGACAAAATCAAACCAAATTTTCCTCACATTTGACTTTTTGCCTACTATGGTAAAACGTGACATTTGGAGCAACACCTGAAAGATTGTCTCACCATATATGGCGTTATACAATCTTTCGAAATGCAATGTTTCACGCTGATGCCACAATTGTTCACCGGCAAAGCCATCACAGTTCTGACCCCAACTGAGGAGATCACAAAGGACCTAACCCAGATCCCGAACTCCACCTTTATTGACATCGCAGGGCATACCACCCAACCATTCTGGGTAACCGTGGACAGCGCGCCCCCATTTGCACCCACTGTAATGTGTTCGGCCATAAGGCGCACACATGCCCCATCAAGGAGGGCGTCACATTCCAAGAGCACCCCTCGGCGGCCATGGCCAGCAGAGAGGCGAACTACGAACCAACTGCAAGCACCAAGGAGGCTTTCCCGTGGGGAGCACAAGGCTGCTACCTATTGGTAAAGCCCATCTCCCCACAGGAGCAGAAGAAGGCCAAGCAGGTCCATAGGGCCGCGGCCAAGGAAGTGGCCAAGGCCACCACCACCATCCCACACTCACAACGCCAGGAGGACATGGAGACCAATGCAGCAGAAGTGACTTGGGAATTCATCACCCAATCAGATTGGGAGGCCCATGCTGAGTGGGCCACTCAATCTGAGGATCCGATGGGAGATTTGATCTCACCCAATTGCTGCACCCAAGCTCTGGTCAAAACTGACTTGGGACCTATCCCAACTGAAAATTTTTTTGCCCCGCTTGATGGTGCACCAAACTTATCCGCACCACAAAAAATTTGTCCGACGTCAGGAAAACAAAAAGTGAAGGCCAAAGCCAACGCGACTCTTTCTGCAAAAATTAACAAAAACCCCAATAGTGTTGCTGCTAACACCCACACTGCTGTGAAAGCCTGTGGGGACCTTGAAGAGGCTGGTGGGCCTGGGGCCCACCCCTCACACCTAAGGTGCGATGGGGGAAACCTTCACTCTAGGGATGCTGAATATCGCTGGACTCAAGGCCTCCCCATCCCAGGCTAGGAAACTGAGTTTTTTACAACACAATTTACCTGTGAATATCCTGGCCATCCAGGAGTCCCACTGTCCATGAGGTTACGAGGAAGCTTGGAAAACAATGCTCCTACCATCCCTATTCTTTTGGTCGAAGCACTGTGGGGTGCTAATTCAGAAAATAATTTTTTCAAATTCACATCCTCAGAAACATTCCTAAATGGCCGAGTGCTCATCGTCACCTTCTCGTGGGCTGATGTTGCGCACGCAATCATCAACATCTACGCCCCAAACGGTGCACATGAGCATCAGGAATTTTTTTCATCAGTCAAATCCCTCCCGCTACCCCCTGATTCTTTCCTAGTTGGCGACATGAACTGTTGGCTAACCTCACCAACGGACTGGTGGCCACCCTCACCCCACACCCCACATGGCCACATAGAACTACGAGTTCTAAAAGCCACCCTTGGTTAATGGATGCGCTGCCATGACATGCCCCACTGCTCGAAAACATGATGCGTCCCCACATCCACAACGGCCAATTAAGGTCCATGACCCACATTGACCTTATAATAACGCCAGCGAAATTCCAAGCCCACATCTCCCACTTCAAAACAATGAAAATGTAATTCTCCAACTACTGACTGGTCTCGATAACATACCACTTACCCGTCACAGTTATAAAGGCCCCACATTGGTGCAAAATCCGCCCCCTGAGCTCGCGTCGCCTGGATTTTCCACATGGGTGGAAGAGGCAACTTTGGCAAAATTGTTTGTTGCACCGTTTTGCGTGGACCCCATTTCCATATGGGCAACTTTCAAAGAGGACACCATCCGCCACTATCACCATCTCTCCTCCAGATGCTCATGAGCCACATCGGCGGTTATCTTGCGCACTCTGGCAGAATTGGCCACTTGGAGTCCAACATTCCAGCCTCAGGATACAGCCCTGCATGGGGCCAGAAGTGGGCGAGGCAGCTGCCCACCTCAACGCACTCAAAAGGTAACACAAACATTGGGTTTGTGTCCAATACAGGGCCACATGCATCACTAAAGGCGACAAGTGCACCGCATACTTTTAAAAAAATTTTCACACTATGCCAGAGCATGGCTGCACTCAGGTGCAAAGATCGGATAATTCCATTGCGGACACACTAGCCAAAGTGGCAATCAAAATGTAAAAATATTACTCCAAGTTATACCGAGCCAAACCAATTCAGCCAGCTGAAATGGTGGAATTTCTCGACTGAGCTCATATCCACACCATTTTCTGATACCCGGAAATAATTAATTTAATTACTCCAAACGAATTATGGACAGCCATTCGCGGTGCGCCAAACCAAAAATGCCCAGGCCCAGATGGAATTCCATATGAGTTCTACAAAAAATATTTCAAATATATATCCCCATTGCTGCTAGCCTCACTTAACCAAAGCCTGTTGGAAACGCGCCTCCTACCAGGAGGACATGAGGCCTTTACTGTCACACTCTTCAAGAAAGAGGATAAGCTCGACTTAGCCAACTGGCGCCCCCATTTCTCTAACAAACACAGACACCAAAATTTTAACAAAATTCATGGCTAACCGTTTAGGGACTGTAGCATCTGCCACCATCTCTCCAGAACAATTCAGATTCATCCTCAGAAGGTCAATTTGGGATAACGTGCACTCTGTGGCTAATTTATGTCAGTCCACAGCTCTGGGGCACTTGTATTCTTGGACCAACAAAAGGCCTATGATAGAGTAAACTGGGAATACCTAAGGGCCTGCCTCCATCAATTCTGCCTACCCCCTCGCTTCAACTGGTTGATGCTGCTCACGGAATCTGCAACAATGGCAGTGCGTGGCCCTGGCTTCCTAACGGAAGTAGTCCGCCCTCAAAGGGGCTTGCGACAAGGGGACCCCCTCAGCCCACTCTTATACAACTTCAGCCTTGACCCACTACTGCGAAATGTGAATGCCCAACTCACTGGGGTCCATGTGCCAGGCTAAACCCCAGTCAAGATGATGGCATTTGCAGATGATTGCGTGGTGGGGGTGTCTAATAACAAAGATACACGCGCGCTTGAAGCCCTCATCCAGGAATATTCCAGGGTAAGCAACGCGGCACTGAACGCCTCCAAAACCGAAATCATCCTCCTTGGTTGGTTTCAGAACTGCTGGGCCCCAGCAATTAGTTCCCAACCCGGCCCATCTGCTCGCCCACGTCCACGCCTTACTAATTCAACACTCACTGCTCCACTGGTGATCCCCTTCATGCCACGTCCTACCATAGGACCGGTGCGCCATCTGGGCATGTAGATGAAGGCAGGCGGATATGCGTTAGCAGTAATGGAGTGCCGTATACTGGACAACGTGAAGAAGCGAATTGCCTCTCTCAGAGCCCACCCTACTACCCTCACTGGCAGGTTTGTTCTTGCCAACTCTATGCTCCTATCCAAAGTCTGGTTCGGAGCCCACGCCATCCCCTTCTCCCCAAGCTTCTTCAAATCCCTGTATGCTTTGCTGCAAGGATGGCTTTGGTCAGGCCGCCCTCCACCAGTACGGCTAGAGGTCATGTTTGGCCCTCATCATCAAGGTGGCATGGGCCTGCTTGACTTCAAAACCCATGCTGCCAAGATCCTGGGCACCTGGATCGCAGCTGTCACCGCTCCTACACTCCCATCCCAACACTGGTCCCGCGCGGCCCGCTCCAACTTCTCCCAAGCCTTGGGCCTCAACAATCCATCAAACCCCCACTCCCTGATGAAATACCTCGCATCACACACATCGGCCACAGATCCTCACGGGACTAAAACCCACTACAAACGAATCCTATTCTCCATGCGAAGTGCAGAGTGGAGAATTCGTATTAAAGGACATACAACCTGAAGAGGCCGCCCCTCCCCTCAGTTCACACAAGAGGTACAGGGGCTACCCATCCATGATGGCGTGATCCCCATTCGACCCCAAGTCCTATCCAGGGTGGACTACCTAGACATGATGGTCATCCCTTATTCCATTGAGACCCAAAAGACTATCTGGAAATATGCACACCATCCTCTGTTGCAGCCTCAAGTCCGCTCCCATGTGTGGCGCTGCCTGAGGCTAGTTATCATACAGCTGAGCGCTCTAACGCTTTACACTCATCCTGTGTCGTGTGCGGCCAGTATGGAACGCTGTTCCACTGCCTGGAGAAGTGCCCCACCTCTAAAGTGATATGGCGCGAAGTCCAACGTCTGCTGGGCCAGGATCAAACGCATCCCTTCAGTCTGCCAAAAGATATGTTTGCTTCATCAATGGCCTCCCCCTTCCACCCTCCCTCCGTGCTCTGGTGGTTGCAATCGCCATGTGGACTATCCACACGATTGTCTTGGATGCCATCGCTGGCTCCAATTCCACCCTCTCAGAAGCTGTCCAAGATTCCGGTCTCATTTGGTGGACCACTTTCAAGCGTGGATGTTTGGATATCTCCCACCGTCGCTGACAGCTGGTCTCTTCCTGATTCCCAGTCTGGTTCATCAAATCAGACCCCTTCCTCCACACGTGCTCAATAGTGGCTACGGCCCCTTCACACGTTCCCTCCCCTCTCCCCATAAGTGGCATTTTCGCTGGCAACAAGAGATAGCATCGCTTCTCCGGGATGCCTCCCCTGGTACTAAGTTTATCTTTCCTGAGTCATATTCGGGAAGTGTCCGTCCCATGGTCAGCCTTCCCCGCAATAAATTTAAATTTAAATTTAAAAACGTAATTATATTCCCACCTTAGGGCAAAATCTTGTAAGTTAATACGCGTAATTACCATAATAGCACTTGCACATGAAATGTCAAGATGGGAGTACCTAGTTCCATAGACAGGGCCAGTTGGCATCCCAATTAGTGAGTTATTTTCATAAGCTGTATGACAAAAACATTTAATGAGCTGGTCCTAAAATAATTTTCATATGTTGATATGCGTAACTGGCATGGTAGCACTTGTACATAAACCACCCAAATGGGAATATCTAGTGCTATCAAGAGAGGCCTGTCAACGGCCTGATTAAGGGTATGTCATTTATTTAAATCGACCACAAAATCTCCCAGAATTCATATTTTGTCAGCAGTATGAAAAAACTCATTTTAAGACGATCCTAGAACCATTTTTCACGCTCATTGTTGCTCTTTTTGTCCCTGAAATCCTCCTGAATATGAATATATCTTGCCACCAATAAACCAAACAATAGGTCTCAGTCATATCGGTTCAAGGCCCAAACTGAGGAGAAAATAATCTGTGAGATTGCTTGCTTTAATGTGTCCAGGAGATGCCAATAGAGGTATAAATATTGGCGCCTGGCCTAATGAATTACTATCAGATAATATAGTCTAATAAAGATCTATTTTATTATATCTTCATTTGGTTTTTATTCTAGGTTGCTTTTAGAGAATCAGCAAACTGGGATCTCAAGATCCACAGCTTGCAACTTTGCCTGCCTCAGTTGAAGTTCCCAATTACTATGGAAAAATCCAGCCCAAAATTGGCCAGAAGAGTTGGGCTATTTGAGGACGCCTAGTGAGCTTCTGAATGGTCAAAATACCATAAGCCATTGGCAAAATCAAGGATCCATCAGCTGAACTTCAGCTCAATTAAACATGCAGGAATATAATTTACAAGTGAGCGATCCTCAGAATTTCACAATTGGTGCTCAACCCAAAATTGGTAGCACTCTACAAGATGAATTTACATAACCAATTCCTGGCAGATTCGCCAGACAATAAAAGTGACAATAAGTTGGAGATAGCGACAAGATAATCTTAGACTGTTTTATTACCATCTGCCAAGGCTCTGAAGTGGGTACTTCCTACTCACTGAATCTTGTCACAGTGGGGGGAGCTCATGCAGATAAAACAATCCTGACTCCAGATACTCCCCAATGGAAAAGAGGGCTGATTATGAATGATGATACACCAAGACATTCAAGAAGAAGCTGTTCCAACAAATTTGGCAACCCTAAATGGCCTGAGTCCATTCCTAAGAAGACTCATTAAGATGGCTGATCAAAAAAGGAAAAAAATATAGAAAAAAGAGAAAGAAATTTAAAAAAAAATTTACATAAAAATTTTAGCAATGTATACAAAATATAACATAATAAAATAATAATTATATCAATATTAATAATAATAAGAATAACTGTATAGAAATTAATAAATTAGAAATTATACATCACCTATTACTACTTTGTGTTCACGCATGAGGGTTGGGGAGAGGATTCAACACCAGAATCATTGGTAGTTTAAGCCAAAATTAACAATAAAAGGATTCAACTTTAGATTTGTCAGCTGGTCATGCTGAAATAAACAAATGATGATCAGTGGAGGCTAATTGATATCATAGGGCTTATGTTTGAGTCAAGTAAGTGATATGTCATATTATGTGGTTTACTTGAAAATAAACCCTTTGAAAAACTACAAATTGGGCATTTTTCCCTCCTAATGCTTGAATTAATACTTTAATTAAAACCTATTGTAATAACACGGCTTGGGCAATTATTGCAACGTGGATTTGATTATATTATTAAAAGCTTAGGCTGAATACCCTTGCACATTTAGGTTAATCTTCTCTGCAACTACTTGGCACAGGCTGATTAACTCAACGTCAATTTAAATCAATTATTATACTAGTAGCTCAGGTAAAGTACACTTTCACATTATGGCCAATTATCACTGCATAAAATCTTGGCAATTGGTCCCAAATAATGAGAACAATATTAAACATTCAGTATAAAAATCATTCGTGACTGACCCAAAGGTACCATTTAAAAGTCCAATGGATAATCAGATGAATGATAACATAATCTATTTCCCACCTTAAGAGAAATTATGTATGTTGGTATCTGTAATTAGCATGATAGCACTTGCACATGGACCACCCAAATGGGATTATCTAGTGCTATAAAAGAGAGGCCTGCCAACGGCCTAATAAAGGTATGTTTTTTATTTAAATCGACCACAAAATCTCCCAGAATTTGTATTTTGTCAGCAGTATGAAAAAACTCATTTTAAGACGATCCTAGGACCATTTTGCACGCTCATTGTTGCTCTTTTTGTCCCTGAAATCCTCCTAAATATGAATATATTTTGCCACCAATAAACCAAACAATAGGTTCAGTCATATCAGTTCAAGGCCCAAACTGAGGTGGAAAATAATCTGTGAGATTATGTGCTTGAATGTGGCCAGGAGATGCCAATAGAGGTATAAATACTGGCGCCTGGCCTAATGAATTTTTATCAAATATAGTCTAATAAAAATCTACTTTATTACATCTTCATTTGGCTTTTATCCTAGGTTGCTTTTGGAGAGTGTCAGCAAGCTGGGTTCTCGAGATCCACTGCTTGCAACTTTGCCTGCCTTGGTTGCAGTTCCCAATTACAGTGGAAAAATACAGCCTAAAATTGGCCAGAAGAGTTGGGCTATTTGAGGACGCCTAGTGAGCTTCTGAATGGTCAAAATACCATAAGCCACTTGCAAAATCAAGGATTCATCAGCCAAACTTTAGCCTATCAAGTATGCGGGAATATAATTATCAAGAAAGCGATCCTCAGATTTTCACACCACTATCCAGCACTGCAATTTGGCTTGAGCTTCATTGATTAATTGTCAGTTATCAATAATAGCCTTGCAGTTATTATGGGTAAAAGAGGAGGGCGCGTTGTAGATCGAAGGCATGGAAGTGTAAGGTTTTGGTGAGCCCCAGTTGCTGGGAAACTTCATGATGGTGCAACCTAACTAACTGGAGAAGGTGATGAATAGATGGGTAAAAAGTTCAAAAGGTAGCGTTTGGTTCCCAGGATAAAATTTCCCTCTAGTAGCTGGCAGAGGTATAAGGGTCTTACATGGTAGAGGGCATGAAAGAGGTTCAGGAGCAGCTGGAGCGAGCACCCACTAAGTAGATGCCATTTATTAACTGTTGGACAATGAATTAAGTTTCTCATACTAAAGTTGATATTAATTTCCATCATTTGAGGGCAGGAAAAACTGGAACGTGGCTCAGAATTCTAAACTCTTAGGCTGCATGGGTGGCACTTCATACCTCAAGGTATCAATCCATCAAGCAAAGCTTATCAACCAATCAGAAGATTGCTCTTCATGACTTCAAGTATTCTACAATATTTGTAATAGACGTTTTCGCCTAGGAAATCTCAGAGACCCCTGTAGTGAGCACCACTTTTTCTCAGCGTAATAGTGCCTCTTGACTTTCAGTAAAGTCTGAAAATGGGCTCAAAGCTAAAATTAGCAAAAAGTAAAAAAGCAAAAAGATGGAAAGAATATAGACTTCTTCATTATCTTAGTATAAGGCACCAGCTTGGAGGTGACTTTCATTATGATACATACTAAAAGAGCCTTGAAATTAATCCCGTTAGGTTTGTGGTCACTGGTACTCCCACCATGAGGACCTGTGCAAGTTAAAAAGAAGAGAGTAACGTCTTATATTTTTTCTGAAATGATTGAGAATCATGTACACCACTAAACCCTATAAGGAAAAGGGGTGCTTAGTGGTACATGATAGGTGGAATGTTTGATGTCTTGGTGAAAGGTTCTCCCTTTGGCAAGTTATTCAATAAGAAGTTCAATAATGGGTTTTGGTTTGTAGGTGGCAAGTGTGCCTGGTCATTTGGCATCACAATATTTACCAGCACACTGGAAAGGAATAAATGCAATAAAAGTAATATGTTCCAAATAATTATAACTAATATGAAAGATAGTAAAGATCAAGTTGTATAAAATCCTTTATGCTAGCTTAAGATTACTATTAGCTATTCTGGTTTATTTATATTGTAAGAATTGAGGGTAGATTACCTCAATTGATTAGGGACATAAGGCAATAAAATATTGCATTGAAGGTAAATTACTTCAATTGAAAAGGGATGTAAGGCAATAAGTTGATGCATTGAGGGTACTGCACAATGCAATTCAGTTTTAGAGTCCATATGACCCCAAAAGTGCTTAGGAAGACCCTCAATGCAACTATAATTAAAGCAAATTCTTAAAAACAGCTGATGACAATAATTAAATTAGAAACAAATCAAATCAAACAAACGTTCCATCTCAAATTTAATCAAATTGAATAAAGTGGATAAAAATCAATCAAAATTAAAATAATCGAATTTAAATAACTAAAAATTAGAAAATGACACTCAGTTTAAAAGAACTGAGAAGTTGTTCAGGATCCTAATCCTGACACTATCTCCCTCCTTAAAGATTGTCTTCTCATAGGATTCCAACTTCTTCATGCAATTTTTAAAACTGGCTCTTGGCTCCTAAGTGCTCTCTTCTATAGGATATCCTTTCCATTTGATCAAAAAATGTCTCTTCCCTCTGATGAGCCTATCTTTAAGGATCTCTTCCACCTCATATACTTCTACATGATCTAGAATAATTGGTAAGGATCTGTGCCTTTTATGTTGATGGAAAAGTGTAGGCAATCTCTGAGGGGTCAAAAGTGATATATGGAAAGTGTTGTGTGCTGTTGAACCAGAAAGCAATTAAATCTGGTAAGCAGTATCAGATATTTTCTTTATAAACTTCAATGGTCCAATTCTTCTTTAACCCAGCTTTTTTGCTGGCCATAACATTCTAAGGTTCTTGGTGTCTAATTATACATATGAGCCTTATTTCAAGTCGGGAGAATTTCTACGTTACTTATCACCTGTTCCTTATAACTCTGTATTGCTTTAGCTAGATTATCCTTGAGTTCCAGTTGTAGATCTTCTATTTTTTACATATTCATGAGCTTGTGGTACTGTGCTATCTTGAATGGAGCTTGGTATCATCTGTGATCATACCCATGGTTTGCCATGAAAGGGTCATCTTAGTTGATTCATGGTATGAGCTGTTATAACTGAATTGGGCCATTGGAAGAACTCTTTACCAGTTGTCTTGTCTGGAATTTACATAGGAACGAAGGTATTGCTATAAACCTGATTCATTCTCTCTGTTTGTCCATATGTCTTTGGATGGAAGGCAGTTGATAGCTTTAGTCTGATACCCAGAAGATCAGGAAAACCTCTC
Source organism: Massospora cicadina (assembly GCA_022478985.1). NCBI lineage: Eukaryota > Fungi > Entomophthoromycota > Entomophthoromycetes > Entomophthorales > Entomophthoraceae > Massospora > Massospora cicadina. The sequence goes on along the minus strand of JAKSZP010004064.1, from coordinate 33,115 downwards.
CAAAACTTAGATGTAAATTGGGACCCTCTGTCAGATATGATATCTGAAGGACAGCCATGATAAGGATAGATGTGTTTAATGAATAGATTGGCTGTCTCCACAGCTGAAGGTACTTCAGAACATGGGACAAAATCAGCAGCTTTAGTTAATCTATCCACTACCACCCATGCTGAAGATTATCCTTCATTTATAGGTAGATCAGTTAGAAATCCATAGATATGCTTCTCCATGGATCACTAGGAATTGGCAAAAATTGAAGTTTTCCAAATGTTTTCTGAAAAGATACTTTGTTTCTTGAACATTTTTGACAGGCCTGAGCATAATCTTTCACATCATTTGTCATTCCTGGCCACCAATTATCATATTGAATCCGTTTGAGTGTTTTCTTTAGACCCTCATGACCTGCAGATGGACTGTCATGGAAGCTTTTAGTTACTTCCATTTGAGATTGTACATCTGGGACCCATAATGCATGTTGCAAGTATATTTCTTGGTCCTTGATCACCAGTGCATGATGGAGTCCAGGAAGGTAGTTCCTTTTAGCATCTCTTGTTATCTGGGGTCCTTCCTTTGTGCTTCCTTTACTTGATTTTCCAAGTAAGTCTCTGCCTGTTACATGGATAGTAGAGAAAACAAATATCTGTCTGGTTCAATCACAGGTCTAGTACTATACTACAATATTCCATCATCATTTTCACCATGATCCTCTCTTCTGCTAAATGCATCTGGAACTGTATTAAATCTTTCTGGCTTGAAATCAATGTATTTAACCCTGGTAAGCCGACCAGGGGACAGACATTACCGAATATATGTGAAACTAAGAGAATAACTAACAAATATAAAAATTGGGCACCCCAGGGTACTCAAGTTACCCCTGTTGCCAGCTGGACTGCCAGGTATGGGGGTTGGTGCACTACTCCAAGGGGTTTCCCCTGCTATGGAGCAGGTGTGAAGGAAAGGGTCTGTGTGGAGGAACCAGAGTGAGAACCATGATTCTATGAGCGCTTTTTGTCTTGGTCTCATATATCCATAGAGCCAGGCTTGAAAGTGCTCTAGTAAGTGGACATGGAATCTGTTAATAACCCCATGAATGTTGGGACCGTGCCCTTGAACGCATCTAATGCAATTGTGTGTATTTTCCACATTGCAATGGGTATTATTAGGGAGCGGAGGGTAGATGGGATTGGTGACTCGATCTGGACCGCGAAGATACTTTTTGATATCTAGAATTCCTGTTCGTTTTGAATCTTGATCAGGCGTGCAACTTCCTGCCATATAGCTTTGGTTGGGGGCATGTTTCTAGGCGGTGATGTAGGGATCCCTCCCTTCCACATACTGCACATGTTTTGTGGAGGGAGTTGGAACGGTCCGCCATCCTATAGGTCCTTCTCAAACAGCGCTAGGCGTTTGCTCTTATCCTTGGCTGTAGGAGTGTGGTGTGTCATTTTCCACATTGCTTTCTGTGGTGTTAAATCATAGGGAATGTCCAGCATATCTAGGTATTCTATCCTAGCTATGCTTGGGGTTGTTGCGAGCATATCCCTCTGGGGGTGGTTTTCTGGGTTTCTTAATTTGAATTGGGGGCTGGGTCTTCCCTTCCCTGTATAGTACTAATGTTCTCTATGGTACATCCCATACAGCAGATAGTTCGGAGGATATGTTTGAAAGAGAGGGGAGGTTCCATGCGGACCTGTTGCAGTAGGGTGCTTAACAAGGTATGAAAGTAGTCTGGGTGGACTATGTGGGTTGGTTAATTTGAGCGCCTGTGCAAAGTTAATCCTTGCTGCTCTTGACCAATGTTGTTGCAGGAGGTCTGGAGCAAGGATTTCCTTCATCCAGGTACCTAGGATGTGATTAGCGTGGCTCTCAAAATCTATTAGTCCCATGCCTCCGCTTGAGCGTGGGTCAAATAGTGTTTCCATCCGTATAGGAGGGTGAGAGCCAGGCCACAGCCAGCCCTGGATAAGCGCGCGAATTGAGGTTATAAAGCAGGTGAGAAGGCTATCGCATGGGCCTGGTACCACAATATTGGGAGGATGAGCGAGTTAGCAACTGTAACTCGTCCTGTTAGTCTTGAGGGTTCTCCCCTTGAGGGAGGCTACGCGTTTGAATACCCGTTGTAACAGGTTACTTTCCATTGTCTCAGTAGCATATCCCCCTGATTCTAGACAGATTCCAAGGTGTTGGACAGGAGTGGTGGTGAGAGGTGTTGCAAAGGGTAAAATGATTGGGTTTTTCTTCGTGTGGGTATGAGGTTCTGATGTTGTGGCCCAATTGTTTGTGTATTTGCTTAAGAGGATGATTTCTGTCTTCCTTTTGTTGAGCGATGCATTGTTCACCTTGGAGTATTTCTCTAGAGTGTGCTCCAGCTGTCGGGCATCTTCATTGTTTGCTATACCTACTATGCAGTCATCTGCAAAGGCCAGTATCTTGACTGTTGGTTATCCTTGTGCAGTTATCCCCATGAGACGTGAGTCAGTTACTCGGAGGAGCGGATCAAAGCTGAAATTGTATAGCAGTGGGCTGAGGAGATCCCCTTGTTTGAGCCCTCTGTGTGGTTTGATATTGTTTGTTAGGAATCCAGGGCCGCATACAGCCATGGTTGCAGATTCTGTTAGGAGCATCGTCCATTTTATGAATCTTGGTGGGAGTTTGAAGGCATGTAGACATTCTTTTTGGTATGGCCAGATAACACGGTCATACGCCTTTTCCTGGTCCAATAAGACCAGGGCACCAGTTGCTTTGGATTGGCAAATGTTTGCAACAGGGTGTATGTTGTTCCAGATTGAACGCCCCTGGTATAAACCCAAACTGGTGGGGTTATAGGATGTTAGATGAAATTGCGCCTAATTTAGCTGCTAGAATTTTTGTTAGAATTTTTGTGTCAGTGTTGGTGAGTGCAATTGGGCGCCAGTTGGCCAGATCCAACTTGTCACCCTTTTTATACAAGGTTATAATGTAAGATTTATGGCCTCCTGGTAATAGGTGTGTTTCCAACAAACTCTGGTTCATTGACGCCAATAGGAGGGGCGATTTGTTGAAAATATTTTTTGTAAAATTCGTAGGGTATCCCATCAGGCCCTGGGCATTTCCTAGTGGTGCACCGTGAATTGTTTCCCAAAGCTCCTTTCGTGTAATAAGAGATAGTATATTGTAATTTGGTGGTGTACTTTGTATCTTAGCATTTTGAATAAATTCTCTAATTTTTTGTGGATCTGTTGGCATATCGCGATATAATTCAATGTAATAGCGGTGTACTTCCACCTTGACCTCCTCAGGGTCAGTTGCCATGGTGCCATTGGTCTTGTGGACCTGTGTGCATGTGGGCTGGTTTCCGCGGGAGTGGAGTTAATGGAAAAAGTATGTTGAACAGGTTTCACCTTCCTTTATGAACTTACCTTTGTTTGATACTTTGATTCTGTGTTGGTGTTCGAAGATGAGATTGTTAAGTCAGGCTGAAATTTCTGCCCATTTGCGTCCCCAATTAGGGCTATAGCCAGATCTCAGATTATTTGTTTCCATGCGGTCTAGTTCTGCCAAGGTACGCTTGATTGTGGCTGTGTCCGCGGTTTACTTGCATGATGCAATATGTCAGGTTTTGTTGATTAAATCTTTTTTGAAATTTTCCCATGTTCTGATGGGATATAAAGTGAATGGGACTGTGAATTCTGGGTTTGTAGCCTTGTTTTCAACCCAGTCAGATATCTCGGGCAATTTTATATTCTCTGGGTGAAGCTTTCTCCAAGGCAACACCTGTGTGTGGGATTGGGTTGGCACTAACTGTACTGTAACTAATCAGTGATCAGAAAAATTGATCTTTTTTGTTGTAAATTTGGAGTTTCTTGAGTGGTGGGATTATATGTAAAAGGATGTGGTCAATACAACTCATTGTTTTGAGCAGTCCCTCACATATGTTGGGTCTTGTCATATGGGGAAGGATTGGTGAATTGGGGGGAAGAGCATCCTGTAAGCCAAGAGATGCCTTCATTGTGCGATATTCAATGTGTCCAGGTGGGTATCCCCTGGGATTAGGCCATCGATCTGTATTGGGGTTATCCCAGCAGTTGAAATCTCCTAACATGATGATATCTGGTAGGAGGGTGAGAGTAAAAATTTTTTCTAAATTTTTTTTTCTCTCAGTTGCAGTGCACGGTGTGTAGATACATGCTAACGAAATTATTTCATCTTGGCAAGTTATTGTTGCTACCAGGACTTGACCATGCAAGAGTGATGATAAATTTGTGATTTTAAATTTTTTGTTGTTTTGGACTATCAACCCACAGTGAGATATCCATACTGATTGTGATGGTACGGCCCTGGTTGACCAAAATTTTTCTTCCCCTTGTAGGCAGTGGGTTTCTTGGATGGCCAAGATGTCTACAAGAGGTTTTCACAGGAATGCCAGCTTTTTGACTTGGGATGTATGAGCCCTGGCTCCCGCGATGTTTAATGTCCCTATTGACACTGAGGTGCCCATGGCGCCTCAGGAGCGGTTGGGAGGACCCTCTGGTCCTATCCCACCGCGGCTCATTTTGGCTATGCTCCGCGTCTGTACTCCAACTCTTTCACTACCATTGTTGGTTCCCTTGATCTGACCCAATGATTCAAGGAAATTGCGGTTTTTTGCATTTGCGTCAACTTTTCCTGCACAGGTCTCATGTTGATTTGATGCAGGTTGTAGATTGGATTTTATATTTTTGAGGTTCAACTTTTTTTGCATTGTGCACCGCATTTTCACCCAAATTGCGGTTGGATTGTTCCTCAGTATGTGCATGACTGATGAGGCTTTGTGGCTCAGTCTGGTTACTGTGAAAACTTTTAACCTGGGCATATTGTTCTGATTGGTTGGTTCGGTGAATATCCAAAATATCCTCCCAAATTTGTCCGTGGTTAATAGCGGATTCCGCGTGTGCCGCCGCCTCAGCTGCTGCTCTCTTGCGGGCTTTTTGTGCTGCTTTACACTGTTTAATTGTAACTGGGTCCACGATGGAGTATAGTCCATCTTCACCCCAGCGGAATGGGTGGTTGCCATCAGTCATTTTGGCGAAGTTTACATTATCTTCATCCATAGCTTCTTCACAAAAATCAACTTCCATTAAGCCCTCTTTTACAGGGCATGCATGTTCCTTGTGGCCCAGTGAGCCACAGTGGTTGCAAATGGGTGGTGCGCGTTCCGGTGTAACTCAGAATTCAGCTGACTGGCCCCCATCTGCAAAGAGAATTTCTGCTGCGTGGGGAATTCTGGATAAAAACTTTCCACTTCTGGGAAGGGGTTGATTACAGCAATAGTTTTGCCCGTGCACAGGTCGGGCATTAAGCAAAATCGCTTAAATTTGAGTTGTTGGATTTCTCCATAGGCCACAAAACCTTTGCGGAGCTCCTCCTCAATTACCTTATGAGGAAGGTTGGTGGGGAGTGAGTCAAAGGAGATGAACAAAGTTTTCTCTTTGTTTCATCTGGTGCACGCGGTGCGCACAATTTTTGCCCTCAGGGAGGGCAATTTCCACGCAGATTTTTGCTATGGCATCAGCTTCATTGGCTGTTTTGAAACCAATTTTGATCCAGCCACGGCCCATGTTGTTGGTAGCTACATACACCGCGTGAGGGAAAATTGAGGGCTGTGCCTCACATGTTTTCTCCCACAGGGTCGGTGACTCATCCCCAAGGAAGAGTCTGATCCCATGTTCCACCTTTGACAAAGGTTGGTTAAATTGAATGTACATGTATTGCGCGTGCTTTACATTAAATACCATAAACTCAGATGGTGTCTGAGTTTGCGATTTCTTTATGGCTTGGGTTCCTGGTCCCCCTCCAGGGCGTTTCTTGCCCTTAGTTGCACCATTAAGCGCACCGCTTTCTGCGACGCTCGCCCATGTTGTATTATTTTTGTTATTAAAGTCACCCATCTTTCCTGTGTGTGATTATCCAGATTTGCTGTTCGAATTGAATCATAGTAACTAAAGTGATTGTTACGAGAAAGAAAAGCTAGGCTTGAAATCAATGTAAATATCATATTTGGCTAAGTCTAATGCCCATTGTACATGTCACTGACTGATCTTACAGCTTTCTTTGATCTATAGAAGAATTTTATGATTTCTTAATAAATACAGGGTGTTTACTCCCTCTAAGTATTATTCCCAGTGTTCTATAGCCTTAACAATAGCTAAAAGTTCGATATTATAGTTTTAGTAGTTCCTTTCTGCATCCAACATCTTTTGTGAAAAGAAGGCCGCAGGATGTGCTTTCTTATCTTCCCCCTCCTGAAATAGAACTGCACCATAGGCGAAGTCTGATGCATCTGTCTCATTAAAATATCTTGTTTGGATCTGGTCTGATAAGAACTGGAGCTGCAGTGAAGGCTTCCCTTTAAGGCTTCAAAGACTCTTGAGCTTTTTTGCGTCCAAATATAAGGTACTGAGTCTGAAGTAAGGTCTGTCAAGGGAAGGGCGATTGCTGAAAAGTTTTGAATAAATTTTCTGCAGAAGTTTACAAGCCCAAGGAAAGCGCGCAACTTAGTTCATGTTTAGGGCGAGGCCAATCTGTGACTGCTGATAGCTTGATAGGCGAAATGGCAAAACCCTCTTCTTGGATGGCATACCCAAGGAAGTCTATTTCTTTGCAGAAAAACTCACATTTTTCATACTTGGCATACAAGTACTTTCTGAGTCTTTGTAGCACTGCCTCCACATGTTCTACATAGGTCCCCATATCCTTAGAGTATATGAGAATATCATCAAAGTAGACTACAGCAAATTTATTTAACATGGGGAACACTACTTCTGTCATCAATGCTTTAAAGGCTGATGGGACATTACATAGCCCAAAAGGCATTACCAGATATTTTTAAAGTCCAAAAGGGTGTCCTAACAGCTGTCTTCCATTAACGTCCTTCTGCAATTCCGACTTGATTGTATGTTCTAGGATTTTGCCCATATTCCCAGCCTGCTAGATTACCTGGTATCAAAGGTGAGAATTCCTTAAGGTGAATTGAATCATAAATCAGTTGGCCCAAGTTTTGGAGAAACTACGTTCAGGGGATTTTGGGATATTCGCCTTTTTGTATCCATTGGGGATCAAACCAGATGAATACTTAAGATCTCATCAGGCGGAGTTGCCAACGAAATATGGGCATCTGATAGTTTTTAACTATCAAGTGTACCAATTAGGATTGGTCAGGTTTCATCACCAACAGATTGGGAATGAATAGTAAGTTATGAGGCGAGTGATGCCGCCTGCAACTAGCAAATTGATCGGTTGGTGAGTAACCTGCCATAATGGGTAATAAGTCCCATTAGCTAAGCAGGTTGGTAGCCAATTATGATTGGTTTGCTTGGATTGAGAGGAAAACATTAGGGACACGTTTTCCGACTCTGTCCATTTTAGGTCTCAAGGACGTCCAATGATGGTATCCTAGCCAGGATGGGGAAGACCATTGCTGCTGAGACAAGGATGGGTGATTCAATGGCAATGGCTGCCATTTCATTGAAGATATGTCAACCGAGGGTTAGACAGCAAATCCCCAACTATATAATTCCCTAGGATTTACTATAATAAAAAACAATATCTACAAAAGCATTATTATCTACCATGTTTAGAGTAATATTATCAATTCAGTGTATAGTTAGACTATCAGCTTCTATTGTGTTGTTCTATCTCAAGGATATTATTGCAGAAGGCAATAATTGAAGACTCTCAGAGAGAAGAGTAATTATCCAAGCGTGGATCTAGAGACAAAGGAACCACAATAAGGGATACCTGCTGACCGTGTGTTGGTCTGAGAGAGACTGTCACCAGTATATCTTAATGAAGATTGGGTGGATAAGAATATAGGGAACGAATCCCTATAAGTATGACTTACAGAGTATTTTGTCAGAATTTTTGGCTGAGCATTGGGCCGAAATATGGTTCAATCTCAACTATGGATAATAGTCTCCATACTATTATAAATTAATTATACATCCTATACAATGTGACGAAGTGCACGAGGAAATCAAACCTGTGCAGTAAAAAGATTACTGGGTTGCCTGCCAATAAAGAACCCAAGTAAATTTTTACAAGTTGGTGCTCACTAAAGGGGTAGTTAAGTGAAAAATCTATTATAATGTTGTACAAAGAAGAGCTACGCAAGCTGTGGACTGAGATCGCCACTATAAACCAGAATGCCTTAAACTCAGCAGACCATCGGGAGTTTGAAGCCTTTTAAGAACTAGTCGCCAAGGTGGAGGAAGGTTAGAAAATGTAGCCAACTTTGGGAATGAGTTACTTGGCAAAGTAAAATCATTGAAAAAGAAAAAAGGGGACCTTGTTTGAGAGGTCTTATACCTGAAAATGGAGTGAGAAATGGATCAAGTTTGTTTAAGAAAGTTTGATGTGGATATTGAGAAAAAAATAAACAAATGGAGGAACTTAAAGCTTGCAGATGTGCTTGTGAGCCCAATATGGCAAGTGAATGCCAAAAATAAGAAGACCTCACACTGTACTTGGGAAGTCTAATACCCCAAGGAACATGCCATCCACTTTTAATATCATTTTGGAGATGATGCCCAAAGCCACTCCACAAGTTAGCCAAGTAACCAAAATGAGGTAATTGGCTATAAATGACTCTGAGGAATTTAGGGCAATGCCGAAATTGCCAACATTCCATCAGGATAATGCCCCAGCATTTTTCTGACTGTTTGACATGACCATGAATGGCTACGGAGATTGTCAAAAGGCGTTGATGATAATGAATTGCCTGGACACTGACTGTCAAAACTTAATGTTACCTCACCTGGAGGGGGACAGCTGGTCATATGCTGAGGCAAAGGTGGTCATCATGAAGGAGTTTGGGAGTCTGACATGCATGTCAAAATGTAAGTAAGGATTTATGAAAATTCAGTTCCATAAATATGAGTTTCTTGCTAGCTTCGCGGATTGATTTTACCAGAAGTCGCAGATCCTGGACAGAACAAAAGTATTGGATGACTTTAATGCTAGAATCGCTTTGCAAGCGGCACTTTGGCCCTATAACAATTTGCACTTTATGATGTCTTCCATATTCGCGACAGAAATAATTACATTGCAATTGGTAGATAACCTTAAGATTTTGGGAGTGACATTTGATGCCCCAAATTGAAGCTTTAAGTCCAATCCAGTATAAAATCTGAATCCCACAAAGGGAAAAGAAGGAAAAAAGGAGGCTACCAATCAAGCCATGCTGGGAAATAAGCCTGAAGAATTCAGACGGTTAAGCAATAAGGAGAAGGTCTGCTATCAGAGTGGCGGGAAAGGACATTTCGCTGTACACTGTAAAAAGCTGAAGGATCAGATTAACATGGTCCAGGCCAAGGAGACAGCAGCTGCCAAGGATTCAGGAAAAGGGCCCACAGCTTAGATGAGGAACAGTCTAGAGCTGCAGAAAATTCTGTTCCTTCTGATATCATGAATGAAGAAATCGACATTAGCAATCTGTTTGTAGATAAGCAGGATCAGCTATATCAAGTGGTCATTATGGATGTGAATGCCATGACCAGAGCTGGGGCGAAGAGAATCAACCCCAAGATAATCCAGGAAGTTTCCTGTCTGTACACCCAACAACTGACAGAGAAGATTTAAACCGCTGAGAATCCTGAAGAGGCTCAGGACTCCTTTGATGAGTTACGCCAGTATCTGATAGATTCGCCAATTCTGAAATACCTGAACTTTGATCAGGAGTTTATGATTCAAACTGATGCTTCATTGATGGCAATCAGCACTGTACTGAGCCAAGTAGACGAACTTGGGGATGAGCATCCGGTGGCATATGTGAGCTGGACACTCTCAGCTGCTGAGAGGAACTACACCATGACTATGTGGGAATGCCTTGCGGTCATTTATGCATGCAGGCATTTTGGGTGTACATCCACGGAACGCACTTTAAGGTGGTAATGGACCACCCTTCGCTGCATTGGCTGCACAATCTAAGAAAACTGGAACGATGACTGGCCCAATGGGCACCTAAGCTTCAGGATTATGAATATGAGAAAGTCCACTGAGCAGGGGCTTCTTATCAGAACGCGGATGGCTTATTGCAGTTGCCAATGGTCCAGTTGGTATACCCGCAGGTAGATGAGCTATTCCAGAGAATGCTCGAAGGAAAAATTGGGGATGAGCCCTGAGAAATTCAAGGTGCACTTTAAAAAGCAATGGAAAACACTGATACTATAGAGGGTCAAGTATTCAAGACAATCAACGGGATTTGGCTATTATTCCCAAAACTGTTGGAAAGAGCAGCAATAGTACAAGCAGCTCACAAGGTTGTTGGGCACGGAGGCCTGAGGAAAACAACTGACCATATTTGCCAGTGTTATTACTAGGAATTGATCAATTACGATGTTGCAGATCATCTGGCTTGTTGCATGGAGTGCCAGCTGCATAAACCACACAAGAATACAACTGGATACTGACTGGTCCGCCCTGGATTCTCCTGGCACATGGTGTCCATCAACGTGATGGGACCTCTGACAATGAGAACAGGGGGAGTCAAGTACATTATATTTGCCATCGACCATCTGATGAGATGGGTCGAGATGAAGGCCCTAACCAGAGTAGTTGCTACCAGTACTGCGAGGTTCATCCTGGATCAAGTGGTATACCAGCATGGATGTCCGCAGGTCCTGCTTAGTGACAATGGGACTAACTTCATGTCTCATGTGATCCTAAGTGTTGTGAATTTGATATGACTGGACAATAAGCCCAAGGTCATCTGGCGAAATGAAGTGAATCTGCCAGAATCGAACTGGTAATGGTACTTTATGCTCTTCGAAATGAGGCGATATTGGATTGTTGATTTGACAAAACCAATGAGATATGGCGAATTGAGTTACCAAGCCGTGTAAGAAATATCATTCAAAATTATTATGATATAAGCAGGATAAGATGATTGAGGAGAGGGGGTTTTAGGAGAAGAAAAGAAGAAGTGAGTAGGAAGAAGGGGAGAACGTACGCAGAGAAGGTTTTGGTTAGATATATTTAAATAAAATAGTAGTGACATTGGGGCGATTGCTTCATATTTGTATATATAAGTTTATTACATTTAATTGAGGACCAATGATCTTTATACCATTTGGCCGTTGCTCAGTGGGCTAAACCCTGCGCAATTTGTTCAACGGAAAAGGCCATTTCCGCCAAAAGTTAACAGTGGTGCTCACTACAGGGGGCCCATTAATCAACTAAAAAAACTTCCTCTATTACACCTATGGCGCAACCAACTCACTGCGATGGGGTACTACCCCCGGTGACTGAATTCTCTCAATATGGGGGACTGAAGCTTGCTTTGGATACTTTACCTCAGGAGCAAAAAGCGCTTTTTCAGGTGAATAAGAGTATTACTGAGCAGCTCAACTATGCATTACGTCAACTACTCCTGGTAGGCGACTATGCCAACCAACTTAGCAACCTCCTGAGCATCATGATGGAGCGGCTAGACTGTGCAGAGTATACATTAGATAAGGTTGTTAAGGAAAAGGAAATCTGCAATGACAGGCTGCCCCCATTTAACCGTGATGGTAACATAAATGGGTTTTTCAAGCGGTTTGAGTTCACCATAGAGGGGTTTTGGATCTACAAAAAGCTGAACTGTTGTTGTCTATGTTGGATGTTCCAAGTGCCAATCAAGTTACATGTTATCTTACTAAAAGTACTGTAGTTTACCAAGAGGTGAAGGAGATTGTAATCCGCCTGTTTGGGGGCAAAGCGAAAATGGCTCAACGCAAAGCAGACTTTTTAACAATATCTTTCCAAAAAATGAGTCTTTAATACAGTTTGTGGAGCGGTTAACTAATGAGGCTCATGTGTTGTTGGGTTCAAATGTCTTATCTAATGAGGAGGTGGGCATAGCGATGACAGCGGCTATCATGCCCTATTCTGAATTGCATAATGCTATGCGTACACTCTTCAGGAGTATGCGGAGTTACTCAAAATTGTCCATCATTTATGCTTTCTATCCTTCACCTTAAGTGCTCCCAACATGGAGTGGATTAATCCTGCATCTTCCACTAAAATTATGCTAAAAGAAGGATCCCAACAATATGGGGGTAATCCGCAGGTTACTCCTCAGTCATTTAACTCATGGGCGGGTCCTTTTCATCCCTATTTATGATCAACCCACTTATCCTTGGGCTATAATAACCCATGGTTTAATAGCTTACCTAGACTTTCTTCGGTGATTCAGAGATGAGTGCCAGTCTACAATGCTCGTTTCTCGTGTGGCCAAACAGGCCATTATGCAGTTAGTTGTCAGGACAACCAAAGGTCCACGCAGTGTCCGTTGTCCAATAGGAACAGGGAAAAGGGCGAGCGGAGAGAGACAGAACGCTCTGCTTATGCTGATTCAAATGTAATTGTCCCTGATGTTTATCATGAGTCACTTTGTGTCATCGCTGGGGCACACTCTGAGGATTTTCTATATCAACAGATCCCTTACCATCTTTTGGCCTCCAGCCAAGGGGGAGACCACAATAATGCAGACATGGAGTTCCGCCAAGATGTGCATAAGGTGTATGCCTGGTAAGTCCTTGAGTGGAATGGTACGGTTAGCGGTGAACCCTCCGCATATGTCACAGCTTTGGAGGGGGTGGAGGTGGCGATTCCTGTAGAAAAGATTGCTCAGGAGTATCCTCATGTCAGGGCCAGTATGCTCACTTTTCTGAATACTATATTGCCTTGGATGTTTATTTAATAAACACCCAGGGTTCTTCTTACTTGGAGTGTACATATTGTGACATATTCATACAGAATACCAAAATTTGGAGATCATTGATACAGGCGCACCTGTCAATATATTATCCATCAATCTTATGACTAAGCTTCCGGTGAAGCCAGATGTGGACCACTGAGTAATGTATGGGACTGCGGGGGCACAGAGTACTGTGTCAGAAGGCGCATATAGCTCATTGCATTTGAGGTTTGGGTCTGCTGGCGCATCCGCTCTAGCGGTGGTGTTACCTAATGACCACTATGACATTTTGATTGGTCCTGCATTTATGCAGCACTTTGGGGTTGTGGTTAATATGGTGGACGAAACCACCAGTATCCTGGGACAACAGATCCCCATCTATTTTACTTCCAGCGTAGTCTCAGATGACCACATCCACTCTAGTTAAATTAATCTCGCCTATAGAAATGGTATGATTCCTGTAAGATATCAGTGGATGAAGCGGAGGACCTGAATGCTTTTAAACCAGATTTACGAGTACAAAGGGATTCCACTATGAGCTGCTAATGCTTTGACTATCCCTTCTGGGCATCAGGTCAAAATTGGGAAAAAGCTTGAAATTGATACACCAGGGGATCTGTATGGAGAGGTTGTGAGGCCCTATCAATTATTGGGAATGAACCTCATGTGACTCCTGGGTTACTGTTACCAGGTCAGGGGGAAGTTAAGGTGTTGGTAGCGAATCTGCAGAGGGAGATGATGAAGGTTCAGTGGCACCAAGTGGTGGTTTACCTGCATCTGATCCCTATTGATGAGGTCCACCAGGTACACGACTTTGGTTATTGGGAAGATCTTGGCTTTCCTCTAAAAACCACCTTCAGCGTAATGACTTTGGTTCCACGGGAGGCGTTAACAGGTCTATCAGAGGGTCAGAAGGACAGAGTAATATTTCTGTTCAAGAAGTATTACAGCATTTTTGCAACTGATGATTACAACTTGGGTTTCGCTCATGGGGTTGTGCATCAGGTGGACATGGGAGACCATCCCCTATCAGGTCATGACCTATCCGTTGCTTGAAGGCAGCAGAAGAAGTTGTATCTGCAGATATAGATACATTGGTGGAACAGGGAATGTCTAAGCTGTTAAAGAGTCCCTGGGCATCTCTGATGCTAATTGTCAAAAAGAAAGATGGCCCAATCAAGTAGTAATTGATTATTGGAAGTTTTAACAGCGTTACATGAAAAGATTCATACCTGCTTCCACAAATCAACGATGCTTTAGATCGGTTAGGCGGGGCCACGTATTTCTCTGCTATGGACTTTATATTTAGGTTACTGGCAGATTGAGTTGTTAGCAGTGGAACAAGAAAAGTGCGCTATAATCACCTAAAAAGGATTGTTCCAGTCTACACGTATGCCACAGGGTTTGTGCAATGCACTCAATACATTCCAGAGGGCTATGGACACTATTTTGGTAACCTAAAGCTGTCTTGCATTATTGTCTACCTTAATGATAACAACGTTTTTTGTGGATGATCACAGAGCATCTTAGACACCTGAAGCAAGTGTTCCGTCGCCTTGCTGATGCTAATATCAAGATTAAGCCCCAAAAGTGGCACTTTTAAAAACAATTATAACCTCTGCTTTGTGGTAGCTCTAAAGGGCTTAGTCCTCAGCTGGCCAAGATGGAAGCCATCCGCAATATGACTCATCCAAGCAGTAAGCGGGATATCCAGGTGTTCTTGGGGATGGTCAGTTACTACCAGCGGTTCATTCCCAACTTCAGCTGTATCAGGGCTCCACTCTTTGAGCTACTTTAGAAAAATAATGACTTCAACTTGACGGATCAATGTCAAACTGCTTTTGATGTATTACAAACCGCGTTGGCTAGCACGCCTGTTTTGCAATACCCCAATTTTGAAAAAGAGTTTATTGTGCAAACGGACGCTTTGCTTTCCTCTGTAGGGGCTGTGTTATTCCAAAAATACAATAACGGTGTTGAGCACCCCATTTCATATTGTAGCTGCAGTTTAACCAGCCCTGAATGGAATTACACCATGACTGAGCGGGAGTGTTTAGTGGTAATCTATGCATATAAACAATTCCGGGTCTACATCTACAGGTGAAATAGAAAGTGAAAATGGATCATGTTTCCTTGCGCTGGCCACAGAATCTGCAGGAACCTGAAGGGTGGCTTGCGCGATGGGCTTTGAAGCTCCAAGTGTATGACTTTGAGATCATGCTCAGCGAGGGGCGAAGCATCAAAATGTGGACTATCTTTCCCAAATACTCCATGGTCGCCATTACAGTGGATGTGGTGGACATAATGTACAAAAAGATGATTGTGGGCAAATATCACAATGAGCCGCTGCCCATTATCAAAGTGTTAGATGGGCTTAGGCAGGATAACTTCTTGCGCAATGGGTAATTATATAAGTAGATTGGGGAATCAACGCTGAGTTTCCTAAAACCTTCTGCCAGGCCTGCAATAATTATGGATGCTCATAGATCGGTAGGCCATGGAGGGTTGAAAAAGATTCTGGAGTTCTTGTGACCCTACTACTAGTGGGAGTTTATGCATTATGATGTGCTTGAAACGATTGGTTGTTGCCATCAGTGCCAAGTGGAGAAACCATTCCACCAAAAGACCACCTACCAGCTAGTCAAGCCTTGGTTTGCATGGCATAATGTTTTGTTAGACATGGTGGGGCCTCTGCCAACTGGCGCGAACCTCTCCAAGCGTATAATAGTTGCCATCAACCATTTTACAAGATGGTTGGAAGCAAGGGCTATCAAGGATATGTGGGCTGTCACTACCGCCAAGTTCATCCTGGAATGTGTTATATAGCGTCATGGTTGTCTACAATTTATCTTAACGGACAACGGGACCAATTTTATATCACATATTGGCCAAGTTTAATGAGCTCATGGCAATCTTCGGGGTCATAACTACCCCCTACCACCCTGAATCTAACGGTATGGTGGAACTTGTCAATGGGACCTTGGTAAATATTTTATGCAAGCTTGTAAATGAGCGGCCGTCAGACTAGAGAACCCTTTATCCACTGCTGTCTTTGCATACAATATCAGCTACCACTCAGCAACTGGTAAGAGTAGATTTCAATTGCTCTATGGACAACATCCAGCGCTGCCTGCATTTCTTTACTCCTGTGTGGAGGATACCAGCGGAGTCAAACCCCAACACTGTTTGTCTTCCTTAACAAACATGCTGATTAAACTCCATACCGAGGCATATTCCAATAGTCTTGCCAAGAAGATTCAGGATCATGCAGCTGATCAAGGAAGACGCAGCAGTCTTCCACAGTTTGGGGAAGGGGAATTGGTCCTGTTTTATGACCAACATGGGTTTGGAAGAAGGAATAAGCTCGCCAGTAATGGAGCGAACCGTTTGAGTTCATTGAGAAGACTGGGGCTGACGCCTACAACATTTAGGAACCCATAGGTGGTCAGATAATCAACCAAGTACATGCGAAGTTTCTTCAGCCCTACAAGAAACAGGCACTTATTTTCCAGTCAAGGGGGGTAATGTTGAGATTTCAATATGACTGGTAAATAAGCTAGTGTTTGGGTGGATTGTAATCTAGATGTGAAGCGAGCTCTGAGGGTGAGTAATAGGTTAGAGCAATGCAAGGTAACTTATTTAAATCAATTAGGGTTCAGTAATCAAGGAAATTCCATTGAAGCCTCAATGATAAAACAAACTCTACATTGATAGCAAAGAGAGATTGACTAAGCGAAATGTGTTGAATCCGTTGAAGATACTGAGGGTTAAGGGTTGAGTGGGGGAGAGAAGTCGAGGAGGTCTTTATAAGAAGAAAAGATAGTAAGAAAGAAGAAGGGAGTAGGAGTAAGTAGAGAGCATAAGCAAAGAGGGTCTGCTGGATATATCATATCAAATAAAAGTAGCGTAGCTGGGGTGATTGCCACATATATAAGTTTATTACAGTTGTTTGAGGGACCAATGATCTTCATAGTGCTTGGCCGTTGCTCAGTGGGCTAAACCCTGTGCAACTCGTTCAGTGGAAATAAGTCATATCTGCCAAAAGTTAACATTTGTGAACGAATTTTTGGACTTCTTAAGAGAAAATGCGATGTTTAACTGGATTTATCATTTCCAGGATGCCTCTGTCACCTTCCAAACAGCGTTAGTCAATAACATGGTGTTGAGTTACCCAATAGGTAAAAAATGCATTCTAAAGACTGACACATCCCTTTCCGCTATTGGGCGGTGCTTTCCCAAAGGGATGATGATGGTGATAAGCATCCAGTTGCTTACTGTAGCTGGAGTCTGAACTGTCATGAGTGGAATTATACTATCACAGAGGAGCGTTTGCTGTTTTCTATGCTTTTAAACAATTCTAAGTGTACTTACATGTGGTAAAGTTTAAGATAGTGACCAACCAAGTGTCACTATTCTGGTTGAAAAACTCCAGAGAACTGGAAGAGCGGCTAGTGCGCTGGGCCCTTAGACTCCTGGCATACAACTTTGATATAGTCCACCGCCCTGGAAATAATCATTATAATGTGGACTGTTTATTGTAGTTTCTGAATGTAACTGTAAAAGCATTTTTTGCTGACATGATGTATGCGAAAATTAACAGTAAGAACTCAAATAAACCTCTACAATGATACAAGCACTGGATGAGATGCACGCCAATTTTTTGGAAGTACAGTGAACTATTATAGAATTTTGTGGAGAACCCTGGAGTTTCATAGACCGTTGGATCAGAAATTTCATTATTCTTATGCGCAAAGTGGTAGGACATATATATTACGCAAGGCAATGAAATTCCTGAAGCCTCAGTACTACTTGGAAAGTATAATATTTGACATCTTAGATACAATAATATGCTGTCATCAATGCCAGGTGGAAGACAATTCATTTAAACAGAGCCTCAGCCTAGTAAAACATGATTTTCATTGAACACTGTGTCTATGGATAGTGTAAGAACTCTGCCATCTGACATAGGACTCCTAAGTAGTTCATAGTGACCATATACAACCTAATGAAGTGGTTTGAAACTGGGGAGCTATAAAGACTTAGGTGCAATGACCACTGCTAAATTTATCACGGAGTGTATTATCCAATGACATAATTGCATCAGTTTTCCTCATGGATAATGGAACTTAACTACACTTCCCAAGGTATACTAAGCTTTAAAATACAATAGTGAACCGCATATTGTTAATGACATCATATTACTGAAAGTCTAACAGAACCATTAAACAATTCAATGGTACCTTGGTGAATTTTTAGAAGATTGCGGCAAACCGGCCTTAGGATTGGAGTTAACTCTTGCCCACCGCTGTGTTTGCATAAAACTTTAGCTATCACTCTCTGACTGGAATGAGCCCATTTCAGATATTGTATGGAAGGCATCCAGAATTGCCACAACTGATTTATTCCTGCATGGAAGGTGCCACTGGGGTGGAACCACAGCATTAATCGTCACAATAACTTTTACGTTAAATAAATTAAAATGAGGCTTACTCAACAAATATTGCGAAGAAGTTTTAAGATCATAATGCTAATCTACAGAAACTAGCTACGTTTCTGCAATATGAGATATTAATATATAAGATGTATCATGATAACCATGACTTTGGATGAAAGAGCAAAGTGATAATCATATGTACTGAAATGTTTACAATACAGAAAATATCTACTAATTACTATATGTTAAAGAGACATTCAGACAGGTAGATTGTCAATAGAGTCCATGCCAAGTAATATCCATGCAAAGGATGAAGCCTGCTACATTGCTATCAGAAATTTCACAGAATCCAAGTAATAAATTGAGTCAGGTCCTTGGAAGCTCACTTAAGATTGTGGACAGATGTGGATATTATACTGAAACCCATTATATAAGTAATATAGGACTTAACCTTTAAAAGAGGTTTGGAGGTCCAAATAAAGTCCCCATAGTTGGAACTTAACCAGTTGGCAATGGTTCAGAGGTTCCTGCGGGCTAAAAATAATGATTGTTGGATTTCGCACTGAAATCCAAATATGAATATGCCAGTTGAACTTCAAAGAGCAAATAATACTGCAAGGAAAGTTACTTTATTAAAAGAATTTTTTGCACTAATTATAGTAATAGGGAACTATAATAGATGGAGATTAAATAAATATCAAGGGTAATTAATTAAAGTTTTGAGAGATCAGGATAGGCAAATGAATAGCATCATTCTCAAACAGCACGAGATATATATATATACTTATTAAATAATACAAAGGGGTCTTTCTTTTTTCTTTTCTCTCTCATGAGCCTCACTTTTTTAAATCAAAAGTGTACTGAGCAAGAATTGAGGGAGCATCCAACCGCCAGTGAACACTGCAACTATAGAGCAGTGATCCACAGCCAATCACCAAACGTAGGGAAGTTAATCCGCCCTTATGTGCAAAGCACATAGGAACGGATGGCTTGATTGCACTGCTATTAAATTTTAATGAAGGACGCCAAGATGGATGTACCATCTGATGAACTTCCCACTGGCCTATGCCCTGTACGAATAATAACAGGGAAGGCCTGAACAACCTGTGCACATTAGATAACGATTTGGCAGCATGAATGATGATGAAACGCGTGAATGCATCAAAGGGTAACGAAAGAACC
This sequence comes from Massospora cicadina, assembly GCA_022478985.1. Taxonomy (NCBI): domain Eukaryota; kingdom Fungi; phylum Entomophthoromycota; class Entomophthoromycetes; order Entomophthorales; family Entomophthoraceae; genus Massospora; species Massospora cicadina. Next base: position 13,805 of record JAKSZP010004064.1, on the reverse strand, counting down.
CTTGCAACAAGTGTGGATAATGGGGCTGACTCCCCAGGATCAGTGTCCACCAACAACTAGATGACAGGAGTTACCCTTGGGAGCAAGGACTGATGCCAAGAACAACGGTGTTGGGATATTCTCCACCAAACCTCAATCAGTAGAGGGGATCAGGGCCTTGCAGGGTAAAACAAATTTTTTTGGAAAAGACAAAAAAATCTTGATGAAGTATCTGTTGGATCTGAAACCAACTCAAATTCAATTAACAAAAATCAGCTACCCAAACCAACAGGGCAACGACATAAAATTTTTTCTGCCAATATGGAGAAACTTACCAAATTTGCTCAGAGTATTCGAGTAAAGGAGAAGTTGGGCACCAGTTCCAACAAGGCCAGTTGGGGGAAAATGGTTCTTGACCAAAATTGATCCAGCAACCTGAGAAAATTGTTGGGCATGGTCCTGATGCACCCTTGGGCACAATCCCTGACGAATTCATGTTGACAGTGAGGTCTTGCTTAACTAAGAATCAATGGCTGAATCCAAATGGACTATCAGGAACAAACCATGACAATTTCAAGCTGGTGGAGGGAGCTAGATTTGCCCAAAAATAATCGCCAAAACAATATGAACTACTGGGGACTAACCTCAAGGGGGTGAAGCTATATTGTGGATCAGATATGAGGGATCAGACACTTGAGAAAAGTCAGCAAAAAACAAAAAGTGCTACTGGAAGGGGCTGAAACCTCAACAGTGGTCAAGTCAGCAGCCAGGGCGCCTGTGAAATATACCACAATTCAGACATGTTAGCGTGTCATGGCTCATCTGCCTGCAAAGTCAAACAATGGGAGGCCTTCCAGTTTCCATACTCAACAGCGTCTTAATGGGTCTCCAAAAATATCAAACCAACCATTTCAGCTAGGTGGAAAGACCACAAGTTTTCCGCTGGAGCGGCCAAATGCTGGCTCAATACCAAATCTCAATTTACATGGCAGTACTCTTCAAGGCGTCATGAGTTTTGACCAAAGACACCCTGGAATGGATGAAAATCCCCATGGAGACCAAGGTGATTGAGGCTGCAATTCATGAAGATTTAAAACCTTTGGACGCAAAGGCTGGATGGATGCTGGAATCAACTTTTTAAATGCGATGGAGTATAACAAGGCTGGTATTACAACAAAATCTGCTCAAGCTGTCAGGAGCTCGGGCCTCAACCCAACAAAATTAGCCAAATATGCTAAATGAAACCTAAACGTCTCAACCGCCCTCAAATGATCCCCAACACACCATTCCAGTAGACACAGCAATGGAATGGTATGAGACCACATTCTCCCCAAAAGGAGGTGCTACAATGGATCACAGCTGTGTTCAAGGCCACAGAGGCCCTACTCTGGTCATACACCCAAATCCCACCAGCCACTGCATCAGACCTGATGAAAGTGGGCTTGATGAAGAGAAAGCGGTGGAGTGGTGCCCATTCCAGGATTGGTCGCCGGAAGAGGCCATCAACTGGTCCACCAACGGATTCAAACCAATGGAAATGAAATACTGGTTCCAAGTGGGGGCCAGTATGGACCTAGTGCGTGAATGGGCGGTGCTGAGGGTGACAAAACCAATTAACAAAACCCTTAGAGGCTGACCCTTCCATATCAAAAAGTGGAAAATATGGCATGACATCACAATAATTGCCACAGCTGCAGACTGGGACGCAGCGGGGCTCACCCCAGAGTCAGCCCAACTGTGGGTGGAACATGAGAATTCACCACATGTGGTAATGGTGATGAAAGGGGTCATGACTCTAGACCTGGGCCGAGAATGGCTCAAATTGGGGATCTGCATCAAAACCATCCAGGATTGGAAGCAATCCTCCCCAGAACTGACGCTAGCTGCCCCATATGCCGCCAAAGGTTCACTACCTCTGAAGCATTCCAATGGAGAGAGTGAGAGTTCAGGCAGCCATGGCACGAATATTTACAGATGGGGGATTGAATAGTGTCACAGTAAGGGACTGGTGCCAGCGTAGCTCAGTTACGCTGGAGGTCCTTCAAAACTACCTACAACCCAACGTGCAGCCTGGAATCTACCCTCAAGTGGTACTGACGGGGTTTCTCACTGACGGATGCCCTCAAGTGGCAAAATCTCGAGATTGGAGCATAAATAGCTAAAAGTATCAGTCACCAAGGTATTAGCATTCATCAAGTTGAAGCATTTATATTGCAGATTCAGCCTTAATGAATTGGTAAGCTGGATTTTGAAGGGGAAGACCTTAGCCAAAGTGCCAAAACCAAGCACAGAAAACTAAATCCTACAGCGCAGTGGCACCGCATACTGATGACAAAACCTGGAACAGAGCAGGGTGCCAGAACGAGTACATCCACCAGTTGATCACGGAGGCTTTACAGACTGCCAGGCGCCAAAATCGTACCTAAAGGATGCTATCTGAATCCACCTGCAGCTAGTGGATGAGGAGAAATGGTCCAAACTGATAATGTTGATTTACCAGGAACTCAATGAAGTCCTAGCAGGAGGGAACTTTGATCATCACTGGGTACCCAATTGAGGGTATATTGATATAGCAATTCCAGCCGAATCAGAATGCAAGAAACTCCTCAAAATTGGCATCAAATATAAGGGGAATTATCTGTCAATGGAGCCGACTATATATGCCAACCAAAAAGCAAGGTGAATAACCTTCCAGAACCTCCTGACCAATCATGAATGCGAGTGGGTGCATGAAGCGATTTTGGACTGGATTATCATACTTTGGAGAAGTATGAGAATTTTGGCAAGCAGGCAGTGATTACATCGTAAAGTGCCTCAGCCTCTGGGCAGTGGAAGCGCTTTACAAACTGGCAACCTGGATGAAGCCAAACAAAATAGCCCTGCCCCAATCCATCTGCCTGACTGGCCTAAACAGGGTAGTATTTGTTAAACAAGAAGATGCCAAACAAGTCTGCCAGTTCTGTTACCAGACCAGCCACTCAATGGCTCAATGCCATCACCACAAAGGTAAAACAAATCAGGAGTATGAATATGACCCTGGTGGGGAGTCACCAAGGTCAGTACCAATACTATCCTCCACCCGAAAGCCAGAGAATGGAATCCATGCAACCTAATGAAGGTAGCAGACATGAAACGTCAACAACAAGAATTGGACCTGGCACATAGGGAATCATGGGAATAAGAAGTGGCCAAGCGACCCAAAACGGATGATGAGCCATTTATAATTCCAAACCCTGAATTGTACATAATGGACAAAGGAATGGATCCTGTACCAATGGAGCCATGCCCATCCCAAGTGGAATGGATGATCCATGAGGAGGAAAGATAGCAAAAGGTGAACCCAAAGAGGTCCTTCAAAAAAAGAATGTTTGCAGAAAGCCAATAAATCAAAATTGAAGCCTGACAAGCTAAAAGCAAATACTAAATCAAATCGGAAGTTATCTGAAAACAAACCTGAGGAGACCAGCAAAATATCAGTAGATGTGACAAAATTGGCAAAGTCAACTTTGACAATCACCACTAAAAAATTGAGTACAGCTGACAAATAGAATAAATGGGAGAGAATCTGAACAACAGAGGAGGGGGAATCTGCTGCTCTGCCAGTAAGAGACAAGGGGCACCTGGACCCAATTATAAAACCATCCTCATTATCCATTGATATGGATACAGGGATGGCGATTAAATTCCTGGAGCACAGGATGCCTGGGAATATAATCCCAGTCTGACCAACCAGCCCTGAAAGCCAAGTAATACCCCCCACCAACCATTGACGCCATCTTCAGCTAACAAACAGACCTCAGTACGTGACTCAATCCATAACCCAGATAATGCTAATCCTCATACCCGTGGGTCAGGCATCCAGAAATGAGTATTGCAACCATAAATGCTTTGGGGATGGTGAGCATACAAACGAGGAGGAGGAAGATGCACAATTTAAAAACTAATAATAATATTGACTTATTTTTATTTATAACAAAAGCTGGTAACCAAAAGGAAATGGTGCCAAGCTCAAACTGTGATGAAACAAACCACAAATGGTTCCGCCAAATAGGCTACTAAGACCTCTGAACGGATCATGTGGTGATTGTCACAATGGACAAGAAAATAGACCTGGGATTTGTGGAGGAAACTCACTTTGGAAGGATTTTGATAGTAATGGCTACAAACAGAGAGACTGGCAAGAGCATACGAGTGGTGGCAGTCTACGCTCCGGCAAAGCTCCATGAAAACCATATTTTTTTGGGAATATCTAGTGGAAGTGCCATCCAAAGTGTAGACTATAATAGCAGGAGACCTGAACTGTTGGACAAATGTGAGCCGGGATATGTTCCCAACAAGAGAAGTCCCTACAGAAAGGCTGTTAAGATGTAGATTACCTAGTCAAATTGGGGATGTGCCTGATGATTGACAAAGAGCACGATGACCCGTCCAACTTAATGCAATGGTCATATGACTCCACCGAATCCCCACAGTCTGGATCATGTTTATACTACATCCTTGTGTCATTGGATCTCAAGATGATGACGTCCAACACCGAATCAGCATAAATGCCAAAAGTGACCACATGGTTGTCCATGTGGATATTGATCTTGATGAACCCCTGAGGAATCGCGAATGGCAGCTGGCACCAGCCATGCTGAGGGATGGGGAATGGTGCTGAAAGATTGACACTGGACTGGATTGACTGGTCACATATATGGATAGCCACATGGTTTGACCCACTAGAGCGATGGACTCAGATCAAAGTGAAACTGAAGCATGATAGCATGAAGTTTGAAAAAGCGACCTCCTACAAGCAAACTGCCTCCACAAAACAGCTGAAGTCTAAGTTAGAAAGGCTGAGGCTCACCTTGCGGGACAGCAAAGACTGGTGGAGTGAGTACCAAATAAAGCACAAAAAGTATCAGGCCATAATGATGAGGCAAGACTCGGAGCAACAGACTAATGTGACTTACTGATATCAGAGCCTAGTGGGGATGATGACCAAAGAGGGCCTGAAGCACCTCAAGGAAATCTGAACCAAGGCTAGGGTACGGGAAATGGAGACAGTGGAAGGGGAAGTATCAAAAGACCCAGAAAAAATTAAGCGCAAGGTTGAGAAATTCTACAGTAATCTTTTCCAACAATGAGAAATGAGCGAATTGGCAATAAATATCCTAATTGACCTGGCCAAGCATGCACTGGGGCTTTATCTGGTTGATGTCGCCAAATTATCTGCCAAAATCTCTATCAATGAAGTTAAAAGGGCGCTAAAGGAGTCTCCAAGGATGAAATCACCAGGCCCCTACAATGTGTGCGCAGAAACATACAGCACATTTCGTGACCCCATAGCGCTGGAGCTCAAAGCCCTCTTTAACCACTGTTTACAAAATTGCCAACAAATTCTGGGGGTCAAGAAACCTGAATTATACTCTTTTACAAAAAAGGGACTGCAACGCCAACTTCAGAACTGATGCCCAATTGCACTATCAAACGCCAATTATAAACTGCTCACGTGCATACTATCTAATCAGATGATGACAACGGCACTGCACATGCTCCATAAGGCCCAGAATGGATTCATCAAAGGCCGGAGTATATGGGACAGCACTGGTTCAATCCAAAGCATACTACAGGATGTGAGGGGAATTGAGCAGGGGTACCTTATGTTCCTTGACATGGAAAAGGCATATGACTGAGTAGCGTGGTCATTCCTAAATGGGGCGTTAAAGGCAGTTGGTATCCCCAGCACTTTTTGAGCATGGATAAAGACGTTGTACTTGGGCCTGGTAACCAAGCTGATTGTTGTAGATGGCGTAACCAACGAAATTTCAGTCAAGAAGGGTCTCTGACAAGGTGACCCTATGCACCAATACTGTTTAATTTTGCAGCCAACATTTTGCTGGTGGCAACAGATGTGAAGCTCAAGCCTATTCCACCTTAATCAAATGCCACTGAAAATGCTAGCATTCGCCAATGACATGGTAGTAGGCATAGGCTCGCTGACTGACCTCCAGGGCGCCGAGGAACTAATAGTCCTATACCAGCTAGCTTCACACGTGAAAGTCAACTTGGCAAAAACCTCAGTAATGAGGATCGTCAACCCATACTTCAGCCCGCCGACTGACACAACGCTGATCATGAACTCCCAGATAATCTGATACCTCAGGATTTTACTCAATGATAAGGGACCAGCAGTACTGGAAAACAAACAGGAAGTATTGTCAAGCTTATCAATCCAAATGGCATGCTGGAAGAATGCCAGACTATGCCTTAACGAGAAAGTGCAGGCAATCAATGTCTTCATCTTCTCAAAGTTGTGGCATGTCACGCATGTGCTTCCAATGAGCCCAAACCTAGAGAATAAAATCAGGACAATGCTCCGAACATTCCTGTGGTTCAAGTAGAAGGCGGACCAATAGTGCTAAAACCCTATCAAAACCAAAGAACAAAGTAGGCATGGGCCTCCTGGACTTTGAATCTCACACTTGGTGAATATGGGGAAGTCATTCCTTAAGCTAACACAGATTCATATGCGTTGCCCGACCTTAGCATGGGTCGTGAACTGGGCAAGAGCCCAAGGTCTTCAAGAGCTGGTCTCACCCCACTCAATACATGAATGGATGGCGCACTATCTGCAGATAACCTCCCAAAAAGGGTACTCCACACTACTGGCGACTATGCAATTGGGCTGTGCGCCAGAGCAGATGGTCATTATGAGTGATTGGCCCGAGATGCTGACCAAATCTAAAGGGATGTCAAGGCCTGTAATTCCGAAATGATTTCTGCAACGAGCTGGGAGGAGTGTAACTGAATCTCTGATGAATATGCCACCAAGTTGATCAAAATAAGGTACAAATCGATGCTAATCAAATATGGGGATCTGCTCCTAAAACTGGGGCGCAATCAACCCACACATCCACAAATCCTAAACAACTGGGCAACTGAAGGCCACAACACCAACTACCCAATGAAGGAGTCAATTTTAGGCCTGAACTCCCATTTGGTAATGGCCAAACAGCGTATGGTGACCTGGCGGAACCTAAACCAGGCATTCAAATCAAGCAATCACAGCAAGCTGGACTACCTGCACAAAGAGTTCCCCTTATGCACTGAACTGGAAGCAGACATTGCCCACCATTATTATGAATGCGCCGTGTTCAAAAAATACTGGTCCATGATGTGGCACATCCTATCAGGCAAACAATAGCCAATGGGAATACATCCATCGCAGGATCTTTTCTTCACAAAAACCTTGAGAATAGCTCCAATCCAACTATGAGCCTTCATCTACCATTATTGTGTATGGGTAATTCACTGTGCACTTGTGGCCAAGATTTTGAGCAACAAGCGCCCCAACCACAAAGGTTTGGTATTGAAGACCATTCAGATTATCTCTGATCAGCTCCATCGGATCTCAAAATTCTCGCGCATAATCACCAGGTGTTATAAAGCCACACATTTAGCTTTCTCTGCCGAATTGCTCATTGCATGCGATGAGGCAACTAATCAACTGTGAATCAAATGGCCTGTAAGCCTGCTGATGCTAGAAATATGGCTTGCGATGGGGATCGCCATTAAGCAATGATTGGAGGTGCTAGAACTCTAGTGGTCCAAACTCCCAGTCTTTTTTACTTTTGGCTAAATTGCCTGTATTCTGCCCTCCCTCTCTTACTTTCCCTTAATTTCTATTTTAATAAAGTATGGAGCTTTAAAAAAAAGGGTGTCTGGCATAATGAGATCAGTGTCCCGCTATTGCCCCTCACCATGCATTTTAAATCCCTTTGTGGCATAAATTATATTTTTGTACCAAGAGGATAGAAATTCCCATATCTCAATTGATTTTTGATATTATCAGCATTAGTTGCTGATATTTACTTAATTAATTAATATTGTTAGGGTCGATCCCCAATACTTTGGATTGGACTTAACCCAAGTTAATGGATGGCCCAATCTGGCATCCACCAATAGGTGGTTTGCAACCCCTAGTTGAGGCTTCCCCAATAAAGGGAGAATCCTGACAATCGCCCATGCACTAAAAAGGGCTCAGTGAAGCCAAAAAACTAAAAACTAAGGTTTGGATGAGCATAAATTTATCTAGGTAAAAAAGGGGTGCAAACCACCTATTGGTGGATGCCAGATTGGGCCATCCATTAACTTGGGTTAAGTCCAATCCAAAGTATTGGGGATGTGGCCCAAGAAAATTATTTAAAGTTTAATATTATTTCTCTTTAAATGTTAAAATGCTTTTTTACTGGAAGTTGAGAGAATCTTTATGCACAGAATATAAGCGCACTCCAAAGATCAGTAATTCTTATTTTTGCCATAATATTGAAAACACTTTGATCTGATAAACTAATGATGCAAAAACAAGATGCCTAAATTATGTATCAAAGTAAGCTTTGCCAATCTCTATTAAGTTATCCCTCTTAAGAGTCTTATTAAAAGTGCATATGCCACAATCAATATTAGTTTGATCATGACATCGATCCTTCAAAAAAGTGGAGGCATTACTCGGCAACAAAAAAAGTGGCTGGGTCACTGCAGAACACCTTTAGATGGGCTTAACATTCAGAATGGAAGGGGTGAATTGGTGACAGCTGAAGGGAGGGCAGGTGGAAGTGAGTTGCAGTACTGATAGTAGGCAGAGGCTGCGGGGACAACAGATGGCAACTGCAGCATGAAAAAAATAGGCACAATGGGCATAGCTGAAGTGTGGAAATGAGGATGAAAATTGGTACTGCAATGCCTGATAGGCATGGAGGACTTTTTATAGGTATATGTGAATGGCCCTTAGAGCATGCAAGACTTTAGATGAGTACATTGTCAGAGGTGGAAAATCACATGATATTAACATATTGTGCTAGACAAATCAAAAAATCACCCAACGCTGAAAAAGGGATCAGCAAAGCTAAAAACAGCACCCTTGTTTTTATAAACGTAATTTTTTTAGTACTAGATGTTTATAAACGTAATTTTATTTGAGCAAAAAATGGATTTTGAAATGGTTTAATTTTTAGAGTTTCAAGATGAGATTTTTATAGAATAGGGAAATGCTTTTATAATGGGATTTGGGGAAATCATCCTGCACAGGGTTTGTATACTTCAGAGTGTCAGTGAAAATTTTTTACTGTGACATCAGAATAAAACTTTTTACTTTGTGAAACCATCAATTCACAAATTGGAGTGTAATGAGGGCATCTGATTGTAATAAAACTGAGAACACAGTGTTGGTGTGTCAGTACCCAGTAAAGAACCTAGAATGTCAGGGGCACACCTAACCTAGTGTAAGTTCAGGGGAACGTCCTCTATGTGTGTATCAGGTAATTTTTTCATTTTCAAATAAAAATGGTCTGAAGAGGGCAGCTGTACCTCTCGTCACCCAAGCCAGCCTCGCCCACATGGTAGATGTGTACTGGGTAACAGCACTCCCTCTTAAGATTCCTTCCCCGAGACCTGCGCTCACCTCTGCTGAACTTGTCCACTGAATTGAGAAAATCTGTGTCAAGGTTACCAATCAAAGACAAAAGGTCCAAAACCTATGGGAATAAAGCCTGACGATCAAAAACCAATAGTCAAAAAGAAACAAGTATCAAATTTTCATCCAGAATTGCTGATGGTTTTGACCCAGCCAGAAGTATGATCACTAATGCCTTGCATCCCACAATATTGTTGAGGATGATCCCTAATGAGCAGATGGCTTTTTGGGAACTATTATAGACAATTTTAAATTCCTAACTAATGAATCAGGAGTTGCAGCTGATGCAACTCATTTGACTGAACAAACGCCCAAGTGACCAGGCATGGGCAGGTTGGGCATCCTGAATCTGTTCCAACCAATTGGGACTGTCTCTATGTGGGATGGCCCTAGGGAATTCCCATTGCTTGTTGGGCCAGGAGCTGTCATGCCAACTAACAAAAATAGAAACAAGCCTCAGTCCAGGCGTTTGCAGTCAAACCAATAGCAACTCAGCCTGCTGCTGAATTCTTTGATATCAGTTCTAGTTAAAATAATTTTCCCCCTCCCCTGAAAATTCGCCAGTTTAGGTCAGATTTGAGGGCCTTGATCCCACCTTAGACCTACTTCCAGATCTAACACTATTTAATCAGTTGCATTGGACTGAGGAATTTGTTGGCCAATTCTCTTTATTTTCCTTTCAAATAAATTTCCGTTAAAAATCCAAATTTTTGCTCTTATTTAACTCATTGTTGCTGAAGTCCCGGTGACACTAACCTGGTGTCCTGTCAGTCCCTACACCAGATGGGCATTAACAGTTTTAATTGTTACAATCACTTCAACTATAGTCATCTGGATTCAACATGTAATAAACTTCTGGAAATTTAACTTATCATTGATAACATCTGGTATAAATATAGTTTGTTCCTGTGGCCTTACATAAACCATTTATAAGCAAGGTTCCGCCTCCTTGTCTCTACATTAGTGGCAGACCCACCTACCTGCAACCTAATAGAAGCCAACCAGCAATACAAATTCCTGCAGCAAGACCCTCAGTGTCTGGGGTTGTTTCCATTTGTTTGTTATCAGGTTCCTCTTTACGCTCATTCTATATCAACAAGTTACTATGACCCAATTCACAGCTCCATACAATGTCATATGAGCGCAATGCTACTGGCATTCTGTCTTTTTTTGGGTGCTCACGCATCCTGACTGGTAGTCTAGTTTAAATCTCTTCTGCCGTTTTCATCAAAACTAGTGACTCTGAAGAGAGATGCTATAGGATAAACGGTAGAGTATTAATATTAGAAGCCTAACAAAATCCTCATAACAAGCTAAATGGCTGTAATGGGGAAACTTTGGGTCTTATGGGTGCAACCCCAGGGGCAGGAGAGGTAAGGAGGATGACTAATACTTTGAGTTATCCAGTTGTAGTCTTCAGATGAAAGTGGATCAGAATAGTGGAAGACAATTCTGGACAGACGTGACAATTAGTGATTGATCATAAGGGCAGATCATGGTTGCAGGAGTGCATAGCATGTTCATATGAATCAGCAATCATGATTGAGGACATATATTCTAACAAGCTTACTCTTTATAATGGTGTATCACTGGATGATGGATCAGAGCGCCCACTACTTAGACATTGGTTTCATTTTATGAAAGATGACATTTAACACCTTATTGACTTATGAGATTATTGTTATGGTATGAAGGGATGATTCACATAAAAGCAAAGTTGTAAAAGTTACCCTATATTAATGATAATTAAAATAGATAGTAAACTGGCAATAAAACCCTAGAATAGGGCTGTTGACAATATGGGAGAGGAGGGAATAAGTGTAGAGGAGAGTCCACAATAGCTAATGCCTGGTCAGCAAAATTATTCTAGTCTGGATAGGCTAAGGAGAGAGTTCTGGGCTGGATTTTTTATCTTTTACATAAAGTCATGAAAACTGTAATAACAGATTGGAGATTAATTTGGATTAATAGCACTATTTTCATGCATATTTCTTTTAACTTGTGGATCATCACAGCCAGTCATGCATGTATCCATCTTGGCTTAACAATATTACAGAATAATCTTTATGGTGGATGATTGATTAAAGAGATTGATCTTTAGTCTGTTCTACTAAGAATGCCCTGATCTAATTTTTTAGCTTGATGTTCAGGGAGGATTTGGGTACCTGTTTGCATATTGGAAGTAACTGGACTAGGTGTAGGATGAGCCCAATGTTACTTCCGGAGACCCCTGGACTGGTACACCTCACTGAAAGCCCTTGTATTCTTAGTAATAGGGAAGAAAAATAAAATGGGGCGTAGAGGGAGGTTTCTTGGAGCAAGGCAGTAACCCATCAATTATCTACCACGTGATCTAAGTCACTTAGCTGTGATAAGGGAGCCACATGAGGCTTAGGGACCCTCTTATGCCTAAAGAGTACTTCTCAAAATTCAGGTTGAGGGGCTGGGAATCTAGACTTACATTATAATATCTTTTAAAACAAAAAACATAAGGCCTCCAGGGAATAGACTAAGACTGATTCTTTGCCTCACAAGAAGTTTGATAGCAATTATAGCTACAACCTTCTGGGTCGGTCAGATGGCCTCAGGATGGGACACACGAAAAAATTCTACCATCTAATTACACTTAGCGCAATCCTTATCGCTTATCCATATTTTTATAGGAGGTATAATACTTCCACGCAACTAAGTACTTGACTGAGTGACATGGCTTCCTGGAAGCCAGGATTTCTTCTACCTCAGCGTTCATGCGAGTCTCTGGAATTAATAATCTCAAATGAAGCGGGTCACTGTCCTTTGAAGAGAGAAAGCTGTGAGGTGAGGAACACATTTTAGCTCTTTCAGTGCGCTGGGAGTTTTATTTTGGAAAGTCCTGTTACCCAGATGCTTCTCAGCCTCACACTAACCTGAGCATTTTCTAGATACATAATTAAGGGACAATCAGGTTATAAATGCATGTACAGAATGATTAGGGACCAACTTTGATATAATGGCCTGAGTGCCACTTTTGGTCAACATACTTCTTGTATGCCTCAAATGCTTTTAGTAAATTCTTTATGAAAAGATTCTGGCACTATGTGTTAGCTATGTGCTCCTCTGCTACGGGACCTCTGAAGACAGTAGAGGACTAATATAAAAAGATTGTATAGCCCAGTATAGCATCTATTAGATTGTGTCAAATACACAAATTATTAGGATATTTATTTATTAGAAAATTGCTTCTATTTGAGGAAAAGAAGTGCAATCTGATTCAGAAATGATTTAGTTAAAGATTAATTTGTAAAAGTATAAATTTCAATGGAAAAACTATTGAGACCAATACTCTCTTTCTGCTCAGCATAACTTTTCTGAGCAATTTATACAGAAAACAAAGTAAAATAAATTTTGATTACTTGCCGTAGTTTGTCTCTAATGTCCTCAGATTCTCTGCCAGCTGCTCCAGTGTGGGGCAGCGGCTAAACTCCCCAGCTGTTTTCTGTCCAACAGGAAAATGCATTCAAAATGGGTTGCCCAGTCATACCAAATCCCTGGGATGATTCATTCCTCCTAAGGATCTTGATGCTCACCTCAATTGTACCTAAGTGGTGCCTCGTTGCCCCCTGGTACTCCCCCAGAGCAACATGCATCTTACCTTATAATCAATTAGGGAAATTTATCCTTACCATGACAAAGCCAAAATTGAAATGGCTCAGGTGGATTGACAATCACCAGTTTTATTAACTTCTGCCCCTATAAGGGGTATTTTGATCTTGGCTTATCCAGTGAAGCCGATGCCTCCACTGCAGCAATTGTGCCCCTGGTTATCCAGGGTACCCCACTCCCCACAATTCAGGCCTGGCTCCCAGTGGATACCACTTTGGTGGTTCAGTTCACTGTTTTGAACACCCACCTTCCCAATGAGGTGCTCCACCAGGAGCTGATGGAAGGTTTAACAGCCTATGACTCTAACCCCAACTTAAAATTTGTGGTCTAAAATGTGGCCACATGCCTAGCTGGGCCTCCATATACCACAATCAGCCCTGAATTTTATAATATTGCCTTGTCAATTACCTCTCGCTCTGCATCCATTCTGCCCCTGACAATCCATTCTAGGCCTGAATCAAGGGCAAGCAGATGATCTGTCCATCCTGTTTTGAGTTGTACCACTCAAAACACAAGTGTCCATCCCTAACTGCTTCTGACAACTTGGAATTTTTATCTGCTGGCTTCCAATCCGCACCCACCCTGCACCAGCTTTGGTATGAGGTACAATCCTACCTCCCCCTCCCCCAAAGCCTGTTGTTTCAGCTGCACCTGCAGCCACCAATCATCCTCCTTCTCACCCCAGTGCCACAAACGCTTTCTCCAATCAAGGACAGGATTGGAACCC
>JAKSZP010004063.1:0-187450 GCA_022478985.1 Massospora cicadina | reverse complement strand
ATATTTGCAACTGTCTTCCAGGGGGTGCTTGTCCAATCTTGTAGCGCGCGCACATGGAGAGTAGCATCAGGAGCCCTGTCAGCCCTATGGTCTGTAACATGGATTCTGTTGCCTAACTCATTTGTGGCTCATTGGAAGGAGCCAGTGCGTTACACTTCTAGCTGAATTCGGATCCCAGAAGAGTTTACACAGGGAAAAACAGGCCTTTATGCGCCTTAGCATGTTCGAGGGTGAGTCGCCCATTGCCTTTGCTGAACGCTTTTACCTTGCTGCGCAAAGGTTATCAACCTTTAACATGCTCACCCTTGATGATGCAATTGCTGCCCTGTTACCTAGGTTAGCTTCTCAGCCCTCTCTAGCTAGGCATAACATCTCTGTAAAACGCTACTTTAAAACCATCTGAAACATCAAAGAAGCTTTGTTAGATGTGGCCAAGTTCCATTCATGTGCCAAAATAGATGAAGCTGAAGTGAACCCTTCAGCTCTAATATTTGAGGAGTTTCCAACTGTTGAAAATTTGGGAATGAGCCCACCTGTGCCTATCTTTTCTTATGAAACTTGCTTCCTCAATGCGACTTAAAAAAGGATATCACTCATTCTGATGATTCAGCGCCCTATAAAGTTGCTAATACCATACTCTATCACAAGCGCCCCAAAGCCTCTTTGCCTTCCCTTCCAGCCAACTGGCAGAAGCGGCCCCTAAGGCTACCCAATCTTCTGTGGCCATCTCCCCTACCTCTATCACGGCCTAGCCCGTTGTTGAGAATACCCTTGGGGAGGAATCTGAGGGGGGTTGCGATGATGTTGGGTATTACATATTGGGAGCCCCCGCAAAAATAGAAGTGTCTGATCATTTGAACGCTGGAGGAGTAGCTGAGACTACCATACCTGAGGAAACGCATCTAAGCCAAATTTTAAGGTGTCCAAAAGTTATTGACACTGCTAGTGATGGTGACCAATTCTTAGCTGGCTTGATTCACCCTCTTCAGCGGGTTCATCCCATAAAATCTATCAAGGACAAATACCCTGAGACTTCTAAAAAGTTAACTTCCACCTTCTGGCTAAAGGAGGTCTTAGCTTTGTCGCCTAACTTTGAAGGAACATTCACTAAGGTTGAAGTGGTCAATTAAAAGGTCTTCATATTGGCTATCCTGGACACTGGCTCCCCAGTTAAAGTGATCTCCACAAAGCTTATTAAGAAGATAAAATTAGAGCCTGACTTGGAGTACACGCAAGAATTTGGAACTTCTGGCCTCATTAATATCTGTGCTATTGGGGCATACTCTTCCCTTCCCATTCAAATTGGGAAACTTATTTTATAAGCCCCTGCTGTGACTTTGGACAACAATTCATATGATATGTTCATTGGTACTCAGTTATGATTGAGTACAAGGGAATAATCAACATGAAGCAGGGTTTCATCTCGTTACTCAACTATAAAGTTCTGTTAGTCTTATCTAATAAAGAACCTAGCAAGCATGAATACTCTTGCCTGGTCAAATACCCCTTCACAGCTATAGCTATAACTTGTTACACTTCTGGACACAACACAAAGAAATTGCCCAATTCAGTGGATGCTAGGGAAGGTATCCCTTTCTATGCTGCAGATGGGGTCTTGATTAAGCCTGGTGAACAACTAGTGGTTGACACAAAAATCACGCTTCAAATCTCACACCACTGTTTGATGCACCTCATAATTATTAAGGGCGTTAGTCCCTTGGAGCCTTGGATATTGCCTGGCATTCTTGATTCAGCTTACCAGAGAACCATTACTTTGTTATTGGGAAACCTTACCTCAAAGGATATAGTTGTAAAAAAACACCAGGAGATTGGAAGAGGCTTGCTAGTTCCTGTGGAGAACATCAAACAAATTCACTCCATTGGTTCCATAAAGGATATGGGCCTGCCAATGGATAACCTGGTATATACATTACCCAACGTCCATATCTTAGATGAGCTGACCCCAGATGAGCTGGAAAAAGTTCACACCCGTCTTGACAACTATAGTGATATATTCTCCAAATCAGATAAAGACTATGGCCACATGAAGGGCTGGTGTCACTCCATTGATGTGGGTGATGTCCATCCTATTAGGTCAAAACCTTACTGCAAATAAAAGGTGGAAGAACAGCAAATGAGGACAGAGCTTCAGCAGGTACCAGACACTGGATGCTAGTTCCTTCACAAAGCCCTTGGTCTTCACCCCTCTTGCTAATAAAAAAATAAAAATGGAGGTCATCCAATAGTTATGGACTACTGAAAGTTATGTAACCCCATGAAAAAGGATAGCTATCCTCTCCCTCGCATTGATGACGCCTTGACCCAACTCTCTGGCTCTAATTTTTTTTCTGACATGGACTTAGCTAGTGGATATTAGCAAATGGATCTCTCCCCTGAAGACCAGGAGAAATGTGCTCTCGTTTGTAGCGAGGGTCTCTTCCAACCAACCTAATTACCACAAGGGTTGTGCAACGCACCTACAACTTGCCAGCGGGTGATGGATCATATCATACAGGACTTGAAGTTAAGTTGCGTCATTGTTTACCTCGATGACATCACAGTATTTTCAAAAACTTTTAATGAGCATCTTGATCACCTAAAGGAGGTGTTTTCATCACTATGAAAATCAAATATCAAGTTAAAACCCTCAAAGTGTACTTTCTTTAAAAAGAAACTGGATTTTCTCAGCCTTTCCATTTCACAAAAGGGAATTCAACCAATCCAAGATAAGGTTGAAGCGACCTCAAAAATGCCTCCCCCTAAAAATTTAAGGATATCAAGGTATTTTTAGGGATGATGGGATACTACCATCAATTAATCCCTAAGTTTGTCTAAACTAGTGAGCCTCTTGTCCGCCTATTAACCAAGAACAACCAATTTCAATGGGGTTCAGACCAGAAGGCTGCTTTTGAGACGCTGAAACAACTGTTGCAACAACGCCTGATCCTAAGGCACCCAGACTATAACAAAACCTTCATCTTATTCAATGATGCTTCAGACTATGTCTTTGGGGCCATCTTAGCTCAACTAGATGAAATGGGGTAGATCATCCTGTATCCTATTTTAGTAAGATGCTGTCCAAGGCTCTATGTAACTACAGTGTAACGGAGAAGGAGCGCTTTTTTGTTCTGTTAGCTGTAAAGCACTACCTCCCTTTCCTATATGGAACTGCCTTCACTGTGGTTACTGACCACGCATCTTTAAAATGGTTACACAACATGAAAGATCCTACTGGCCGGTTAGCTCTCTGGTCTCTAAAGCTCCAGCCTTATGACATGAATATTGAACACCGTGATGGAACCCATCACATGAATATTGATGGGTTGACTTGGATACCAGTCCTTCACTTGGATAATAGTGAGGCGGAGAGGCGATATGACCTCTTAATGACCCCCAATGACTGGGAAGATGAGGATGAGCCTGTACAGAAAATGTTAGCCTGACACTCTCATAACACTAAAGTGGAGAACGGGAAGTTGTATAAGCAGGTGGGGACAAAATGATGCCTTACGTTTGGCCCTCAAAACGTGTACCTGCTATCCTAGAAGCCCACTCCACTCTAGGTCATGGAGGGGCCAAGAAAACTTATGAGTGGACTGAGGATTGGTTTTCATTGGGATGGAATGATATTATCTATCGTTGATGTCTTGGAAGCCTGCCTTACTTGCAAGAAGCAATCTGGTTTCAAGACTAGGCATCAGTATCAACCAACTACCCCCCAACAACTGTTCCACACCATCAGCCTGGACGTAATAGGTCCCCATCCCCTGATGACCAGTGGCAACCGATTTATCCTTGTGGCTATTGACCACTTCACTAAGTGGGTTGAAGCCATGACTATCCCTGACTAAACGGCCAAAGCCGCAGCCATCTTTCTACATCAAAATTTTTTTCTCTTGACATGGCTGTCCTCAAGTTCTACCCTTCAATAATGGTAAAAATTCAACCTCCAGAGTAGTAAAAATCTTGGCCACTTCCATGGGGGCTCAACAACTTTTCTCAGCTCTGTACAATCCCTCGACTAATTGGACTTTGGAGAGAGCCAATGGAACTTTGGTATCCATCTTATGCAAAATGGCCTCTTCTGATCCTCTTCACTGGGATCAATATTTACCCAGTGCCCTTATGGCTTACCGGATCAGTTATCATCAGATTTTGAAAATTTTCCCATTCCATGTCTTGTATAGGTGGGAACCCAGAATACCCACTCTTTTAGTTAAAGATGTATTCTCCTCTAGAGTTGAGGAACTCAAGAAAGTTATGCGCAGATTAGCTCAGCGCATCATCCAACTCCAATCTGAGGCAATGACTAATTTAGCAAACACAGTGACAAAAGAAGGGAAGGCAGCCAATGAGCTCAGAACCCCCTACCTACATTCCAACTGTCTGACATGGTATTATACTACCATAACCGCATCACGCCTAGAAGCAGTAAAATTAGATAAATCTCAGAGGGTCCCTTCACCGTCACCTACAAAAGAGGCAATTAATACTCTATAAAATCGCAGCTATAGGAATCACCATCAAATAAAGTACATTGCTGCTTCCTTCGGCTTAATTTCCCCCCAACATTATTGAGGGTGGTGATGTTGGACATTTGCCCTCGCAACTGCAAAGAAAGAATGTCCTGGGTCAAAATCAGCCAAAACGGGGAAGCTTCAGCCATTTACAAGTTTCCACTGCATCTAAATGCAATTCTAATAATAATAATGATAAAATCGACCAAAAGACCCTGGTCTATTCTCAGCGGAACTTAATTATTAGGGTAACATGATTTTAAATAATCATTAGGCATAACAATAAAATTGAGCAGTCAGATTACTATGACCACTAATGGACCATGGGGCATCTATTGGGAGGTACTCCCTAAGCCTCAATCAGATCCCTCAAAGCACCTACGCAGGGGTCACCCCCTTTTATAGGCGTGGCGGGGGTCCCCCAGGGTGCAAAAGATTTTGCAAAAAGGGATTGGATGAAGCCAATTAAAGCATTACTGCACGGTTATGTAATGACAGCTGTAAATTCCTCATCCATTGTACAGCCCAAGCAAAGTGAGTGTTCTGAGCTTTGATAGGCTACTTTGTCATATTTCCTAATTTGGATGGTAACAAGCTCTACAAACTTACTAGTAAATTCCCTCTGACCTTTAATACTGTTTAAATATAAATCAGTTGGATATTGAGGGATCAATTTTTCTTTCTTGCCCCACGTTTCTAATAAAACTATTCAAAACCCAAGTTTTTTCTTAGTGTAAATTTATTAAATTTTAACAAAACTTTTGTGGGATCCAGAAGTGTTAGCACCAGCGAGCATAGAAAAGCTGGATTCCTACACCCTTGAATCATGTTTAGTATAGATTTATTTATTATAACTCTTGGAGCCCTAAGACTAAGTCTCTTGGATTTCTATGATACCTACAATCCCACCAATCCCAATTTTGAGAAATTTTGGCAATTAATTTCCCTGGCTTTCAATTTAATAAAATCATCTGCATCAACTTGATATAAGTTACTCAAATTTTACTGATCTATCCCAAACTCCCCTCCTTATCTCAAACCAAAATAAAATTTAATCTAATCCGCCTTGAACTCGATCTCAGCTTAACATAAATCTTACTACAAATGGTCAATCTATAGAATAGGAAGCATAAAGAGATTTTCAAATATTTGAAATGAGTTGCCAAAAATTTATAGCCAAAATGGGGTATAGTAGGCCAGCTTCCCCCTCTTGCCTCCCTGAGGTCAACATTTATCCTCTTTTAAGAGCTCTTGAAGCTCCTTCTTATTTTTTTATTTATACTTAATTTTTAATGCCTTAAAATAGATTGAAATTTTACTGTTGTCAAATTATTGACTCAACTCAGATTACCAAACTCCTCATTCTTTGAGTTTTTTTGCCCTTAGGGGCTCCTAGTGCATGCAACTATATGGGATGAAACCCCAGGTACTACCCTCCTGCACTGGGGCTTTGCAAGCCAAGGTCCATTAGTGAACCCTGACCTTGGGTAAATATTCTCTTTTGTGTTAATGACCAAATGTATTTTGAAAAATGTACACAATAAAAACCATGTAACAATATCTTTCCTACTATTTAAATCCCTCTGCCATTTCAGAATTATCACACTTTATTCATTTTATACCTTGATAAATCCTTTCCCTAAAATAGGTACCATTATATTCATTTTACCTATGATAACCATTGTACTCGCTGTCAGTTATACTATTCAAAATCAGGACACTATTGTTTAAAGGCTAAGATGTCAGATATGAATATTTTCAAATTATCTAAATGTAGTATCACTGTTAATCTGAATTTACCTTTTAGCATTTGAACATCACACTTAGAGTGGATATTACTATACCAGGGATTGTAATAACAAGATACCATGTAGCTCCTCTATACAGTATTAGAAGATTGTGACCATGTCAGGGGGTATAGGCAAAATGGCTTAGAAAAGAATGGAAATTCTACCAAAAATTTACCTATGAAGTAGTATACAGTTATTCACACTACATTGTGGCGCTCAATGCAGGGTGCTACACTCAAATCGTTAACTTTGAAAAACTCATTTATTCCATTATGAATACTAATCCAGATGAAGAAAGCAAGGATAATATTGCTCTGTTATGTTCTACATTAACCTTCCAAGCCCTTTGCAGTTGGCACAAACTGGTATTAAATTAAGCTATACTTCCTTTTGAAATCAACTTGTACACTTTTACTCAAAAACAGATATGACAAATAAATTACATGTTAAATCACAAATTCAGCTATTTGGTCATGAGCATGTTGACCTCACTCCTGCATTGTTTTTCAACAGCGCAATCAAGATTAATTAATACTACAATATGAGAAATTCTGCATTATGAACCATAGCCTGATGATTCAATTTCTCACCACCTTCAATCATCTTGGGGAATTATACTATTAGGTACCCTCAGCATTGCATCTGCAATTCACAAATGTTTTTTTGCCATCATGACTATATAATAGAAGTTTAATAAAAGCCTGAAAAATGTGGACGTCATGAGATCTTTGCATTCCTTGCTTAAACTTAATTTAAAAGGGTATGGTAAGCAGTTGACACTAACCACAGCTCAGCCATCAAAATACACAATGACTAGATTAAATAATTACTCAATTGAGTTGTACATGATAAAAAAAATTGCCAAGCCATAAATTAGAGAGGCGTCATCCCCAAATGGGTACAAAGAGTAATTTGAATAAGACAGAGTTCAAAAAAGCTTTTAATTTAAGTCCTGAAGATCACCCCCTGCGTTTTAATAGGAAGGAAAATTCCTTCAAAACCAAGAAGGGGGCTAAAGTCCTTCTCATCCCCTCAAAAACCAGGTTGATCTAGCCCATGTTGTTGATGAGAGATGTGTGACAGCTTACCCCTAAAGGGTTTTCTTTTATCCATCTTTTCACCACCAAGGAATTGGTGTTGAAGATCAAGGGGGTCAGTCAGGAGGTGGTAGTGGCCAAAGGCCATCACTAACAGCACGGGTGCAGCTCCCCACCTTGACAGAAGGCATTCTCTTCTTAGTTCAAGTCCCATCATTAGGGGTAAGTCAAACTAAATAATATTAGATTGTTTGAATCAACCTTGGATTCAAAATCACCCCTCCAACCTTTCCCCCTACCACCAGTAAAGGTGAGTCCACCCCATCAGGGTTAAGTGAGCTAAACCATTCAAGTTCTAATGAGGCTATCCTTACTTTCTATGGCTTTGGGTGCGCCCTGTCAGCCATCACACATATTGTTGCCAACTTGCAAGGTGGAATCCCATTGAAAAAAGGCTTGATAAAAATTGATACCAATCTGGCCGGTCAAGCCATATCCAATCAGTATCAATAGCCATATGGCATGTCAATCCACCATTATTTTATTGTGACAAAATTCTCCTAAAGCTAATTCATTTTCCCCTATTACTTAAATAGAAAGCTTGTAAAAGCAACAGTTTTCAATCAGTACTGTTGATGATCAGTTTTTTTTTATTTTGCTCTCTTATGTTTTATTGAAATAAAATCCTTTTTATCCCAATTTTATTTAGATTAAGTGATTTGTGATAGTTTTTTAACTATATGTCTAATTTTGGGGTTACCTGGCAGTTTTTAGTCTATTCCTATTCACGTTACATCTTACTTTAAGGATGGCTGTGCTGGAGGTATTCTGGATGTTGCTCTATGTAGTAATTCACACTGAGTGTCAATGAAGCTTAATTATATCAGCAGGCTTCATAAAAATTCTGCCACGCAGGATGGAGTTCAATGGGTGAGTCTGTAGAAGAGCTCTGCCAATACACCCAGAAGGGTTAAAAGTGTCTGGCCAACACATCAGCAGTGCCACTAAAACTACTGATTACCTCCAGGAGGAACTACTATTTCTCCAGAGCCAACATAATTCTATGTGCCAAGATATTGAAGCCTTAAATTACAACTGCGTCTCCCTTTATAATGCTTGTAAGATTCAATACAGGCAAACAACAACATCTATTAGACAACAAAAAAACTACAGGTTGGTATTAAAGACTAAAATGGTCTTGTGGACTCTGATCTTCAATACTTGAATTTAAAACTGAAGTTACATTAATAAAACAATTTAAACAGCAATAGGAATGAACAAGAGGATCAAATAATGAGGGAATAGTGCATTGAGGTTAATATAGATAAAGGGCGCTATTGATGTTAGCCAAGGATCTCAGATCAGAATTAAACTAAATTGTTTGAGGAAGAACCTTCAGAAGTAGGATCTATCCTTGAAACCTCAAGTCAGCCTTAGCAATCCATTCCTGTTTATTGTTGGCTTTACTTTCTCCTCAGGAATCCCAGTCCAAGATTGAAGTCGTTATAATGACCCAAAATTAGGGCCTCATGCCAGGTCATCTCAAAATTCTTTTGTAACCACCACCTCATACTATCATTTTAATATTTCCAGCAGACCAATCCCATTAGTATTCTAGGTTTTATTGACATAAGAGTACAGTCATGCCTGAATATGAACAAAATTATTATGTATGGAGTTGACAATTTGTTTAGTGCAATACTATAATAAATTGCGTGGACAACTCAGTCATAATCTAATCACGCCTTAATTCCCTAAAGATAACTGGAGCTTTGAACATGTTGAATATGCTGTGTTGTGATAATTTGGCAGTCCAAAGAAAATGGCCACCCAAAAATGCTAGATTTGTGACATTTAAATTCTAAAAGTATGCAACAAATCCCGAGTTCTCTGACTGGTTTTGTCATGAGGTTAAAAACTGCTTGGAGCAAAGGTGATGGCAGACTTTGATGTAAATATTTCACTTCTTAATGATTTTTATAAACTATTATAAATTGCATCACTCCATGTTGACTGCCTTGGTCAAAGATTTGGGCACCTCAGCTATGATTGACTACTTGAAACAATGTGAGATTACTTTTGGGATGCCAAACATAGAGGCTCTTGATAAATTTCCAATCAATTACAAGGTAACAATAAACATATGCTATGAGCTAGTTATCAATGGCTTGGAGATAATGGACCTTACAGGAGTTGTGAAGTATCCTGCTAGATTTGTGAATTTAATGGAATTATGCCGCCTATTGTCTAAAAAATGACCCAATATAAATTACATTGCCTCACCTTTGAATGACAAGGAACATGGCAAAGGGCAACTGACAATAAAGGATGGATAGTCTATTTTTTAGACACTCATCTACCCTATTTTGAAAAGAGATGAGGGTATTAACTAAGTGCAATACATTTCTTCTGATGACACCCCAGTATTGGACAAGCTGTAACGTGGAGCCAACGCGCAGGGCTCAAAGAAAGATAGCAACAAAATATTTACAATATGTGTGCTAATAAAATTTTATATTGAGCCTACTTTGGGGAAGCTGATGGATCCATTGACTTACCACCATTAAAAAGGGTTGAGGTGTTCTTTCCTCTGGATACTCCAAATAATCATTTTTGACGTTGGAGAAAAGACTGAAATAAATCATCAAGTTGATATTCCCACCATCCTTACATTAAAAGCGCAAATAAACTACTTCCCTGATTGCACTTATATTTACATAATTGTGAATAAGTTTAAGTTTGTGCAATAGTCAAACGCGCACCAATCAATGTAATTACAAGTCAGTTGGCAAAGAAACTAGTGATTGGTCCCTTCGTGGCCCACTGTCTAAAATATAAAACATATGTCCAGAAACTACAAAAAAGGGTATATATCGCTTTACCATTGAGATTTAGCTCATTACAAGTCAGCGCTCCTGCTACTACGTTGCCCAGTAGCAACTATCACTTTAGTATCTATACTATCCTCTAAAATTCTATGGATTTTTCCTCAATTATAGATATAATTGTATTTTAATCATTGATTATATGTTTCCATTTTATATTTTTTCTATAAAAGACAAGGTTCTGCTCTGTAACTGCAACAGTTTCATCAATGTAAACTACACCAACAGACTGGTCCCCATTCATATATCATCATGTAAGATATCATAGTTGAACCTCTCCCTACAAAATCTTTAAAAGGCAAGGTATTCCTTTAAGGGTTTAAAAAGATGTGAGCTGCTTTCTGGAGAATAATGAATTTTAAATACCAATTTTGTCTCTTGAGTTACTTGAAGGTTTACTAGGAGAGGTCTTTTACATGGGAAAGGTCGTGGGATTAAGCCTCATGTAGCACCTAGATTCAGCGCTTAAACCTCAGCTCGCTTAACTTAAGAGGTTGACACAATGCTCAGGGGATCCACTCCGCGCAGTTTAGGTACCAGAAAACCTTCACTAACATCACAACACTCTATCTTAGAAAACTCTACTCAGATGCTACCCCTTGGTGCATTGATTGCTTGGCTAATTGGCTTGTGCTCTTGGCAAACTCTTGGTACTCTTTGACATTGTTACAATATGATGGCCTTTGTGACTCAACGGGAACCTTTCCAACCTCTTCCTTGGCGTTATCAGCACCATGGTATCCTTGACAGAGTGTCTTCTTCAAAACAGGTTAATCTAAGACTTGAATTTGGCGATTACTTCATATTGGTTAATCCCAAACTGGATACTGAAAATTACTAACTTGATACAACACAAGTTAAAGCAAAAAAGATAAATTTAAGATTCTGGTGAAAGATTTTTTTATTAAGGTGAGAATTTAATTATTTTATACTTCATGTACAAAATCAAGATGTAAACAAGTGGATATGTGAAAATATTCCGAATTTAAGGATAAAAACGAGGACCTCTTCAGGATCCTTTAGTCAGACATTTTATGACTGCCTCTTTTTACTCTTTACTCATTAGAGCCAATTGATGAATGTGAGAGCTACTTATCGCAGTAGCCACCCTTGAATCTGGATGTTTAGGGGACTTTATACTGTGTCTTACATATGAGGTTTTATCTATATTAGTGGTTTTTGATATATTTGATTGTCTAATTCAGAAATTAAAATTTTAATGGCTGGTTGGGGGGATGGCACCCTTACAATGCACCTCACACTGTGGATTTGAGTATTTTTTAAAATTGGTTATTGATCAGATTTGGTAATACTCAAGTTTGAATAACCATCTCTCAGGAATTTGAGATTCGATATGCTCACCCTTTTATCATAAGCTGAATTTAAGTTATTTTTTTTTCTCTAAAGATATAAAAAGTAAAAACTCATATGGAAAATCAGCAGCGACATTGTCTTCATCTAAAGTTTTTTCCTGTCCAGCAGGATGGAAATTCTTTCATGTGACATCATCCTGATTAGTCTGAAATTATTTATCCCATCTTCACCTATAGGAGGCTTGTTCACCCCCATCCACGGTGGCCTGGTCACCTGTACTGCCACTGGTTTAGGGGTGCATTGCACCCATTCCACTGGTCAATTTTTGATCAGATGAACTATTCATGGACTCATTGTGACACTTCCCCTTCCAAGATGAGGCCTAGGGAATGAACAGAGGTGCCGTGCGTGCACCCTGGTAAAAACTGTGTTGGTTTCATTATCTCAGATTAAATATTCAGATCCTCTTTTAGTTAGAATAGTAGCGTGTCCAGTAAATGGCTTGTAGCTTCTCAGTCTGTGTTCCTCTCAAGCGGTAAAATAAAACTTTCTCTCCTATATTGAATTCAGGTAATTTGGTTCTTATCTGACTCTCTCT
The DNA here is from genome assembly GCA_022478985.1 of Massospora cicadina. Classification (NCBI taxonomy): domain Eukaryota; kingdom Fungi; phylum Entomophthoromycota; class Entomophthoromycetes; order Entomophthorales; family Entomophthoraceae; genus Massospora; species Massospora cicadina. The sequence continues at coordinate 175,309 of JAKSZP010004063.1, read as the reverse complement.
TTGGCTTGGAGGGAGGCTTGCTTCAATAATATTTGATGCCTATCACTGTATTCTGATCAGTTCATCACAATCTCTTGCTGATAACTCCTAGGGGGTAGATTCTTTCTGTCTGCAGATATGATCAGTGCCAGAAGGGTAGGCAGTTCAGCCTCTCTCCCATAGAGTGCTTTGAAGGGGGACATCCTAATCATTAGGTGATGGATTAGCTGGTAAGCCAATAAGCTGATGATAACAACTGGTCCCACTACAACTTATAATTTAGCGCCAAATTCTCTAAAATGCATCCTAGGGTCCCGTTGACTCTTTTGACACTTCCATTGGAGGATTTTAGGGTTTGGTGAACTGCTGTTTCACCCCTACCATATCCATTAACTTCACTACATCTAAAATAAAGGTTTTCCTGCTGTCCGACAACAAAATTTGAGGACATCTGTGTCTAGTAATCACCTGATTGTACAAAAATTGGGCAGTATAGTTGGCAGTCAAAGTTTGACTGCAGATGCCTTAATCCACTTTGTGAAGTGGTCAATTGGAATCAGGATGAACTTAGCGCCGCTGGATGTGTAGGCAAGGGTCCTACCACGTCAATGGAGATATTGGTAAATGGTGCAGTGGGGAGTATAGGTGTAAACTCGAATCTTTTCTCTAGCGGGAAAAAACTGGCGCAGATCATACACAGCTCCAATTCTTGGTGCACCTCATTGGTCATGCACTTCCATAAAACCTCTCTTTGAAGTAAATGTCTTCTGAAATCTTCCGTGGCCCACATGCTTGTGAGCCTCCATCACTAGCTCCATGCGGTCACTGGGCTGGTTTAAGGGTACCATTTGTTTTGGATTTTCTTCTGCAAATTCCCATCAACACACCAGATACTTTGGATTTTCTGCCAGGACGCTCTTCACCTTTTCAGTTTCGTCCTGCCATGCCTCTTCAGGTAATCCTATCAGATCATACAGGCGATCACTCTCAGGTGCCTGCAGGTGGAAAATTGGTAAATTGGACAAGCCATCCGCGTTGAGATGTTTATCTCCAGCCCAATTTATGAATTTAAAATCATAACCCTGGAGTAACACAGCCCAACGGGCAAGACGTCCATCTGGGTCCTTCATGTTTCTTAGCCAGCTTAGCGATGTGTGGTCTTTAAATACTTTAAGGTGTAATCAATATAAATAAGGTCTAAAGTGCTTTACTGCTCTCATAACTGCTAAGCACTCACATCGATAACAGTGTAGTTTTTTATGCTTTGCTGAAGACCTTCAAATAGGACTCAATTGATGATATACTACTTCTTTATTTAGCTGTGCTAAGTATGCTCAAATACCCACATCACTAGCATTGGTGTATAGGTAAAAGGTCTTGTTAAAGTGTGGGTGTGGTAGGATTGGTTCTTGCACTAATAACACCTTCAGTTCTGAAAAAAGTCTGCTCCTGCTCTAGGCTCCATTCAAACTTCATACTTTTCATCAGCATGTAGTTCAGAGGCAAAGCCAAGTCCGCGAAATGGGGGATAAGTTGTCTGTAGTATCCCATCATTCTAAGGATTACTTGCACGTCCCTCATACTCTTAGGTGGATCCATTGCCACGATCACGTTCACCTTTCCATTCTGAGGCTTGTTCAGGATGAGCAGATCTCATGCCTCAGAAATTCAAGCTGTCTTTCCAGAAAAGTGCACTTACTTCTCTTTAACTTCAAATTGAATTATGAAGCCGCTTAAAGACATTATGAAGGTGCTGCAAGTGACTTTATAATTTGCGGCTAAACACTGTGATGTCATCAAGATATATTAGCACACTTGATGTTTTAAAATTGCAAAGATCTGATCCATGGCTTGTTAGAAGGTTGCAGAGGCGTTGCAGAGCCCCTGCGGCATCCTCTTGGGTTCAAAAAACCCCTGACTTCTGATTAAGGCGCTTTTATTCTGGTCTTCTGGGGAGAGCTTCATTTGCCAGTAGACAATGGATAAGTCCATGGCCAAAAAGTATCTTTAACCGCCCAGGAGCTTCAAAGAATCATCAATGCACGGCAAAGGGTATGAGTCCTTCATGGTAATGTAATTTAGGAAGCGGTAGTCCATGACAACCCTATGGGTTCCATCCTTTTTATGTACCACCATCAAGAGAGATGCCGATTGGCTCTTGGATGGATGGATTAGCCTTGATTGAATAACTGATTGAGCTCTTTCATGATGACTGCATCCTCTGTTTTTGAACAAAGATAAGGTTTAGACTTGAAAGGGATATCTGAACCAGTGTCCATTTTATTTACCTCACCTTTGCACATGCCATAGTCATTGGGGTGGGTAGCTGAAGATGTCATTAAACTCATCCAAAAGTTCGTCCAACTTTTTCTACTTCTCGGGGTTACATCCCAAAATTGAGCACACCAAGACCTCCAACTTCATGTACTTAATCAATATCTTGGAAATTGGTTAGGCGGGCCAGTGCCACAACCTATCCTTACTCGACTTTAATTGGTTGAGTAGTAATGTTCTCCAGGACAAGGTTTAGCTCTCCAGAGTACGTGGTGTCATAGAAGCCTGGCAATACTATGGGATCTTGCTCTCAATTTCCTTTCGACTGTACACTAATGATATTGTGTCAGGAAGAATTTTAACGCTGATTGACAAGGTCATTCTTTAGTCCCCCTGGTCATATTTCTATGATTTTTACTTGCACTCAAGGGGGAGTCCTTCTTCAGCGCTCATGGTAAGCGGCACTAGTTTTACACCTTTCTCAGTTAAAGCGTAGTAAATTATATAGATTGATTGATTTTTTTTATAACCAAGCAAGTATACTATTTTTTGTTTAACATCCTCGTCCTTTAATACCAATGGGAGTTGGTAGATCAGGATGCTAACCATGCTTGTAGTGAAGCTAATCTTCGCCCCAAACTCCAGAAGAAACTGGGTCCCAATCAAAAAATCGTAGTGGTATCTGTCCAACACTACTGCGGGTGCTGTCAGGGCCATGCGCTAAACCTTAAAGATAAGGCAGAATAAGCTCATAAGGCGCAGGTGATTTCAGGTCCTGTGGTATAATATTTTCACATTGTAATCAGTGTTGGGCATAGACTTGAGCTTCTTCATAAGTTTGGAGGAGAACACGTTCACTGGAGCCCCAGTGTCCAGTACTTCCATCACACACACCTTCTAGATGATAACTTCCACCTTTAATATGATCTTGCTGCGTGTTTTTAGTGACTAGGACATTAGTGGCAGAGTCCTCAAATTGCTTCAAGGAAACAGCGCTTGTTCTTGCCTTGGTATTGTCTTTACCATCTGATACCGCATTTTTGAAGGTAGACGCGACCAACTGCTCTCTTTATTTAATGGAAGTGATCACTCAGGTAGGCTTACTTGCTTGGGCCAAGTAAGTATTATTCAATAAAGATCCATCGGCACCATGAACTACCAACCTAGCCGGTACTGCACCATTGTTAAGAGATTGACACATGGTAAGCCGCACTAGCTAAGTCTTCATCTTCATGGTTTTCCTCACCCTCAGTATGGAGATCCACTCAATTTATGGTATTAGGGTTGTTCTCTTTAGGGAGTTGCTACTTCCTTTCATTTATAACTAGTGGACAGGATCAAGAAAAGTTTTCAGGTTGATGACGCTTATGGCACTTAAATTCTCAACGTGGCAAGATTTCAGGCGGTTTGTAGCTCTTCTCCTTTGCTTTTCAACCTTGTCATTGGCAACGTAAACGTCCTTATTGACTCGTTGAGGAGGTGGTGTAGGTGCCAGTGACTTAAAATCAGATTAGTACATTCCTTATACATTGAGTAACGCCTCTTTGAGTGCTTTAAGAGACATAGCACTCTTGACCGCCAAAAGTCATGTGCATCTTCAGACCAGGATGCATCTTCAGGGAGCTTAACAAAACAAGTTTGCGGTAGGCAGAGCCATCGTTCCTGTTGTCCATAGCTGCAGGGCTTTAAGGTAGAAACAAGAAGCGTAGATTGCAATTGAATCGTTTTTGCCCATCTACATTAACAGGATCTCAGCTACATATTATGGACATACCGTTCACTACTAACTCAGAGAGTAAGATGATCATGACTTTGGTCCAAGATAATCCAGGTCTCAAGATCGTGCTGAGGATTTCCTGAGCCTTGCAGCTTTATGTATCCCTGAATGTGGCGAGCTTTCCGGAGATTGCTAGTGCCATCCATGATATTTTCATAAATTTGGAGGAAACCAGCAATTGTCCCCTCACCAGGTGTGTACATAGTCTTAAATGTGGTTTAAAGTTTGTTTCCTCTTCAACAGGATCAGCGAATATCTAGGTGGCTGAGTTTATGATCTTACCAGATGTCGTTCACATCTTTGAGCAATCCATACAGGTGCCTCCATTCAAGTGATAAATCAAGTAGATGTAGGCTCTGGTGCGGTGAGAATTAGTGCCTTCAGATCTTCAATACTCTTGTCCATTGTGGTCAACATGTTGTCATGATGCTCAAAGCGTTCTCCATACTCATTTAAAGTGGTAATAGTTTCACTATTCTCTTTCTTAAAGAATACAAGTCTCTCTTCAAAGTTCTTAAGAGTAAGATCCATTTTGATATTTGGTGAGGGTCCTCTCAGTATGGGTAGTTAGGCAATTCTAGCTCTTTCAGTGAACTCCTTGAAAACGCTCAAGGTTATAATGAAAATTGTGCACTTTAAATTCCAGGGTACAGACTCTAGTGCAGATGGTATCCTCCTCCCTCACCAGGATTTCAGAGGAATCCTCTCCACCCTCTCCGTGATACATCTCTATATCTGCATCTTCATCAGTTTTCTCAGAAGAACTATCATGATCATCGCTAGGGCCTGATGGTGCCACCCCTGAAGAGAGCACCAAAGTCTGTGAATGGACCTCAGATCGCTTAACTTTAGAGGCTTACACGATGCTCAGGGGGTATACATCACACAGATTAGACCCAGACAACCTTTGCTAACATCACAACAGCTCTCTCTAGGCAAACTCTACTCAGATGCTACCACTTGGTGCATTGATTGCTTGGCTAATTGGCTTGTGCTCTTGGCAAACTCTTGGTACTCTTTGACATTGTTACAATATGATGGCCTTTGTGAAAGACGGGAACCTTTCCAACCTCTTCCTTGGCGTTATCAGCACCATGGTATCCTTGACAGAGTGTCTTCTTCAAAATAGGTTAATCTAAGACTTGAATTTGGCGATTACTTCATATTGGTTAATCTCAAACTGGATACTGAAAATTACTAACTTGATACAACACAAGTTAGAGCAAAAAAGATAAATTTAAGATTCTGTTGAAAGATTTTTTTATTAAGGTGAGAATTTAATTATTTTATACTTCATGTACAAAATCAAGATGTAAACAAGTGGATATGTGAAAATATTCCGAATTTAAGGATAAAAATGAGGACCTCTTCAGGATCCTTTAGTCAGACATTTTATGACTGCCTCTTTTGACTCTTTACTCATTAGAGCCAATTGATGAATGTGAGAGCTTCTTCTCGCAGCAGCCACCTTTGCATCTGGATGTTTAGGGGTCTTTATACTGAGTCCACATATGGGAATTTATCTTTATTAGTGGTTTCTGATATTAGTTGATTATTTAATTCAGAAATTCAAATTTGATGGCTGGTTAGGGCGATGGCGCCTCTACAATGCACTTCACATTGTGGCTTCAAGTCATTTTTAGAAATGGTTGTTGACCAGATTTGGTGATACTCAAGTTTGAATCACCATCACTCTGGAATTTGGGATTCATTTGCTCTCTATTTTATCATCAGCTGAATTAAAGTTATTTGTATCCTCTAAATTTATAAAAGTGGGTTAATTCTCATAGGGAAAATCAGCAGCGACTTTATATTCATATAAAATTATTTTAAACTTAGCAGGGTGAAAACCCTTTCGTGTGACATCATCCTGATTAGTCTGAATTTATTTAGCCCATCTTCACCTATAAGAGACTTGTTCACCCCCATCTGCAGTGGCCTTGTCACCTGTACCGCCAATGGTTTGGAGTGATTTGCACCCATTCCACTTGTTGTTGCCTGACCAGATACACCATTTACAGCCTTATCTGTGACACCAGGTGTTAAATTCCAAGTATTGCTCTCTTGATAAATTAAATCCTGCTCATACTTTTGGGAAGAAGTTTAACTGAAAGAACCTCAATTTTAACCAGTGTCTTATGGTAATTTGACCGTTTGGAAGCTCACTAGGATTATTTAAATAAATCTGACTCTTCTGGTCATTTTTTGGCATAATTTTCTACAAATTTGGGAACTTCTATTGAGGCAGGCAAAGGTACAAGATGAGATTTCTGCATTGACAGCTTGTCGACACTCTTTAAGAAAAGACTCTGATAAAAAAGATAAAGAGAATTAAGAAATTATATCTTTATTACAGAGATATTAATGGATGATATCATCAGGCCAGGCGCCGGTATTTATACCTCTAGGGCATCTCCTGGTCACATATCAAGCATGAAAATACCACAGATAATTATTTCCCATCTCAGTTCAGCCCTTGAACTGATATGATTATGTCCTAAAGCTAGGATTATTGGTGGCAAAATACTCTCACATTTGGGAAGTTTTCAGGAGAAAGATTGCAATACAAACATGCAAAATTGTCTTAGGACCAGCCCAATTTGAGTTTCGTCATACAGCTGACAAAACATGACTTCTAGAAAATTTGGCATTGATTTCAAGTAAATATTGTGCCATAATTGGGACGTCAGCAGGCTTCTCTCAATAGCAATAAGTACTCCCATTCAGGCGGTCCATATTCAAGTGCTATTGTGCTGTATACAAGGATCAACATACAAAAATCGCCATAGGGAAGCAAATTGATTGCAACATTATGATTAAAATCTTATTGTTCTATTTGTATATGGGATTTTTAAAGTTTATTTTCAGGATCAATCACTGAATGATTTCTTAAGATAAATGTTCAATATTGTTCCCGATTAATCAGGACCAAATCCAAGTTTGTTGCATATATAATTGGCCTAAATCATGCAAAGATAATTGATCCAAGTGTTAAAAGAATAATTGGTTTATATTGACGTTGAGATATTTGGCCCAAATAGTAATACGAGTAATTGGCCTTAGTTGAGAATTAGGGTAATTGGCCCAAGTTTTAAGAGGACAATCATCTTAATTTGTTGGTTTTCAAAGGGTCTATTTTCGGGTCAACCACCAGAATATGACACCTGGGTTAATCGCCCTTTGCTATAGAGCTTTCCATTCTATTGGCTAACTTAACTTAATAAATGATTACCATTAATAAGGGACAGGAAATCTTTTATGCACATATACGATCCAGAGAAGAGGTTTAGTTTTTTTATGGCTTTGGAGAATTATCAGAGTTTAACATGCCTGATGCAACTCAAGCTGCATACATAATTATATTGCAAGGTCCTTTGGAAGACTTATCAGATGACAAAGAGATTAAGCTTTGGAATTATTAAGGAAGTATGCTCAGACATATGCCCACTAGTGAGTATGTCATGGGATGTGTTATGCTAACACATTACATTGACACCTGTGATGCTAAACCTTTATGTTCTCCAACCATAAGGCGTAGAAGAGTCAACAATGAAGCTGTGCAGAAAGAGCTTTATCAACTTTAACTTCAAGTACTATTGTGCCAACTCGCAGCCCTTGAACAGCCCTGTGCTTATTGTCAGATAAAAGATGGTTTAATTGAGTAGTGATTGATTATTGTCATATCTATTTTCATTTTTAACAATTTATTATATTTAGATCTGTTAGTTTAAACACAACAAATGTAGCAGCCACGCTATATAATAAGTTTTAGTATGACAGGGTTAACACCTGCTGCCCCCAAGTGTGGTGATGTTGCAATGACTCCTGGTACTTTTCAACTGCATCCAATGTGCACCCAGGCTGGCCCTGGTGGCCCCCAAATCCCACCGGTCACTTTATCCCCTTTCAAAACTTAAACCAACATCTTGAGCGCTTTCAGGTAGTGCCTTGTAGCCCCCTGGTGCTCCCCTGGAGAAACCTGTGCTAAGGCCTTCTGTCAATTATGGGAACCTCTTCTCCTATCTGAGTTCTGTCATAATTGAAATGTCACAGGAGGTGTTAAAACCCTCCTTTTTTATAGTTTCCTCCCCTTTAAGGGGTACTTTGACCTTGTATTATTTATGAAAGCCAAATCATGGTTGTGGGGACAATGTCATTTCTTTAAAAACACCTCCATCCCCACAACTTAAGCTTAATTGCCAGTCAATGCCATTCTGGTGGTTCAGTTATCTTTTTTCCAACCAATTCTCCCCCAGAAGCTCCTCCATGAGCTCCTAGAGAGTTTAGCCACTTACGGCGCTAATCTCATCCTCCAGTTTGTGGTTCCTAATGGTGCCAGCCACCTTACATGGCCTAGGTTATTTGTGACAATCTTCCCCTTCCACCAGGACACTCACCTACTTACCCCACACATTGTAATCTGCTCAATCTCCATCCACCCATTGTGAGACTGCGTTGAAAATGGCTGCTCAGTCTGCCCAATGTGCTTTGTTTAGATCATTTGAAGTGCAAGTTCCTTTATCACACCACTGAAGCGGCCTTCACCGTTCCTTACTCTAGCATTGGCCCCACTGCCACTCTGGAAGTATTTTTATGAATTTTATCCTATCTTACCCTCCATAAACTTCAGCAGCCACAGCTCCTTTAGAGACAACTAATAATAAATATTACTGAAGAGGACAAGAGCAAATTGCAGCTTATGCCACATTCAAATTGCCATAGTTAGTGGTTTGTGATCATATGCTCTTATACCAACCAATCAGCTCCTTATGCTATCCCTCCTTTGTTGATATCAATCCTTTTGACTCTTAAATGGGTGGATGACTTTGAGCAACCATATACTATTTACCTCAAATTTGATTAACAAAAATTTTACAACTCTCCTCCTGCTGCCGCTTCCATACCCAGTATTGTTTAGTCCCTTGCAAAGGCTTTCCAGTGTTTACGCCACATAAATCACTGTTGAGGTGGCTTCTATCCTCAAAAATACACCTTCCACCAGAACCTTCACAAGGACATGTAGCCTCTTGTCAAGGGTATTCGTTGGCTAATTTTCTCGTCTGACTTCAATGAAAAAGCCAATGATGAAATTGAAGAGCTCACACTTACTTCAGGATGCTCATGTGCTGATGATATGTTGTCTTAAGTTAACTCTCAGTATTTTCACACCCATTAACAGCTGAAGAAGGTTATTGTTGCCAGAATAATTTAAGTATTAAGATTGTCAGATTGTAAACTACATTAAGGATCTGATCGCCTCAAAAATGTATGACATTTTAAACTACAAAATCATTTTATCTTTAACCCAATCTTCTGACTCCTAGCTCCAATTCTGTCTTCTCTAACGCGGTGCCCTGATTAGCGCTGGATGAATATTCCCAAATCCCCTTAACCATCCTGTATGTAAGCTTAGGCTTGCTGCTGCGGCACTATATTATGTTTTTAGTTTCAGTTTATTTGGAACTGCAAACAAAAACGCATGGTTACCCCCTTTTGGATTGGACCACTAGTACAAAAAGTGATTATTTATTGTCTTTTTAGCACTAGTGGTGCCCAAACCAAAAGGGGGAGCCGCCACGCATCTTTATTTGAAAATGGAATAAACAAAGGGATTATTAGAAAAATTTCCTAATATGGCACCAAGTTTGATTACTGTCATTGAAAGAAATCAGAATAATTTTTTGGGCACCACTAGTGCTAGAAAAGAAATCAGAATAATTTTTAATTTTTTACTGTAGATTGATGACTCTCTTGAAAAATTGGGAGGCGCGAGATATTTTACTTCCCTAGATCTCATCAGTAGGTACTGGAATATTTTTCTACTCAAGAAAGAAAAGAGAGATACGTAAATTATTACATCTCAAGAATCATACCAGCTGAAGCGCATGACCCAGGGCCTTTGTAACACGCCCATTACCTTCCATAGGGCTATGAACATTATTCTAGGTGACCTAAAATAGGATGTGTATTTTGTATCTTAACAACACTAATGTTGTCAGGGTTTTACCCTAGTTTGGGTAAAGCCTAAGATTTGGGCTTACAATTGATTTATCATTTTAATAGTTAAAAATTTGTAATATTGATACTTAAGATTTTAAACTATATTTAATCAGGGCTAATGCCTAAAAGTATTACAATACCAAATTCTGAAGCTCTAGGAAATTATTATTTTTAATGCTGAAAATGTGACCATATGAATTTGAGATAGAAAATGAATCAACTTATCCATTAAAACCAATCATTGACAAGTCAGATATTCTAAGCTTGAACTTTCATCTGGAACCTCCAAAGGAAGATGAAACAAAAGATGTGAAAAGGAATCATTATATGAGGATGATTTATCAAGACACCTTCTTAACTAACCCCCCAGTTTCCTTCTACTTGAATAAGGATGCCTCCAATCAATGTAGTTCAGGATCATCAACGTAAAGGCGCATATAAGACCTCAGGTGAATAATTCTTTCTTAAAGGATTAGGAAATCATTGTTGAGGGGATTTTAGAAGATCTTCTCAGAAACGCCTTCCAACCCATACTTTAAATATCAACTTCCAGTAATTTAATAAAGTAATAATCACCAGAATAATTTATTTACCTTAGTTAATTAGCTTATCATAATTTATTAAAATGTATAAAGTCTCATCCATCTTAGCAAACTTCAAAGCCCTACCTTTGGACAACCGCGCCTTGAGTGATTCTCTCTATTGGGACCACCTAGTGCTAAAAAAGAGTGATTACCTCTAGGCGCATGTAAAAACGTGGTTTCCAAAATATTTACACAACATCTGTTTTACTTGGAAGAAGTATCTAAACGAAATAGAATGAACCCAATAAATATCATATCTAGAAAATTCAATTTTTCAAATCCCATATGGAGTAACTAGGACACTTCAATGATACTCAAGGAATATGACTCAAATCCCAAAAGCTCAAAGCAACTAACAGCACTAAGAGCCCCAAAAACAAAAGGGTTGTGCAAAAGCTTTTTAATAGAATTCTACCACAGATTTATTCAAGGATGCACACCCTATCTGAACCATTTTTACATTTAGTAAGAAAAGGGGTGGCTTTTCAATAGTCACTGGAGCGTGAAAATGTTTTTTTAAAAGTTAAGATCAGTATCAACCAAGGAGCCAGTTTTAAGCTACCCAAATTTTGATTGTCTTTTAATGTGCAATCAAATACTTCCATAACTGCCATTAAATTTGTGATATCTCAATGAAAAAAATGGGAAGGATAATCCAGTTGCATTTTTCAGACATGAACTTCCTATGCATGAGAAGAATTATACAGTAACTGAGCAAGTATATTTGGCCGATATTTTCATATTAAGCAATTCCAAGTTACCTTCATAAACCCAAATATCAAGTTATTACTTGCCATGCTTCTCTACAATGGGTCTCTAATATAAATAAACCCAAAGGTCAGTTAGCTTGATGAAAAAAAGACTTTTAAGCCTACAACTATGAAGTGATGCATCAATTGGGATCATCTCATTACAATGAAAATGAACTCTCCAGCTTACCAAAATGACCTTGCCTTGTCTCGATTTACCAATTAACTATTTGAGAAGATAAAGGCTTTTAGTTACAATAACAATCAACCTGCCATTAGGCACACCTTGAACTGACTATTGAAGAACACAGAGATTAAGAATGATACAGTATTATAATATTGGAAGTGACAGTCAAAGAGATTTGCATCCAGAACCATTCAATCGACCATTGATCATTATGCAAGCCCATTATGCTGTTTGCCATGGTAGATTGAACAAGACGCTGAAGCAAAGCCAACAGAGTTACCATAGAGATTATATAAGTTGATAATATGTTTATTCAAACTAAGCTAACCAAGTGATGGACATTACCAAAAATAAAATAAAAAATAAACCTGGCCAAAACGCTCAAGAAAGCAAAAATGGCATCAAGACCAAAAAATAAAAAACAACCAGGCTGGTAATGATGAACCACTGGCCAACCAGGGCTGAGGGGAGATCAGGGGTGCTTTTTTGGATCCGTTAACATGGAGTAAGGCGTGGGTCAAGGTGGAAAGCAAGAGTGTGGGGCATCTGCTAAATGAATTTTTGTATCACTCAAGGGAGGACCAGGGTAGAGACCATGTACCTTAACAAAGGCACCAAAATAGTTGGCAAGATTGTGATCTGCTTGGATACAAGCGTTGAGAGCTTGAAGAAGGTGCTAATGTGAGTAGGGGTGATTTTAACTTTAATTTTTTTCCACCACCTTGTTATTCAGGATTGAGTAGGTAGCCAGTTTGTGGATATTGAGGAGGGCACTCTTTCCTGCAACAGTAAAGGTTGCTGGGACATCAGGAGGAAGGAGGCCTTCTGAAAGTGGTGCAAAAATCTTAGCTGCATCTTTGTAAAGAGCATGAAAGTCAGGCAAGGCAGCCGCATCAATAGCAAGATGATGGTCAGATTGGAATGATGTGGCACTTGATTGTAGGGCATAAAAGCAAGGGGTAAAACTGTGTTATAATCCAAAAAAAACCATTCAATAATAAATTTGGATGGCTCAATGGGATCCTACAAATCCAAATCTTGTCCAATAAGGCCCAAATAAACTAGTTTTTGAATTGGGGCATCAGCATAAATGTTGGGTTTGGTTGGCAAATTGAAGGAATCTTAGGACTGAACTGTAGTCCAATCCAACCCTGGTAGGCTGGGATGAGTGTGGATCTTGGGTGAGTCTGGACCTGATTGGCTGTTGATGGAATGGCTTCAGAAACTGGATTGGGGGAGTTAATTGTACACCAGACTGAAAAGTTACAGGGGCAGCAGCCATTTGGGCACGAGAAAAGTTGGGCGTAGAACCCAACGAGGCTTCAACGGTGGGCATTTATGTTTCAAGTGATCCAACTCAAAACAGGACAGACAGATCGTCCGTCTACCCTTTCTGTGGGCCCATAACAAATGATCAGGGGCAGAAGGGAGAATGGAATGCTGGGAAGCAACTGGGAAATTTGATTAGAACTAAGGATTAATGTAGCAAATTCCCAAGGCCCTGAAAGGCATGTGGCCCCATTTGGGACCACAAACTGAAGGAAGGGGTCAGAGCCATAGGTGGCCAAACCAACCAACAGCTCCTTATTGAGCACAGCAGGGAAAGGTGGGCGGAAAAACCAGCAAACAGAACTAAAATAGTGGTCTCCGCTGGGAGCTGGGAGCACATTGTCAGGAAAGGGTACTCTGGAATACAAGGGCACAGTTGCTGAAGTTGTGGCACCAGCTTCACAAGTAAAGCCATGGTTAAAATACCCCTTATAGGGGCAAAAATCGATAAATCCTGCAGGTTCCATCACCGCCTGGGATAATTTGATTATGGTTTAATCAGCATATGGGAACACTTTCCATATCTGACCCAACGGCCAGTTTGCATGTTGCTCTGGGGGAGCACCAAAGGCCTTGAGACACCACCTGGGATGTGTAAGGTGAAGGTCAAGATCCTTGAGAGGAATGAATTGTCCAAAGGTTTTATGAGGACTGGCTAACACAGTCCAAATGTGTTTCTCTGCCAGATAGAAAAGGATAGAGTGTTTCACCATTGCCCACCCTGGAGCAGTGGGGTGATCCACGACATTGAGGTTGACAGGTATTGTGTTTTTATATTTATTCAAGGTATGCCGACCAGGTGACAGACATTACCAAAATCACAAAAAATAAAACCTGATTAAAAATGAATGGAAAGATAAAATTAAACTGCAAACCAGGTGGGTAGCGGAAACCGCTAACCCACTATGGCTGAGGGTGAGGGGGGTCAGGCGGTTTGTCCTCAGACAAATCCCTTGTGGTCATGTCATTTTGGTTGAAAAAAACAGACCTGAATGGAGAGCCAGGGCGTTGGGGCATCCGTGCAGTGGGGGTGAAGGACATTGTAGTATGAGTTCTCAACCTCTTCATCAAGCTGAGCGCGGTATATTGCTTCAACAAATTCCGCGATGTGAAAACCAGCTTGAATGCAGGCTTCAGGGAGTTTGGCAAAATCAGAGATACTCTGGTGGGTGATTTTAGCAGATGGGTTAAATTCTTCTAGTTTGGCAACATGCATGATAGCAGCTTCAGCATCGTCAAACAACTTTGAGATGTCGCTGCAGGGAGATTTGGGGAAATTGGGGGGAAGTAGAGTGTGGGTAGCCCTTCATGGAGTTTAGCCACTGATTTGGCCACTGCTTTGTGTAGGTTGGGCAATGGGGAGAGGCCACCGCAGCTAAGGCGAGCTGGTGATCACTTTGGTAGGGGGCAGCATTGGGTAGCGGAGTGAAACATTTGGTGGGTGGGTTATCATCAAAATCAGGAAGGAAAAAATCGGCCTGACCATAATTGAACTGGCCAAGAGGTTGACCATTTTGTTCTCTCATGATAACTTTACCTGATTTGTTAATTTTGGCCATTAGGTCCCATGGATTTTGGTTCACAAGAATAGTGGATGAAGAATTGGGGTGGGTAATAGTTGACTGGGAAACTTTGGAGCGAATGGTGGCCCAAGCCTGACTCTGATTGGTGGGGGCAGATTTGGGTGGGTGAATGTGGGTAGTCAATTTGGTGGGGGCCAATTTTTCACTCTGGCCCATCAAACTAGAATGTTGGGTCAGAGGGGGCAGCAAAACGCCCCATTTGGGACCCACTGAATGTTGCTCCAGACCCACATCAGAGGAAGTGGCTCGGGGGCAGGATTTTTTGGAATGGTCAAGTCCCAAACAGAGGGGACAAATTTGGCGACCATTATCCACCTGAGCCCAAAAAAGTGCTCAGGCGCTGCTGCAATATGAGCATGGGGGGAATTTGTTGGGCGATGGCAGGGTGGTGGGGGATTATGGTGGCAGTGGCGCGAGGTGCAGCAAGGCGCTCTGCACCAGAAGGAACAGCGAAGACAAAATTGGGTTGTGTCCCATAAGCCATAAGCCCTGCCACCAACTGTTCATATAAAATTTGGGGCAGAGGTGGGAGGGAAGATTTGCAAATGACACCACCATTACGGTGTCTGTTGGAAGGTGAGTTTGGGTGGTAGGAATGGGGGTGTTTTTGTATATTAGGGGGGTGGAGGCCGCTGCTGCAGCATCCTCCTCTGTTTGGAAGCCAATATCAAAATAGCCTTTAAAAGGGCAGAAACTGATGAAACCAGCTGGTGCAAATTCAGTGGTGGCCACTTCAATTACTGCCTTGTCAGCATACGGAAATAAACGCCCATATTTGACATGGAGGCAATATCAGATATTGGATCTGGGTAGGGCGAGAGGATGGGGGCGAGAGGGGTGGATGCGCGCCAGATGGAGCATTAAGTCCCGTGGGGGGAAAACGGCCAGTAGAGTTTGGAGGACTGTTTGAGCCCATCTGAATTCATTTTCCTACAGGGCGGAAAACGCTGAAAGGTGGAGCACCGCTGTCCCACGCTGGAGCAGCAGGCGGTGGATCTGAGGACATTAACTGGAAAACGGACATGGGCAGATGGCAGTTGTAAATTAAACTCTTGTTTTTTTTCAAATTCGCTCAAAAGTGAGTTTGAGTGGAAAGAGTGGGTTAGGTAGGTATTGTGTTTTAAGTAGTTAATTTTACTTTCAATTTTTTAAAATTGCCTGAAAGTGATGCTGAGCTTAAAGAATGATCTATGAAATTTATTTTTCAGTATATTTTATGAATTATCAAATATGTCAGTCACAGCGGCCGCTCAAGGCTTCCACCGCTTATTAGTTATCAAATCTAATTGGGCTTGAAAAGAATCTTAATTAATGTTATAGGGATTTACATGTCAGTAATTTTAACCACAAATACATTGTTACTACTAACAACTTAACCAAGTGGGTTGAGGCTAGTCCTGACTTTGACATTGGAGCAGTGACTACTGAAAAAGCATTGTTACACATTACCAACTTGGGTGCTCGCAGGACATCTTAACAGACAATGCTATTAACTTTACCTCAAAGATCATCCCTAAACTGAATGAAAATAGGTAAATAGAAGAGTTCTTGCTTCCCTTTACCATCTTGAGACTAATTGAACTGTTGAGTGGCTAATGTGTAGGAATACAGCTTATCTGTGCTCGTTGGTGCTTACGCTTTTGGATCCCAAAAAGTTTTGATAAAACTAATAAATTAACACTGATAAGAAACTTTGGAATTTATGAGTTTTCTTTGCAGCGTGGGGTAAGAAAGGAAAATAATCCCCTTAATATCCAACCAATCCATATTTAAACTGTATCAAATGTTGGAGGGAATTCAATAGTAAGTTTGGAATGGCTTGTTACCATCCAAATTAGAAAATATGAGA
Source organism: Massospora cicadina (assembly GCA_022478985.1). Classification (NCBI taxonomy): domain Eukaryota; kingdom Fungi; phylum Entomophthoromycota; class Entomophthoromycetes; order Entomophthorales; family Entomophthoraceae; genus Massospora; species Massospora cicadina. The sequence continues at coordinate 158,998 of JAKSZP010004063.1, read as the reverse complement.
TTGTAGCCTATCAAAGCTCGGAATACTTACTTTGCATAGGCTGGCTGATGGATGGGGAAATAGGTTGTGACAATATGTAACCGTGGGGTAACAATTTAATATATTTCATTCAATCCCCACTGGCTAAAATTCTTTCACCTTGGGAGACCTCCGCACTTTATAAAAGGGGATGGTCCCCTCTTAATTGTTTGAAGGGAGTCGGACGTGGCAGGGGAAGAAGCCACCAATGGGATCCCAAGGGTCTGACTCATGGTCAGAGTAATCTGACTGCTCAATTTTGTGTTGTTTGCCCTTAAAGTATTCGAAATTGTGTTACCCTGATTAGCAGGGTTCCACCAAGAATTAACCAGAGCCTTTTGGTTGAGAAAATCATTATTATTATTGAACTCACTCAAAGAATCATTGCATACTTGTAAATGGCTGACATTTCCCCTTTTTAGCTGATTTCGACCTAAAACATTCTTCTTTTGAAGCTGAGAGGGCTAATGTCTAACATAATGAAACTCTAGGGCAAATTCCCCATATGTTTGCAGACACCTCACCTAATAAAACGAACTTCTATGTCAGACCCACAACACTCACATACAATAATGGTTACCATAGTGGCATGAAAATTTCGCTTTTCTCGCTCATTTAAGGTTCACATCCTTCCCTTATTCCTTTGCTAAACTCTTTAATGGTTATATGGATAAAATTTGAGTAGCAAATTATTTTATTAGCTGTTTTGGGAACTGATTAGAATTAAACAAAAGCTTATAAGGCATCCATAGACAAGATTTAATTAAAAAGGCTCAGGAAGACCAACACATAGGAACTCTTCATAGGTTTATTGAAGGTATAAAAAGTAGCATATTGCACTATATATGGGTTTGGAATAACTCAAAGAATGTTAACATTATGGAAGGGACCATATATAAACTTAGTTTATTTGTCAACTGAGGTCTAAACCATAAAGCACTTTTCTGATGGAAGAAGTATATAAAAGGTTTATGCAAAGTTCTCAAGTCCCTATTAAATCTTACAGCTTCCCACCTAAGGGAGTTATCTGAAGAGTGTGTCAAGTCAAGGGGAATGTGTTGTACAACATTTTGACTTAACTCAGAGTATCAAAGTTTTCATTATCTTTTATGTTAATGATCAAATGCTTTTAAGGAATAACCCTTTGATTGTAAATGTCAGACTATGCCTACCCTACTATTCAAATCCCTCTGACATTCCAGAATTATCAAGTTTTATTCCTTTATTCCTTCATGAGTTCCTTCCAAAAAAGGTACCATTATACCATTTGTACCTATTTTACCCATTTTACTCGCTATCATTTGTGTTTTTAAAATCAAGATAACATTGTTTAGAGGATGAGAGGTTGAATATATGTATTACCCATTATTATTCCAATAAATTATTTTTTAGTTTTTTTCTAGCATTCAAACATCATTCTTGGAGTAGAGAATACTAAATCGTTAGTTTCAGTATTAAGATACCGCGTAACTTTTTTTGTAAAGATCCAGAATATCAAAATTTTCAAATTTTTTAAGCCTAGTGTAAAAAAGTATAGTGTGAGTTATAGCAAAGAAACTCTACTTGTACAGTAGTGTGCATGTGCTGCGCACTGCAATAACCTTCCCAAAATAAAGCACCCTCATTCCAAGTGAAGGTATGCCATTTCTCTACCACTTCTAGTTCTGCTGCCACCAATATTTGCTACACCATATAACCTACCCAATGCACACTACCTTAATGATGCCAAATTATAAATAACCTACCTCACCACATTCAGTATCGCTAAAGCCATTTTGCTAACCCTTGGCCTCTATTAATTAGTGGCTACTGGTCTCCTGAAATCACCTTACATGCACCATTCTATATGATCCATTGTCACTGAAGCACCTGAGTATGCCATGCACAAGGCAGGAGCTTCTCAATCCAATCTAGTATCTATGGTTTGATTGCCAAACAGAACTCTGTAATATATGCCCTTATTCAACTATTAATGAGGGCATCTTACATACTACTACTGACTCCCTCAACTTATTTGTTTAGAGGACTGCTCATAAATAATCTAGACTACTTCAAACTCAATATAGCAATGCATAAGGATTTTTTACATCAGGGACATCCAAATCACTCCAGTCTTGTCTGTATCTGTCAATATGAACAGATGACACTAGTAAAAATATAAAAGGGTATAGTTCTTGTCAGAACTCAAACTGCAGATTAAAATGAATTACATGAGGTCAAAATTGAATCTCCTCCATCTACCAATATTGATGCTTGACCCTAATTTAACAAAGGCAAAAACTTCTAAACTACATGACAAAAGGAGAAAAGATCTGGATGCATTTAAAAACAAGGTGACAATGAGGCCACCCCTATTGATTCTGAAAGATGATCATGACACAAAGGAATTTGTATTGTCATGCGCATCTTACTGAAGCTCAAGGATATCATGATCATCAGCCCAAAAGGGAATATCCTATGTGCCACAAGCCCCAGCATACTATTAATTTTCAAAGCCTTAAATAAGTAATCTATCATTCTTGCTTATATTAATTCTTTAATATCCCTAACTTTATGATTTTATTGAGGGTATTCATCAATCCTTGATCATTCCAGTGATTCTGGACCCTTACTATATTTTTATATATATAACAACATATGACTCCAAGCAGCTTTGAAGCCGGTTTCTTCACCCAGCCTTGCTATCTACAGTTCTGACAGAAAGCTGGTGTTCTCTTCCACGTTTTCCAAGTTGCTATTAAAAAAGTGAGGACATAAAAAACGGAAAATAATTCAGAACAAGAAACCTTACAAGATAATGGGGTTAGAAAAACTACCTGTTGGACAATCGATGCTCACTTTGAAGTAGGAGTCCCTGTCTCAGCCGCCATCTTTTTATAGCTGAGTATAGAGCTGAAGTGCCTCTTGTTGTCAAAGTGAATATCAATTAAGAGTTGCCAACATTGGCCCAATTGTACAACAACTCATCAATGGTATTTTTGTGCCTGAAGGGCGTTCTAGTCAGGTCAGAGAATCAGATGTTCTCTCCATCATGAGAGAACTAAATTAGCTTCCAGATTACTGCCACTGAAACTGGAAAACTAGAATAGATCAATACCTTCACGATTTCATACACCCAGTCATATATCACATAATGTAAATTTTAGGGCTATACCACCAAGAAGTACTACAACAATTAGACCTAATCCTTTCCCTTAATTCACCTGCCTATGAATTTTACCAATCTGTCTCCTCCTTCATCCACAAGAATCAAAACGCTATTATCAGAATTCAATGTTTAAATTAACAAAGTATGATGTCAGATGACTTATTGAATGAGGGAGCCTTCGCGTACTTATAAAATTAAAATCATAATACAAGTGGGCGTGGCCATATCTGAAGCTTACCTTCAGGTCAGAAAGACAATTATGTCACTCTTGGATCATATTAGTCAGCCTTAATGAACAATGGGGAAAAAGTTTTGTGCTATTTTAGGAAGTCTTACAGCAATCCAGTCCTGGAGCGCAAGTCCCTGCTTATCCCAAAGGTCCTCCTGGCTACTAAGGTATTCCTGGACCAAGGGGACCCATTTGATTCATGGGCTTAAGGGGATAGTGGACTTATAGGGCCCAGTATTATCTGGCCCCTGGGTCTCCATGGGATATCAGCTACCTGGACTGCTGCGGCCACATGGAAATGGCAGCCCCCTAGGCCACCTGGAATGGAAGGACCTCCCAGCCTTTAAAAGAAAGCTAGTCCTCCTGGTCCTCCTGGACCCACTATAACTGAACCTGAGGATGGCACTTCTTAGATCTCAATTAAGTAATATCCAGAACCAAGTCACTCAACTCAAATGTGGTGTTTAGGCTTTCGCTCACAGCTGTGGCATGTATCTCAAAGGCAACATCTTGAACTGAGTTATATCTTTGAAGCCCTAGTCAATGGCTTATGAATGTTAGGTCTTTCTCCTGACTATATGGTGTTTGATCATAATGCATTGATTGTCTCGTTCAATTTACTGATAAAGTTAAGGCCATCAAGATGAAAAAAATCTCCATTAAAACCATCATGGAAACTCAGAAGCCATAATTCGAAAGGCTTATGGAGCAATCTACACAAAAGGCTACTGTTACCACAGTATTGACTCAGTATGCAGATCTACAGAATGAGGTGACTAATTTGAGGGCTCAGTTTGATCAGAAGTAACCCACCCAATATAATGATACTGAATCCTCAATTTCAGCTCCTCTTGGACCAACTTGGATTAACGTTTTATCAAAATACGTTTCAATTAACTTTAGCCTTCATTTAAAAAAGTACGTCCCTAGTGAAGGAAGTATTGCTTCATTCCTATACATCTACAAAAGCGCCATAGAAGAGGCTAATTATTGACAGAAAGTAAAGCACCTTCCAACCTGTTTAAGATGAAGTGCCAGAGTATCATGGTCCCTCACCTAAAAGACTGTCAAACATGGCGCTAAGTTAAGCCCACATTGATAAAGGAATTCAGAAGTGATCAGACCATGTCCTCGCAGAAGCAGGCCTTCATGGGTATCTACATCAAACATGGGGAATAATTTACCAAGTCTTCCATTAAATTTTACTATGAGACATATATCTTAATTGTCTGTGACCATGTTTCTCTAGATGACGCCATTACTGCTGCCATCTCTGCTTTGGCACCTCTTCCTGATTTAAAGTTACATATCAGCACTGTTAAAAGAATTTTAAGAGCATACTGGACATTAAAGAGGTTTTTGTCAAGATTCCCACCAATTTACTCCAGATGGTCTCCATAGCCAGCTTCTCTACTAACCAATGCCCCCAGATCAACGCACTCAAAAAAAAGTGGTTTAATAAGAAGAATATATTATACACTTACTATGGAAGCCGTTGGCATACAGGTGAGGAATTATACAAGAGAATCGCTAATGAGAAGGGAAGAGCCCCATCAACATGAAGGGAGAGGCTCTTATGTTAAAGCCACCCTACGCCTCAACCATCTACTTCTCAGGCTATTATCCCTGCTTCCCATTCTACTAGCACTATCGTTAAATGTCTTTCAAATTAAAATTTAGTGATTTGGATTACTCTTGTTGCCTCTGTGTCCCTATGACTTCTTTCTTTACCCTACAACCTCAATTTAGAGACTCAGTCACCAAGGTGGAAGTATGAGTGCATAAACTAAAAGTTTAAGCATTGTTAATACTGGCTCACCAGCATATGTTATATCCTTAAACTGGTCAAATAAATAAAAAGTTGCCTTACCTCCATCATAATGTTGAATATGGAACTGCAGGCCCACAATGCACTAAGTCACTCGGTGCATATTGGCCTTACCCATATATTTAAGCAAGCTTCTTATAAAAGCCCCTGCTGTAATTCTTGATAATCAGAGCTACAATTTATTATCAAAATTGCAATCTCTACGTGAGCAATCAGGGATTGTCAACCTATCTGAGTCCTATTTATTTATACTTAAACATCAGGTAATTATTATCATCCAAACTTCTGTAACCAAGAAGGACAATCCCATTAAAAGATTGTGCTTTTGGAAGATGATCAAAATTTCCAAATCGAGTATCATATAGATAGACCTCATGTTAAAGTGCCTCCTCAGTCTGTTAAAGCCTAGATGTCAGGCTTTTCACAAAGGAAAGAAGCCAGGTGGTTTTTACTACCCCTTTTAGGTAGAAAAGGCAATCTATTATTAAGAAAAACCTTATTAACGCCCACTCCAATCCCTCCACTATCTTGTACTTGGTATGTTAACAAGATTAAGCTCCTTTGTAGAGATATTTCTCAACTATATTAAAACGCCAGAAGTACCCCAGGTAATTCCACCAATACCAACACTCAACTCCCCAAATAATTGAAAATTTTTGAAAATCCTGACGGTTTTATGATGTCCCAGATATGAAAATCCTATTTACTGAGGAATCTTGGAAATTCTGACCCTGATATTACCCTCTCTTTTATTATTTCCCTGATATCCCTTTCCAGTGTATTTAGAAATTTGCTATCAAGCAAGAGCTGGACCTCCAAAGCTGGAGTCCGCCTCAAACTAGAAAACTTTATAAAATTTGAAGAAAGGTAAATTGGGGAGCAGCCAATAGTAGTGTGCCCCATCACCTCCACCAACCTCAGTCCTTGCGCCACCTAGCAAATTTGCCTCTCCTTACCTCAGATTTCGTGACAGTTCTTGAATTGACTCTCTCCTCCCCAGTGAGGACTTAAAAGCCTGCATTAAGATAAGATGCCAACCCAAGAGTTACAGAACCCTAGAACAGCACTGTAAACCATAACCCCCTTTCTCTATATAAAGCCAGTGCCCTTACTTGTGAGGGTAATGGCCTATTTTTATCTTTTTCTCTTGGTTTCTCAAATAATATCATTTCCCCTAATGATCTTTGAAGTCTTTGCCTTTTTTGCAGATCATTTGAATAAGCATGGAGTGCATCTCAGTCAACATGTTACAACTGAAATAGTTGAGCCTGAGTCAGATAAAAGGTTGCGGACCCCCACTGACATTAGTTGTTTGGTTACTCTGGTTTCTGATTGGAACCTGCCACTTTGGAACTAGATCAATCTTAGGCTCCCTCACTCCTAATACTGGGAAAATGCCTTTATACATTTCATCTCAAATGGTAGTACCATCTTAGGGGCAAGTTATAGTAGATACCCACATTCAAGTAGAACTTCTCCTTAGTAAGATACTAGAAGTTTGCGGATTTGATAATACATATGTTGAGGAGGTATTGGTCCTGCCCCAGGCATCCTGGATCCATCCTATCCAGGGAATATCTCAGTCATGTCAGGTAATCTGACTCCAGCCTTTCATGTCATAGGGAAAAAGATCCTATAGCTTATGTTTGCCTGTTGTCTGTTGATGAATTACATATTGTACATAAATTAGGTACTCCCTAAGATTTTAAGCTATAAGATCCTCCTACTATAGCCACCCTCAAACATAGTATAAGCTCAGACTTTACTAAAGCCCAACAAGTGGCAGCTGAGTGACTCTTAGCCAAATACTCTGATTTCTTTTATAAGCCTTACATTCTTGGAAAAAATGACTGTAGTGATCTATTAGGTAATACTGGAGATGATTTGCCAATATGGGGACAAGCCTTATCGAGATTCTAAAGTGGATGAAGTTTATGTAACCATCAAATAAAAAAATGGAGGAAAGTTTATTAAAGCCTTCGCAAAGCCCTTGGGCTTCGCCTCTGCAGTTGGCAAAGAAAAAAATGGGACCCATTGCTAGATGATAAATTAAAATATTGAATTCAATCACCTGAAAATACAGCTATCCCTTACCTAGGATTTGTAATTTCTTTCAGGTTCTGGATGGCTCGCAGTTATTCTCTGAAATGGATCTAGTCAGCGTATACATGCAAATAGACCTTGCCCAAGAAGACTGAGAGAAGTGCGCTCTTTATTACTAATGAAGGCCTCTTTGAACCAACTAAAATTCTGCAGAGACTATGCAACACCCCTGACACGTTCCACTAAGACATGGACGGCATCCTAGGGGATCTGAAAATAAACTGTATTCTGGTGTATTTAGACGATATCAACGTCTTCTCCCAGACTTTTGGCTCCCATCTTGATGACATATATCAGGTATCTGACTATAACACAATCAGCATCTTTAAAATGAAATACTTAAAGTGCCTTTTCCTCTAGTGAGAATTGGAGTTTCTAAGGAATAAGGTAACCAACAAAGGTATCCAACCACTGCCAGATTAAGTTACGGACATACACAAGATGTCCCTACAAATGAGTTTACGGACATTCAGGTTTTCCTAGGAATGGTGGAGTATTACCATTAACTCATTCCACATTTTTCTGAGCTTGCGGAGCCCCTGGTCTACCTGTTACAATAAAAATGCCTCTATACATGAAGTTATCACACCAAAAGTTCTTTAGTGCCTTGCAACTGGTACTAAATTATAACTCCAGTGCTAATAAATCCCAAAATTGATATGACTTTTTTGAATTTTACTTATGCCAACGATGTTGATGTTGGTGCCATTCTGATGCAACATGAAGAAAACCAGGTAGACTACTTAATTTTACACTTTAGAAAGACTCTCTCCAAAGCATAACATAATTATAGCATCACTGAGAGCGAGGGTTTAGTGGTAATACTAGTCATTAAGCATTTTTCATCTTTTCCTTGATGGGAAGCACTTTACTGTAATAATTAATTACACCTCCCTTTTCTGGTTACAACAGATGCGTAATCCTGACAGCTTTATATCCCAACGGTATTTAAAATTACAAAACTAAGATCTTTAATTTGTTCATTGACCTGGAGAAATACACCAAAACGTTGAAAGTCTCTCACAATTTCCAGCCCTGACAGTTTTATTTTTCTAAGGAGGAATGCTTATACGACTCTCTTTGTCATTATCTTTTAGAACTAGTGGTGCTCAACCCAAAAGGGGGAGCCGCCACGCATTTTTACTTGCAAATAGGCCAAACAAAGGGACTATCATAAATAAAAAATTCATAATACAGCCCCTAGGTTATCAGCCTAGGAAGCCATATCAGAAGGTGAGGAAGCTTTGGAGAAACTTTTGTCTGGCGCCTGCTTTAGCTGGCAGACCATGGTGGACAACATAGGGGTAGGGGACTCTCTTTTGTCATTATCAAATTGTGGTCTCTAGAAACTTCAAAAATCCAGAGTGAGCCAAATGATGAATGATTAATACACAAAAATTGGTGGGATGCTATATATGAGTTAGTGAAGAAAAAATGGCTCCCTTACGTCCGCCCATCCAAATAGACCAAGGTCGTTATTGAAGAACATAATATCACCAAACATGGTGCGGTGCAGAAAACTAACCATCGTTTAAAATTTTAGTTCTTCAGGGACAGAATACTTAAAATAATCTCAAATGTTTTGGAAGCTGTATAACTCGTCGCTAGAATGATAGGACCAACTCAAGGTTTTAACATCAAGTCATTGCTCCTTTGTCCCCTTTCCACATGGTAAGTTTAAACACTATATGTATCTTGCCTACAAGAGTCATGGTCACCAATATATAATTTTGACCATGGATCACCTTAATAAATCGACCAAAGCTGTATTCATCCCTATAATCACTGCTCAAGCAATCGTCTTATTCCTGTACCAGCAACTCTTCACACAGCATGGTAGTCTGAGGGTGCTTCTATTCACTAACAGTCTAACTTTCACCACTGAAGTCATTCAGGAATTAAATCTCTATCCACCACTCGCCATGATTTTGCAGCACCGTAAAAATCCTCCACTAATGGGACTTTAGAAAGAGCTAATGGCACTTTTATTTCCATTATGATAAAGAGGCTTCTAATGACCTACTATGATGGTCTCATCTCCTACCAAGTGCTCTACTTGCCTATTGCTTCAGCTACCACAGGGTGATAAATATGTCCCCCTTTAAGGTGCTTTACAGCAGGGGACCACTATTGCTAGCTAGTTTAAAACCCATGCTGACATCAACAATTCCTGAAACTTCTGAGATCACTCTGAAAGTCTAAGCTGATAAGATTATCTGACTGCAGTCTCTGCCAAAGGATGCTTTGGTGCATACCAATACCTAGGAGTTGGTACAAAGCAATTTACGCTGACCCTCTTTGCTAGTGTAACATCCAGGGGATTTAGTAATGTTCTATAACCATCACCCTGGAGGAAGAACTAGCAAGCTTGCCACCTCTTGATCTGGCCCATGTAAAGTCCTATATACACGTGGATCAGAAAAATCCACTATCAGCGTGTATAAGGGAATGGTCAATAATTGGGTACATGGGCGATTTCTCAGGACTTTCATAACCCTCTGAAAGGATCTCTAGGGGCAATTTTGGAACTCAAACTGCAGATGAAGATAAAATAATAATTTTAGAATCAAATCTCCTCCACTTAGTGATAATTTAATTCTTGACCCCAATTTAATGAAGGCATCAACCCCTGAAATAATTGATGAAAGGAGAAAATATCTGGATGCATTTAGATCTAAGGTGACAAAGAGGCCACCATATTAACCCCACAAGGTGACATGAAACAAAAAAGTTAGCTCATTACGCGCCTCTTCCTAAAGCTCAAGGAGATCCTGATCATTGGTCCAAAAGGGAACTTCTAGTGTTTGACAAACCCAAGCACCCTATAAATATCCTAAGCTTCAAATAAATAATGTATCATTTTTCACTTATATAATTTTTATAAGCTCCCTATTTTTAGGAATTATTTTGGTTAGTCAGCAAGACTTAGTCATCCCATTGGTTTTGGCCCCTTGCTTTATTTTTATTAAAGAAAACCATATCTGACTCTGAGCAACTTCAAAGCCTGATTTCTTGCCTATCCCTGCTATCTTCAGTGCCAACAGTCCTGCTGGGGAAACATCTTATTATTCAACCTTCACAGTATGCAGAAAACATCAATAGCCATTTTTGGTCATATCATTGTTGACTAATGTTGGAATTTTAGAATGCCACATAGTTCAGCTTAATCAATTATAGTATTATCTTCTTTAGCCGCTGGGGGCGATATAATATTAGAAACCCCATAGCAGATGTGGGAGATATCATTTTTATGGTAACTATTGTTAGTTTTGAACCCTTACGGTTTGTTGAATGATTCTCCAGGATTTAATTCAGTCATATTAAAGATTTTCCATTAGCGAGGATCTCTGACACTGTTTACAAGTGATTTAATCTCTTCTTTAACAATTGTTAATTTATTTATCTTGTATGAATCAATCAGAGTTTGTATCCAATCAATAAGGGGTTAGTGGCAGTTGATTAACGTTGAAAACGCTGTAATTGGCAGTACTTTGTGGGTGAGCCTAATAGGCAACGCAACCTGCTGTTGGGATTTTTTCCCAAATTCCCAGCTGAAGATTACCAGAGATCGCTAGGAATAATTCCCTAATGTGAAGTGAATTGGATATTGGTTGACCATGTTTTGAGGTAACTATGTTCAGGGGATTTTAGTTTATTCGCCTGGTCAGATCTGTCAGGGATCAATCTGAATGAATGCTTAAGATCTCGTCAGGCAGAGTTTCTGACAAAATAAGGGCATATAATAGTTGATTAACTATCAGGTGTACCAATTGGGATTGGTTGGTTTCATCACTGACCAATTGGGATTTTAAGGTGTAAGTTGCAAGGCGGGTGATGCCACCTGCAACTAGCAAATTGATAAGTTGGTTTGCGACCTGCCTTAATGGGTAACAAGTCCCATTACCTAAGAAGGTCGCTTGCCAAATGTGTTTGGTTTGCTTGGATCATGAGTAAAACGTTAGGGACACGTTTTATGACTCTTTCCATTTTAGGTCTCGAGGATGTCCAATGATGGAATCATAGCCAGGATGGGGAAGACCATTGCTGCTGAGACGAGGATGAGTGATTCGATGGCAATGGCTGCCGTTTCATTGATGAGGTGCCAACTAAGGGTTGGGCACTAAATTCCCCACTATATTTCTCCTATTAATTTACTAATAAAGATCATCATCAATTATGAGAGTTTAAGAAAAAACATCATCAATTACCAGATCACTTTTACTAGAGTATTACTTAGTAAACTTTAGCAGAATCCATTCTAAGTTCTATTTTTTCTCAGGAATATTATTGCTGTGTGCGACAATTGAGAGACTCTTTAAGATAAAGAGTAAGGATCTGAGCGGGGATCCAGAGAAAAAGCTGAATTGAATCAGGATTTACTACCAACATTGTGTCAAACGTTAGAAACCGTAAACAGTGATGTGAGCATATATTGAGTTAGGTGGTATGAGGAAACAAATCCTTATTCAGGACATCATAAGTAGCTCAAGAGGGAATACTGGCCGAGCAATGGACCAAAATCTAGTACTTTCATTCAACTTCAGATAATAGTCACCATACTATTATCACCAATTATATCAACTACTATCATACAATTCAGAGAATTGCAAAAAACCCAAACATGTGCAGCTAATATATTTATAGGAATTTTTTAACCAAGAATAATCAGAAAACCTATAAATTTTCATAAAGTGGTGCTCACCACAGGGTTTTATATGAGTAGAAGCAATTAGAACATGATGTCATGTAAAGACAAGTTAAGAAAATTCATGGAAAGAGTTGGCAACCTTAAAAAGAACACCCTGAACTCAGTAAATCATTGAGAATTTGCAGCCTTGGAAGAGAGAGTCACCAAGATGGAGGAAGGGGTCAATAATGTCATGAGTTTTGGGAATGAGATACTTGGAAAAGTAACGTCCTTAAAGAAGAAAGAAGGGGACTTAATTCAAGAAGTCTTATTTCTATAAAATGGAGCGTGAAGCAGATCACGTTTGTTTAAGGGCATTCAGTGCTGATATTGAGCGGCTGATAAAACAAGTTGAGAATTTAGAGACTCACAAATGTGAGTGTGAGCTATATGTGGCAACCAATGCTGAAGAATGAACTCCCTTGTACAATAATTGAAAAAGGCGACTACCCCAAGAAAAATGCCACCCACTTTTACCGCTATTTTGGAGATGATGCCTGAAATCACTCCTAAGTGAGCTGAGTAGCCAATCCAGAGAGGTGGTTATAGAAATCTCGGAGGAATTCAAAGAAACACTGAAATTGCTGACTTTCCATTGGGATAACGCCCCAGCATTTTTCTGATTGTTTGATATGATAATGTATGAATATGCCGATTATCAAAAGGCATTGATGGTAATGAATTGCCTATATACCCATTATCAAAACCTAGTGTTGCCCCATCTAGAGGGGGACAGCTGGTCGTATAAAGAGGCTAAAGCAGCCATTATGAAAGAATTTGGAAGCCAGATGCGCATGTCAAAGTGCAAACAAGAGTTTATGGGCATTCAATTTCATAAATATGAATCCTTAGCAAGCTTTGCTGATTATTTCTACCAGGAATCGCAAATCCTGGTTGGAGCAAAGGTGCTGGATGAATTTGATGCCTGAATTGCACTACAAGCGGCCCTTCGCCCTACAACAATTTGCATTGGATGATGTCTTCCATATTCATGACAGAAAATTACCATCTCTAAGATGGTAGACAATTTGAAAATCTTGGAAGCTACCTTTGATGCTCCATATAGAAGTTAAAAATCAAACCCAGTACAAAATTCTAATCTTAAAAAGGGGAATGAAGGCACTAAGGAGATGAATAATTGAACCATGCCAGGGAATAAACACAGACTTTAAACGGATTAATAAGAAAAAGAAATTATGTTACCAATGCAGAGGAAAGAGACATTTTACTGTAAATTACAAGAAACCGAAGATTAAATCAACGTGGTCCAAGTAAAGAGTCTTCAACCGCAAAGGAGTCAGAAAAAGGGCCTGCAGCATAAATGAGTAACAGTCTTTAGCTGCAGAGAACTATGTTCCTCCCAATATTATGCATGAAGTAATTGACATTGGTGATCTGTTTGTGGATGAAGATGCACAGGATAAGCTGTATCAAGTAGTCAATTTGAACGTGAATGCAGTAACAAGATATGGGGTGAAGGGGATCAACCCTGAGATGATCAAAAAAGTTGCCTGGATGTACGCCCAACAACTAGCAGAAAAGATTCGAACTGCAGATAATCCTTAAGAATTGACAAAAGTTTGATTAGATGAGGCAAACCTGTCAATCCCCCTCAGCGCAATACAGGAATTGCTTCCTATATTATTGGTTCAAATCATTCACACCCTCAATTTGGCTAATGGTGCTGCTATACACTCAGTAAATACTATCATACAATACTCCAAGTGTACATATATAGATATACTAGTGAATCAAGTACAGGTGAGGTTGATTGTTGACAGTGGAGTGCCTATTAATATTGTCTCAACCAAGCTGGTGAAAAGGATGATCTCACCTAACTTTGAACACAAGAAGGAGTACGGGACAGCTGGGCCAAAGACCATCATCTCATAGGGGGAGATAGTGCACTGACACTTTGATTTGGACTCTTGGTGGTGTCTGAATCAGAAATAGTTTTGGCCAACCAAAAATATGACATTCTGATCAAGACGGAATTTTATGAAAGTACAGAGTTAAACGTAACTTCAAGGATAATACGTTGACAATATTGGGTCAGACGTTACCATTGATCTATCAAAAAGATAAGGAAGCTCCACTGAGTAGGAGAGATAAATTCATTAACTTAATATACAATGATTAATTTGTCCCAATTCAATACTAACTAGTTGGACGGAACTGATGAGAAATGCTGACGGAAATCCTAGAAAATGGGGAATTCCACCGAGGATCAAGAATGCGAAAACCATACTGCTAGGATCACAAATAATAGTTAACATGGGGTTGACATTAGAGATACTAGAGCTGCTATATGGAAAGGTTGGAAGCCCCTGGAAGAAGTCCAGAGTAGAGACCTGGGAGGCTCCTGGAATAATAATGCTGGGCCATGGAAAAATTAAAGTTCTCCTGGTGAATTTATGCGAAAAACCAATGAAGATTGAGAAGAATCAGATATTCACATTTGTTCACCAAATCCCAACAGCTGAACTGATGAATTTACATGATTTTGGGACCCTTAATAAGATGGGATTACCAGCTGGGGTAACCAATAGTATCAACCTAATAGTTGATTTAGAGCAACTTGCTGATCAGATGGAAGAACAGCAGGTAGAGGTTCTCAAATTGTTTGAAAAGTATTGGGAAGTATTTGCCCAGGACTACCATGATTTGCGATGCATGAGAGATGTGATCCACAAGGTTGATACTGGGGAAAATTTGACAATCAGTAGAGACCAATTTGACGGTCAAAGGCAGCCAAAGTGGTAGTGAAGGAAGAAATCAGAAAACTAGTAAAGCATGGGCTTCTAGTTCTGTCATCAAGTCCCTGGGCTAGTCCAATTAATATCATGAAGAAAAGGATGGCTCTAATGGGTGGTATCGATTATTGGAAGCTGAACAAGATTACAAAGAAGGTTTTGTATCCCCTACCAAGAATAGACAATGTGCTAGATTTATGGGAGAAGCGAGGTATTTCTCCGCAATGGATCTAATATTGGGATATTGGCAAATCAATTTTCCAAGAGAAGACTAAAAAAATGCACAATCATTACTGTGAAGGGGCTATATCAACCAATGAGGATGCCCCAGGGTCTGTGTAATGTGCCTGTGACGTTCCAGAGGGCCATAGACGATATATTAAATGACTTGAATTTGTCATGCGTCCTGGTGTACTTGGACGATATCAATGTGTTCAGTAGGACGTTTACTGACCATTTGCACCACTTGGAGGAAGTGTGCAAGAGACTAGCCGTGGCCAACCTGAAGATTAAGCCAAGGAAGTATCACTTCTTCAAGAAAGAATCGGAATATCTGGGATTCATGTTCAGCTCTAGTGGACTGCAGCAGCAATCTCAGAAGATCAAAGCTATAGAATGAATGGCTGTGCCAAAGAGTGTCTGAGATATCCAAGTGTTCCTTGGAATGATCAGAGACTATAGAAAATTTATTCAGGATTTTTCCAGAATCACTGAGCCCATATTCCATCTGTTGTAGATTTGAAGAAAGTATTTGTATGGAATGAAGAAGCACAGAAAACCTTTAATGAGTTATGCCAGTAATTGATAGATTATCCTATTTTGAAATATTCAAATTTTGAGTGAGAATTTATTATACAAACTGATGCTTCATTGATGGCGATCAGTGTCATATTGAGCCAAGTAGATGAACTTGGCGATGAACATCTGCTGGCATATGTGAGCCGGACACTCTCAGCAGCTGAGAGCAACTATATCGTAATTAAGCATGAATGCCTTGCAGTCATTTACGCCTGTGTACAATTTTGAGTGCACATCCATGGAACACACTTTTAAAGTGTTGATGGATCACTCCTCGTTGCATTGGCTTCACAATTTATGAGAACCAGAAGGAAGACTGGCCCGATGGGCATTGAAGTTACTGGCTTACGATTATGAGATTGTCCACTGAGCGGGGGCTTCTCATCAGAATGTGGATGGCTTATTGCAGTTACCAATGGTCCAGATGGTATACCAGCAGGCGGATGAGTTATCTTAGAAAATGGTCAATGGAGAAATCGGGAATGAGCCCTGAGAAATCCAAGGTGCGCTTAGAAAAGTGATGAAAAACAACAAGACCATGGATGGACAAGTTTTCAAGACAATTTAATGGAAATGGTTACTATTCTCAAAGCCATTAGAAAGAGCAGTTATTGTCCAAGACGCTCATAAGGTTGCCAAATCATGCCTTATTAAAGCCATCAGGGGAAGATACTATTGGGATGCGCCAGAAACAAGATAGTCATGCAAGGAGCGAATGTAATCTTGCAAGAAATGACTATGAGATTCTCAGAAGCTGAAGCATAAAGAGCGATGGAAACTGGGAGAGGCTGGAAGCTTCGTGGCCAACTTTGAAGAACTTGGCTGGCAAAGCAAAGAGCATAAGCTGCATTATCCCGATCTAGTATGTTTTCAAGATTGGTAGAATTCAGAGCTATGGACAATACCTTGGTGACTTGGGCCCTTATTTCTGCATAGGAGAGTTTGAAACGTATGCTGTTGCTGATGGTTAGTTCGGTGGCCAAGACAGCTGTCTTGTAATATAGACCAAGTTAGAAGAGGAACTCCAGAAGTAAGTCCGATATGGTGAGGAATGAATGATCAAGAGTGAAGGGCATTGCTTCAGGATGTTTGAGGATGATGTTAGAAATATTTGCGAAAAGAGCCAAAATCCAGGAGAGTCTTGAAATATAATTCTGGAATCAACAACAGAGGAAGGATTGGTCACAAGTCATTTGAGATAATCGCTAACCTGGTTTCAGTGAGGTTAGTTACCCTTTCTGGTAATTCCATGGAAGGACAAGCTACTGGTACTTGATTAGGAGTATGAGTCCTGGAAGGACCATAGAAGAGGTTCTGTTTGCGCAGATCAACTCATCCTCTGGAAGAGCTGAAGGTCTTGATCAGATAAACTATTGAGCAGCTGTTGGTACAGCAACTCAGAATTTGACATATGAGCTGGATGAGAGGGGGAATGTCAGACTTATATAAAAGTCAACATTATGTACTCTGAAATCAACCAAGTTCCAATTTCAGAAAAATAATCTCAAAATTAATGATATAAGCTCTCCAGAGAAGAATTAAGGATGAGATGAGACAAGAGGTTATTAAGATAAAATAACAAGGGCAAACATAAATGAGCATTCTTAATTTGTCCATAGAAAAAACATTGATGGCAAGAATCTCCTGTTAAGGATGAGAAAAAAATCAGAAATCAAGGATGCCAGATCAAGAATCCTGAATATGACAGAAGGTCATATGCCCTGATGGGGGAAACCAGATCCTGGGATTGATATCATCATGAGTAAATCAATCAGCCCGGCACAACAGAAGGTTTTGGAGACCTCGCTCTGAGTAGGCGGTTGCAAGGAGTAAAAGGAGGAGAGCCACATGCTGAAGGGTGTCACGAGCAGCGTTGAGTACTGATAATCTCACTCTGCTTGAACAAATGAAGTATCTGACCAATTGTCTGAAGTGGTGTTCTCCTGCCCCAATCCTTTTCTAACTGGAATTCTAGACAAGAGGGGGGATGTGTTGGGATTCTTGCCCATATTCCCAGACAACTAGAATTTCAGGGATTGATAGGGGATAATTCCCTAATGCAAAGTGATTTGGATATCAGTTGACCCTGATTTTGTGTAACTATGTTCAAAGGATTTTAGGTTATTTGCCTAGTCAGATCCGTTGGAGATCAATATGGATGAATGCTTAAGATCTCTTCAGGCAGAGTCTCTGCCAAAATAAGTGCATCTGATAGTTAATTAACTATCAGGTGTACCGATTGGGATTGGTTGGGTTTTATCACTGACTGATTGGGTTTTTAAGGTGACAGTTGTAAGGCGAGTGATGCCACCTGCAACTAGAAAATCAATCAGTTGGTTTGCGACCTGCCTTAATGGGTAACAAGTCCCATTA
Organism: Massospora cicadina; assembly: GCA_022478985.1. Taxonomy (NCBI): domain Eukaryota; kingdom Fungi; phylum Entomophthoromycota; class Entomophthoromycetes; order Entomophthorales; family Entomophthoraceae; genus Massospora; species Massospora cicadina. The sequence goes on along the minus strand of JAKSZP010004063.1, from coordinate 141,061 downwards.
CCTAAGAAGGTCGCTTGCCAAATGTGTTTGGTTTGCTTGGATCATGAGGAAAACGTTAGGGACACGTTTTATGACTCTTTCCATTTTAGGTCTCGAGGATGTCCAATGATGGAATCATAGCCAGGATGGGGAAGACCATCGCTGCTAATATGAGGATGGGTGATTCAATGGCAATGGATGCCGTTTCATTGATGAGGTGCCAACTGAGGGTTGGGCGCTAAATTCCCCACTATATTTCTCCTAAATAATTTACTAATAAAGATCATCATCAATTATGAGTTTAAGAAAAAACATCATCAATTACCAGATCATTTTTACTAGAGTATTACTTATTAAATTTTGTCAGAATCCTTTTCAAGTTCTATTTTTTCTCAGGGATATTATTGCTGTGTTCAATAATTGAGAAACTCTTTAAGATAAAGAGTAAGAATCTGAGTGGGGATCCAGAGATGAAGCTGAATTGAATCAGGAATTGCCGCTGACAATGTGTCAAACAAGAGAAACCGTAAACAGAGATCTGAGCATAGATCAAGTTAGGAGGTATGAGGGAATGAATCCCTATTCAAGACATCATAAGTATTTTGAGAGGATTTACTGACTAAGAGTTGGACCTAAATCTAGTACTTCATTCAACTACTGATAATAGTCACCATACTATCATCAACGATTATATCAACTAATATCATACAACGTAGAGTTTGCACAAAACCCAAACCTGTGCAGTTAATATCTTAGGGGTATTAACTTAGAATCATCAGAAACCTATAATTTTTACACCTGCTGTTAATAATAAAAGGTCCCATTACCTAAGAAGGTTTCTAGCTCAATAAGGATAATACACGGGGGTTGAGTAAAAGCATTAGGACATATTCTTCAGATATTTAACCCAGGGGGGGTTGTGTTCTAGTCAGAAGTGAAATAAGACTAGACAAATAGAGTATTCATCATTTTGGATGACTACTAAGGCCTTAATTCATTGGCAATGGATGTCATTCCTATTGGGGCACCGACTGAAGAGTTGGAGTCTAATTTCCTTTATAAATTCCTTTAGATTTATTTAATGTAGCAGAATTGAATAGTGAATAAATATTTAGACTGTTATGCGTTTTTGTATTGTGCTATTAGGTATAGAGTTGAAAGGATATTTTTCTTTTGTCTATATGTTGCTTTCAAGTCCTTGAGATCTTTTGCGCCAAGAGATGAGGGGAGAAGTTCCCTTGTGTTCAGAAATTTTCTACTCTATATGAAGAGTTGAAATGATAGGTTTTCCTTTGTCTGTAAGATTTCAAGTCCTTTAAGTATTAGAATGAAGAGCGTTAGCACCTGTCTAGCGTTGAAGAAATACTCAATTTAGTTTTGAAGAGCTCATCTAGAATATTAGTCTTGATACTGTTGCCAACCCGCCCAGTTATTAAAATACTCAACAATCTGTCAATGCACACCTATAGCCTGTGCAGTAAAACAAAAATTTAAAATTTGGGACAAACTTACCTTGTTTACCAGGACTTGGCTAAGATGTGAACATGTTTTTATGCTATGTGATGTTTGAATATAGTTTTTGAAAGCCACAATTACGGATGAAACAAAGGTCCAGCTTTTTATGAGGTTGATATAGTTACACAAGTATCTACAATAATGACCATTTGAATTCTGTGCTATTTTTTTTAAGGTAACTCAAGTCAAATAAAAGGTTAGCCACTATCTATTTTTTTGACAAGAGCTCAATCCTCAAGAGAATTTCTCATGCGTTACAACTCTTTAATTATCACATTAACACAGATGTCAGAACTTAATAGAGTGCTGAAAAATTGATATCCATCCTTTTATCACATTATTCTACACGCCCTCCAATAAAATTAGCTCAGCACGCCTTGATATCAGTTCTGGAGAGTATAAGCGCCACGTCTAAATATATGAATTTGTTTCTCAGTCATACTGATAAGCTTCTGTCATGAAAATGAACTTAAAAGGCTCAAAAACTAAATTCTTTGTCATTGACAACATACAAAAGCTATCATTCTTTTCTGGTTTTAACAACTAAAGCTCTTTATAAGGGTCGCCATATTGCTCTTAAAGCAGTACTCAATCCTGATGCTATGCAGAACTTTGTATACAGATTTTCATCAAAATGTCGGGGCTCAAACATAGTCCAGATAGTATGAAATTGACCAAGATATATGGCTTAGCACTAAGACCTGCTCATGTGTGGATTCTAACAGATGAATACTAGTAGATTATTCTTTAGGTACAAAAATTCTGGCCATGTCAGATCTTCCTAATAAAAAGGTTTTATTTTTCCTTATTTTTTTCATACAGATCATAAAAAAGGACAAAAATAACATTGAGATTCTAAAACTAAAGAGCGCCACCCAGATTTTTTGCATGGACTATGCTGAAAACCTAATTTCCCTGAAGACAGTTTTGCATGATGCAAAGCGTGGAATATTATTGACTTCCTTCTGAATTTAAGTAGAAGAGATAAAAATAAAGGCTTTCTTGTTGCCACTACATAATTTTTTTTGACCATAACATTATATTTTGCCCAAAAAATAGACAATATATAACCCTGCATAAAGCTTAAACCATAAGGAGAAGATAGTACTATAAAGTAGCCCAAAGATATTCTGAAGAAGGATCTTATCTGCTATTAAATTCTCCTTGCTTATATCCTTTACTGTCTGATAAAGATAAAATTATATTATTGTGTACTTGAGTGATCTATAAAAGCTGAACAACGCCACTGTATTGGACTGAAAACAGATTACTGTTTATAATGAACTAAAAAACAGAGATTGTGTATCTAAGTTTTATTAAAATTAATCTTTATAATGTCTTTACTAGTTTATTGTTAAAAAGAACAACATGTGGAAGATCGCCAACAATACTCAACACTAAATTTACAAATATATTATAATGCCATCTAGTTTAAGCAAAGACCCAGAAATTTCCAGAAAATAACAATATGGCGTGTGGTAAATAGTCATAGGCTTTCATGACTTGTCATTAGAGGATTTATATGGCATAAATGATAGTCACTTGCCACAAGTAATAATGACCTTTATAACTCTTTCTTTAGGTTTTTAAAAGCCTGACTTAGTTGCACTATCTTATGTTTTCCATAACTCTTTCTTTTTCTTATCTTTTTATAATAGTTATAATGTGATGTAAACCAATTCTACTTTCAACTAAAAGATATCTACTACTAAGAAATATTTGGGAAGCTTGAAAAAAATTTCTCTAAAAATTGTACCAGCATATTAAGCTAAATCTATGTCATTACTGCCCATATAGGCCTAATAAAATTATTTCTTGGGTAACCAATCTGTTTATTGAATTGATAAATTACTTTTTTGTTATAAAACTCATTTTGAAAATAACTTCAAAAAATATTTACAATGATACAGTTGCTGTCTTGACAATCGTTTAATATGCTAATTTATACTTGGGGCTTACCTTTGTTTCATCTAAACCTTTTTGATCTATCTATACTTTAATAATAATTGCTATCATTATACATACAAAATCATAGCCCAAAATATTAATAAAATTCTCAATAAACTCTCAGGGAAAAATTAAGTGGCCTCTTCTATAACGACGACTATTACAACTTAAACCCAAGACAAGACCTGTGTAATGATCTTAGATGTCTGGCATTTACTTTGTAAATAAGATCAGCAACATTTAATTTCTATTATATGTCGCTTTATGCTTGGCTATGACATTAACAAACCTGGTAAAATATAACTTATCAAAAATTTGTTCTTGCAAATGGTAAAACAGGGTCAGATCTCTTACTTTTAATAAGCTAACAAAAGTGTTCAATTCTATCTCTATGTAACTTCATAAGATAGGTGTTTTTTAATGTGCGTTCAGCCTCCAGTTAAGTTTTTTATCTTAATAGTTGATCATTTCTTGCCTATTTTTGCTACAAGATAATTCCATCTTTTGTTAATTAGTAGAACCAAGGTTGGCAGAACGGCATCTCATCTATATAACGCTTAAATAGCCTCATATCTATATCATAATGGAAACTCAAATATTATACAAAAATCCAAGAGTGAAAGTACTCTCATTGAAAAGCATATGTCACTATATATGATTAAGAATTCCAGCTAGCATTCCATCCACACTTAATACTAATATATATGAGGTAATGTTGGGCATAGTTAACTTATGTTTGAAATACTAGTATCATTAGTTCCATAATACTAATAAAATTGAGTTTTGCCTTATTTAGTAACAGGACTACCAACAACTAAGCCTCACATAAACTTTGATTGTATAATAATTTTCACGTTGTCCCAGCGGTCTGCATTTCATAATTGCAGCTTCAATACACTTAAAGAAGGGATTAAAATCTACAATAACAGTCTAGTTTTCTTGGAAAACATTTAAAAAAAGTAGAAGCACATCAATTTTTACTATGCTAAACGGTGAAGTTGTCTGCTTGATTTAAATATAGATCGTTTTAAGTGGGAAACCCTTTTACAAGGAGCACACAAATCTAAAGCTTGACTTAAAGATTAACTATAGATTTACAGAAAAATATTGCTTTAAATGCTCATATGATTTAAGAAGCTTATGTGAACCAATTTGAATATGCGCTTCCTTTACTAATTTCATTTGATCACTTGGCCTGACATATGGGTAACATTCTTATAACAGATTTTTCAGTTTTTCAATGCTTTAAGCTATATCTTTTTAAGTATTATCTCTGAATTTCTTAGATGTCTTCAATCTCTTTAAACCATTCAGCTTCATCTTTCAAAATGAAATTATACATATGATTTTTTTCATGAATAAAATTATAACATTGGTAATTAGAAATGTTTTATATAAATGCTTGGTTACAGCGAGGTGCAGTAAAGCAGAAATTGAGCCTTACAACTGAACAGAGTATTATGAAAAACGTCTATTTGGATTCTTTAAATTCTCAACTAGTGATAGATGTGTAATCTTTATGACTTTTAATGTGGATTCCATGAATATATGATGATAGATGATACATGGTAATAATCACAACAGTTATTCTTGCTTAGTAATCATGTTAATCTCTTCAGATTACAAATTCTTATAAGATCAACTGGATAATATCCATTTTTCATCCAAATATGCTAAAATTTCTCTATGCCCAACATTGATGGTATCTTTATATAAATAAACTTTTTGTGAAGTCTTAGAAGACTATAATTGTTACTTAAGCCATTTTCACAAACCCATTATAGGCTTTATCCTATTCTTGTCCCATAAAGATAATTAATTTTTTTACAGGTAATGTGTAAGGTTCCTGGTCCCAACTATTAATCTGGAATAGAACCATGAATCCTTTAAAAGCAAAAAAGAAGGGCAACATTAAGGTTCTCCCTAAACCCATATTACTGATCAAGGGAATGACCTATATGAGAGATGGGCAGGCGCTGTCCCACCTTAGTTGCCCTCCCCAACCCTGAGTGCAATTTTCAGGGCGAACCAGCTATTATCTCTGAATATACAGGACCATATTTTTCAGAAGATTTTCTGGGGTTGTATTAATTTTATTAAGTCTTATAGGATGGTTTTTGCAGGGGCTAAATCCCTCCTAAGAAAGAGGGTTCCCACAGGGGCACCCTCAAATGTAAGAAAATTTTATACTTGGGGTATTCATAGGTGCAAATTTTTACATAACAAATCCCACATATGTTCGATCTTGAAAATAAAGGGCAAGCAAAAGGATTTTATAAGGTCCAGTTCAGGTAATGCAAATGAAAATCTGATGTTGGGTCAAGGATCAGACCCTGACAGAACACTAGAGTCAATTAAACATGATTGTACTCTATTATCAAAAATGTGCCATCTGAATCCTCATGCAAGATTGCCAGGGATATTTCCAAGTTAGGGGCATCATTGTACGCCTAATCCTCCACTCATCTCGCCAATCCTAAAATCCAGCACCCTGCCTATGGTAGGGTGTTGGGTTATTATTTTATCTATTTTCCTATATAAAGTATTTTTTTAAAAAGATTCAGTTTAAATTTATTGTTATTATATAATTAACAGAGGTTCCTATTTACAGAGTTAAAGCATAAATAGGATTCTCACATATTGATCCATAGATACAGGGAAGTTCTTAGGTGATAACTAAAACAAATCTGCTAAAAACAGCACCCCAGAATGGTTATACTCTTATTCCCTCTCACCCCTAAATCCTGATAAGGCTCTGCTCAGTATCCTTTTCTGTTGTTTTGGATACTAAAACGCCATCATTCACAGATTGGAATTCTCTTTATAAACATGTATTCTCACAAAATAATCTAAACTTACAGTTCCTTAGTTACGTTTTAAGCCTTTATAATTAGGGGACAGATTCTTGACAACACAAGTTTTGATAGCTCACTTCAAACTTCCTTGCTGCATGGGACATAAGTACTTTTGTTAAAATCTGCGTACTAACTACTATTTCTATAGGTTACACCCATCTTAATGATTACTGATGTGATTCAGACCTGAGCATGCTGTTAAAGGGGCTCCTTTTGCTTTTCTCAGATTTTGGGTACTCCAATCCGACTGAAACTCCCAAGTATCTACCCAAAAATATTTATATTTCCAAAAATCATCATTTTTGGGGTTTAAAGCCAGGCGTAGAGAAGAGGAAGTGGAAGTGGAGGATTATGAGGCTAAGGAAGCGGAAGAGGAACAGGAAGAAGAGAAGGAAGAGGAAGAGGTATCACTAAAGAACCATTGGAGTTGGTGGCAATAAGGGGAGATCTTAAAGAACCAGCTATATCTTTATATCATATCTTTTTAGTAGCCCATATTGAAGATGAGTGCCAGAGAAACATGATTTATGAGAATCTTTCAGAGGTGCAGCCCTCATCTGAGCCTTCAGATCCAGATTCAGATTCTTTATCATACTCTCAAGCAGCAGCTATGCCACTCAGTTCATACTACAAAAAATACAAACAGAGCCAAATGCTTCCTGTGTTTAAACAACCAGAAGCCCATGTTTGTTCTCTCACCAATTGAATAAATTTGACCGCGCTTACTTTATATTTCATGTTCAGGTTACAGTTGTTTATAGTAAAGTTGCATAAAATTTTTTGATGGACAATGGAGCAACTAGTAGTTTTATTGACCTGAAGGTAGTTCAGGCCTTAGGTTTTTGAGTTACTACCAGGGCCCTTGTTATGGGTGCTTCCCACATCCCTATGGCCACACTTCCACTTTGTAAGCCTCTCTATAGTTTAGGACACATAACATGAGTTTGTATCTCACTTCTCAGCTATCCCAGAGTTGCTTAACCAATACTCCTGTAATTTGGATGGTGGATCCGCCTATCTATAAGCATTGAATTAGAACAAAACATGCTGGCGTTCAACACAAGAACCTGCTCCAGGTAATTCCTTTGATACCAACCTTTGTCACAGGTAATGCAGTATTGGCAATAGCTAAGTACTCCACATCAGATGCTTTCCTGTCCTTCACACTATGACGCAGATCTTGGATCCTTACAAAACCGTGTTCAATGTTGAAAATACTAACTATCTTCCTAAACACTCAGAGTTTAACATGAACTTTCTATTAACGGTTGATCTCATTATAAACTAACTTCCTTTTTGTTACCACACATGGCACAAGAGGATCAAGCCCACAAGTTATGGATAGACAACATGTTATTTAAGGAATAAATGATCAAAAAATTTCCCTTTTCTCTTCCATGTGGTTCTCTCCCAGAAACCAGATGGCACCTTATGACCCTGTGTGAACGATGGGCACCTGAATAATGTAACTTTCCCGGATTTTATCCCCTTCACTTGTAAGCTGTCATTGCGCAAGCCATTTCCAAGTCTAATGTATCTTATAAATCTGACCTGGTTAACGCGTTTCACCAATTGATGGTGAAGTCTGGTCAGGAATGATTGATGGCTATCTGGACATGGTATGTAATTTATCAGTTCAAGTTTATACCTTTTGGCTTGAAAAACGCGCCAGTAGTTTCCAACGCCACATTGACAATTCTTTAGGAACTCAGGTTATACTTTGCAATTGCATATGTTGGTGATATCTCAATACTCTCCTAATGCTCAACAACACGCAAAGAATTTGGTAGCTTTAGTTACACCCTACATAAGTTAGATTAATCGCAAAGTCGTCTAAATGTGATTTTTATAAATACAATTTCAGTTCTTTAGATAAATCTTTATAATGAAGGATGACCATGCTCTTAAAATTTTAAAATTGAATGCCATTTGCTCTTGGCTTATTCCTTTGATGTAAAAGCAACTGAGTAGCTTTCTTAGATCTATCATTTTTTTTAGAAGTTTTCATCAACAATTCTGAATCGCGTCTCCTTTACACCCACTCACTGCCAAAATGCCCATTTATTTTAATCCCAGAGTGCCAACAGGCTTTAAGAAATAAAGTTTGCACCAATACTCCTGTTTTACATCATGCTAACAAAGGCAAGCCCTTTAGTGTGGCATATGATGCCTCAGGCACTGCAGCTGGTGCCAAGTCTGCCCCAAGATCATTAAAGATAAAAACATCCTATGGCTTACTTTTCAAGGATGTTTATCATAGCTGATTGTGCTTGGCCTTATATGATAAAGAGTTGGCGCCGTTTCTTAATATCTTATGCATTATCAATATCTCTTACAAGGCGCCAAGCATATAGTGGTGGTTCGCACTGACCACAAATTGCTTATCTTCTATAAAAAACCACAAAGGTTGGCTCAAAGACTAACTAAAAATCATTGGGACCTCTTAAATCTATCTTCATATATGAATTTTCAAAAGATCCACATAAATCTAGCCAGACTTCTTAGTCACAGCCCTTCATTAGGCCTGATCATAGTGATGAATCTTAATTTATTATAGTTGTTAAAATTGGTGCTAGGCCATCATAATTTGCTGCACAAGTATTAACACACAAAACGACCAGGTACTTTTTGAGGTCAGTAATCAGTTTAACCGAAAGATTATGAAACCCTTTTTATCAATACTAGGGTAAGCTTACAAACAAATGAGCACGCTGTAGTATCTACTACTTCCAGTTATAACAGGCTCACTCTTTGTACTCATCTTTGGGAAGACTGGACGTAGTTCCTCCAGGAAAAAGGACCACAGACACATGACCATCTGTCAGATACACTTTTATGGCAACGGTGGGTTCTGCTAGTTGGCAGGCCAACCATTATGAAGACTGGTCAGCCCTTACCATTTCGCCTTAGGCGTCAGGGCCAGCAGCGCCGCCTGACCCCTTGACTTGTCACCCACGCCATTTGGGGATCCCCCAGCCTAACCCCCAACCAATGGAATAATTATAATCTTTAAATCAAAAGGTAGATTAGGCAAAGGGAGATGTTTATTGAAAGGGAAGAGCCAGCTATTACTACTATCTACAAAAGGGCTACTGTGCCTACCACTGACCTATCAGCTCATTGCTGGTTTTTAGACAACCACTCTATCAGCCTTCCGCTGTGCTACTCTCTTCCCTGGCAATGACCCTCTCGCCCCGTCCTTCCTGATGTCCAAATTTACTAGGTTATGCTCATCCTTGTCCTTGAGTCACTGTTAGCCATATAAGTTACTATATATAAATAAATGTCAAATTGGGATTCAATCTTTGAGTTTCTTATTAATTATATGCCAGAGTTATCTTTGGTTGCTCACTAACTCAAAGTATCTCGGCATCTCACTGACTTCACGTTTTGACTTTTATCAGTTGATTCTCCAGGGTGTCGCCTTTTGGGCAGCAATTTATCAATAATTTAGGCGCCAGAAACATCCTCAGCAGCCTCAAACTCTTAATCATCAGGTTCACCAACATATACTAAATTAACACAAATGATCATCCTCAGCTACCTGTCACCAGTGATTTGTAAACCTAATTTGGCCATTGATTGACTCACCTTGATCCTAACTTCCCTACTTGGCGGAATATGGATTTGGCTCAACCCAATTTGGGGAGCATCTCACCACACAATCATTAAAACATAAGAAATTCAATTAATAAACCTTTTCTCCTGGATTGAGCTATTTCATCTTAATTCTGCTTAAATCTTTGAAGGAATCTACCTGGTTAATTTTCCAACATTTCCCCCACATAACAGATGGTATTTCTCCTACTTTCCAGCCTTGGCATGTGGGTTGGGCGTCCAAGGCTTGCCCCTCCCCACCACCAGCAATTTCCGGAATCCTCACCCACCCATCAGCTACTCTGGCACCAACCAGCAGAACCCCCTGTAGTGAGTACCACTTTTGGAAAATCACTTTTTCCGGAGACATTAAGTTCTGCTAGCTGGCAGACCAACCATTATGAAGACTGGTCAGCCCTTGTCATTTTGCCTTAAGCGTCAGGGCTAGCAGTGCTGGCTGACCCCTTGGCATGTCACCCATGTCATTTGGGGATTCCCCAGCTAACCCTCAACTAATGGAAAATATATTCTCTCAAATCAAAAGATAGATTAGGCAAAGGGAGATTTTTATTGAAAGGGAAGCGCCAGGCATTTATACTATTTACAAAAGGGCTACTGCGCCCACTGCCAACCTATTGGCTCATTGCTGGTTCTTCCAGTCAGCCACTCTCTCAGCGTTCTACTGTGCTACTCTCATCCATGGCATGACCCTCTCACCCTGTCCTTCCCAATGTCCAAATTATTAGGTTTGGCTCATCCTCAGCCTTGAGTCGCCAGTTAGCCCTATAAATTACTGTATAGATAAAATATCAAATTGGGAATTAATATTTGAGTTGCTTAGTAATTATATGCCAAAAATATCTTTGGTTGCTCACCTAACTCAAGATATTTTGAAATCTCATTGACATCATGTTTCAACTTGTCTCAGTTGATTTTCCAGGGTGTCGCGTTTTGGGCAACAATTGATTATTAATTTAGGCGCTAGAAACATATTCAACTGGCTCAAACACATATTCATCAGGTTTCACCATCATTTACTAAATTAATAGAAATGATCATCCTTAGCTACGAGTCACTGGTAGTTCATAAAACTAAGGAAATTGTTAGCTCTACTTGATCCTAACTTCCCAACCCAGCAGACTACGGATTTGGCTCAGCCAATTTGTGGAGAAGCTCACCACACAATCACTAAAACATATGAAATTAGCTGATAAGCCATTCTTCCAGGATTGCCTAATTCATCCCAATTCTGCTTAAATCATTGAAGGAATCCATCTGGTTAATTTTCGACACAATCTTTCTCAGATAAGCTCTTCTCATTTACCAAAATCTATTGGTGAAATTTCTGACTACCAAGAAGCAATTAGGCCTTGAAAATTAAAAGCATAATGTTTAATTTTGGTCAAGAAAACAAATGCTTAGGATTAGCCATTTCCATAAAAGTCAATATCACAGTTGCCAATGAGCTTCTGGCAGATGGCTTTACTTATAATAGGACCCTATTTTCAACTATTTTATGCCAGCGTGGGACAAGAGAGTATCAAAAAATAAGAGTATTAGGGACACTGAGGCCACAACTTTGGTATTGATAAATAAGAATAGGAGATTTCAAAGGTGGGGATTTTTGGATTTAATTGACCAACGTAAACTGTGAGATTTGAAGGGCCCCAGCGAATTTATCTTTAATATATTGATACAACTTTTTAGCAACTTTATTTAGTACTAGTGGTGCCCAACACAAGAGGAGGGGTCCTCCACGCATCTTTATTTACAGTGTGATAAAAAAAGGGGTGATAAGATATAAAAAGTTCCCAGAATGTCACCACAGCGGTAGCCTAAGCATCCATTCTAAAAGGGGAAGAGGGTGAGGGAGGAATTTATGTCTAGCGCTGGCTTCAGGTGGTGGGCAAGGCGGACTGAAGGGGGGTGGGAGCATCAGCGGTGTGCAGCAGAAGGAGAAAGAGGTAATGGTTCTCCTTGTCAATGAGGCCAGCGGTGTGCATCGCTTTAACATATTGAGTGAGGTGAAATTTGGCAAAGGTGATAAGGTTGGGCACACAAGTGAAGGATTTAATATTTTGACAGGTTTGGGGGTAGTTAGGGTCATAAAGCAAAGATCTCACTGCATTGATGCACGCACGGCTAGCTGCAAATGCTAGTTCTTCAATTTCAAATTTGGCGTCCTCAAGGAAATCTACATGGAATTTAGTTATAGGAAACCTTTCACAAAGTGGCTCAATTGCCATATGTAGGGCTTGGAGGAGGAAATAATTAGTGGGGAAGCGGCTTCATTGACAGCCTTTTGATAAATATTTTTATATGCTGGGAATTTATTGTAATGATGGAAACGGCGGCAGGGAGTTGATTTGGGGTGTTGGGTGAAAAATTCTGACCAGTTAATTGGGATAAAATATGTAGGGGCAGTCTGAATCACCAATCCATTTGAGAGCCTCAAAAGGATTTATCATGATCAGCGCAGGGTCAGTGACAGGAGTTGGTGGTGTGGCAGCTGCTGAATGGCCACACACAGCAGACCACGGTAATTACGCTGGCACTTGAGCAGCCATCTGCTCAGAGATGGTTCTGGCGGTTCAACCTTGATTAGTTGGAGCAGTGGGAGAAGCACCTGCGGCAGTCAAGGTTGGGGGAGGGAGGACTGATCCCCAGGCAAAAAAATTAGTAGAATCAGAAGCAGGGCTTATGCCAGAGTGGGGAGCAGTGGAGGCAGCGTTGGCGGAAAGCATTGGACACTTGTGCTTTGGATGGTCAAGAGCAAAGCACAAGGTACAGAAAGTGCGGCCATTTTTGAACGCGTTAGAAGGGATGATCAGAGGCTGATCTGATCATGACGTGGGAGTTATTGCAAGGTGGGGTTCCTGACAGAATAGGCATATCATAGCAAATGAATGAGGCCAGGCAAGATGATCAGCGCCATTTGGAACCACAAATAGCAGCATGTAATCAGCGCCATAGGCAGCCAAGCCCTATGTAAGCTCAAGGCAAAGGCGTTTGGGGGAGAGGTGGGAGGACAAGCTGACAAACTGGACAACCAGTGTGGCCTCATCCAGCAAGCGAGTTCTAATGGTCAGTGTATGGGTATTTTTATATATCAAAGGCCACTGTGCTGCCGCCATAATGTGGGCTTCATAAAGAAGCCAATATCAACGTACCCCTTGAAGGGACAGAAATCTATGATCTTTGCTGTTTTGTAAACTTTCCGTGACCACCTTGATGATGGATGCACTAATGTAGGGGAATAGGTTACCATACCTTACCTGAAGGCCAAAACGCAGGTTGCTCTGAGTGAGAACCAGGGGCTCCAAAGCACTTCCTGGGAGCGTGCAAGGTGGTGGTCTAGGTCCCAAAGAAGGACATAGTGACTGGAAGTGTTTGCAAGGTGAGTTGGACCAGCTCAGGGCGTTTCAGCAGTGGATGATACACACCAGGAGGCGCTGCATCACCACACCCACATGGGGGAAGCAGGCGGCAATCTAGTTGACATAGGGTGGCTTTGTCATTGGCAAAAGGTGGGAGAGAGTACAAAAGCTTGTTTTATTTTACTAAATTTTTAGTTTAATCTAATTACTGATTATATTGAAAGAGATAACCTTTTTAGCAACTACATATAAAGTTGTGCGCCGTGGGAGCAATAATTCATAATAAATGATTGAACCCTGTATCTAAATATTAGCGAAAATATAAAATTACATATATAATAGTAATATCAGGTGGTTGGTCAAATCAATTACAATGTTTCCCTCATTTACCAAACATAAGGGAACCATGATGAGTGGAGCCGGAAAATTAATTGAAAACTTGAGGCTATTAGGACGTAAAGCGGCTGGTATTTTTTAAGCAACTAAGTATGCACCCAGCTAATAATGTTTCATTTTGCGGGATCCTTCAGAGTGTAGGCATCAAAATATGTCTACTTAATGATCTTAAATGGGTCCTTCCATATGTGCTCAAATTTAATAGTCCATCTGGACCTATTATTGTCATAATACAAAACCAATTCTCCCACAACAAAGTGAGGTAAGGGCCACTGGCCCTCGTTATCACGCTCACAAGATCTTACTTTTTGAGCCAGCACATTAGAACATGCTCCTCTCTGCAATTGAATCAAGGTTCTGATCATTTTTTACAAATAATCAGTTTTCCTTTATTGAATAATGCATAAATGCAAATTTGTTGAAGTGCCATTTGCTTCCCATAAAATAAGGAGAATGGAGATTTTCTGTACTAGCAGTATGAAGTATTATAGTAAAAAATGGCGGAAGGCAAGAAAATGTTCCAGATGTACGCCTTTCTAGTAATTACCTTATATAAAATTCCATGAAGGGCACAAATGATTTGTCCACGGTGCCATTAGTCTCAGAATGACAGGTGTAGACAGTACCCTGCGTATACCCATCAAGTTATTGAGTTTGGAAATCATTTGGGATGTAGAATTAGTAATTTTAACCATCAGAAGAAATTGAAGCATCTGTATCATTAAACACTATCTTCTAAGATAAAATTCACCGTAGTCATAATCTCTAAGTCTCTTATTTTCTTTGGCCTTCACCCACTTGGTGAGGTGATTAATGACCACGATTATATATTTAAACTGACTAGATGTATTGGTCAGAGACCCCACTACATTAATAGAAACGGTGTTTCAAGAAAAATGGGCTTAGCTAATTGATAAGAAGTGGCTTTTCTGTAAGGGCCATCCACTTGGATTCCTTACAACAGTAGATGGTCTCATGAATGCCAAAGTTAATAGATTAACAATAGTGGTGCTGTTTTAACAGCTCAACCATCTACCCTAGACACCCATGCCCTGTCACCTTGTGAGCTCCAAAAGTATATTGGTTCATTTCATTGGTTGAGGTATCTGAAGCTGTTGATCATGGATGAATTTGTAGAGGATACCATTTTTGAACAACCATGTTCTTCATTAGTTTCTCTAAAGAGCGCTGAATCTCTGCTGGTTCAGTGCCATTGCTTTTAGTTACCATTTTATCAAACAATTCCTCTGCCACATCAGCCGATAAGGCTATGATTGACAAGTGAGATAACCCATTGGCAGTTTAATGCTTAATGCTGATGCGGTGCTGAAATCATAATCATAAGCTTGTAATGTCAACGCATATCAAGCAAGCCGCCCTTCAGGCTCCTTCAAATTCTGTAGTCAGTGTAGAGAGACATGGTCAGTTAACATGGTGAAATAAACCGTGGATGTAGACCTGTAAATTGTTTACATGCATAAATGACTTCCAGGAACTCCTTCTCCATTACTATATAGTGTCATTCATGGACGTCCAACGTCCGGCTATAACAAGCCATGGGGTTCTCAAATCTGTCTGGATCAAATTGTGATAACTCAGCCCTGAGCTGGTGAAAGAAGCGTCCATTTGAATACTAAATTTTAAAAATTAGTGTATTTAAAATTGGCGCTTGAATAAGGTAAAGCCTGAATTTATCAAAGGCTAACTGACAGCTCCTAGTCCACTCAAATGGTACTCCATTCCTGAGAATGTGATGTAGAAGTTCACCTACCTTTCTGAAATTCTCTAAAAAATGGAAGTAATAGCTAATCATTCTTCTTACTCCTGAACGTCATACTTGCTACTTGGTTGCTCAACACAATCAAAATATACAACCTTCACTGGCTGGGGCCGCAAGCCATGCTTATCAATGACAAACCTCAGCTATTACAGCTGCTCATGGAAAATCATACACTTATGTGGTTTGATTTCCAGATCAGCCTTGCATGTTGGCAGTAAAATTTTTCTAGGTGTTGCTATGATCAATAAACGTTATGGACTAAAACGTTATTATTATTATCTAAATATACTAGGAGCAGAAAATTTTTAAATCGCCAATGATACTATCCATAGCCGGCTGAAAGGTTACAAGGGCGTTTCACATATACCGCGGTATCCTAGTAGGTTGGTGGAGGCCCTGGGCTGTAATCATAGCACATTCTTAGTGTAACAGCTCTCTTGAATGTCACCAAAGTATAGAATGGACTCAAATCTGAAATTATAAGAGAGGTCAAAAAAATGAAAAGATGGAGAGAATATAGAATGCTTTATAACGTTAGAAAGCATTGATATTTATAGGGCGTGTGGGGACATGGTGCTTCAAGACCTTCGTGGCCCAGTAGGATCAGATAATTTACTGCCTTACAGATTGATTTCCTGAATGGTGCCCTCATTATACTGCATCGTCATTGTGAACCCAGCAGTGGGGGATGGTGTCTTTTCATGATTTGGGAAGTGGGGACAGGATTCCTGAAGGTGATTCCATCGATTCACATATGCGTGATGCTTCCTGATCAAATCTAGTTTTGGTGCCTTCAGAGTAAGATTCTGTTTGAACTGGTTTGAGAGTAAATCTGTCAATGCACGATTTAAAGCAGAAGTTTTGGCTTGCTTGTAAACTTAAATCCTGACAACCCCCTCAAGATCCTGTCACAGTAGAGTATAGGCTGGAGGAACCAGCCATGCACTTGATATACCACTGTCCCCTGATTGACGTCTGCAATGGATTATTAAAGTTCACTTTATGAATAACCTTATAAGGTCCAGACCAAAGAACCTTGAGCTTATTCTGTTGACCTCTGGGTCAATGGTAATAAAAGAGAATGAGGTCACATAATTGAATATTGGGTAAGGAGGGTCGGCCAACATTAAATTGGTTGTCTCCCTTCAGTTGGTGATGATGCTTTGCATGGATAGGGCTTGAAGCCAGACAATTTCATTGACTAAGTCCCTCATGGTTAGATAAGAGATTTCAGGAGCAAAGGTCTTGAGTAAAGGCTGAACGCTACTTGGGAGCTGGGGAGCTTTTCCATATAGAGATTCAAAGGGGGACATCTTATTGACTGATTGTAGCTTATTCTATAGGAAAGCAAAGCGCTGGGTAGATAACGATTCCAGCAAGCAGGGTCAGAGGCTGACATCTTTCATAAAACAGAGATAATGGATCCATTAACACTTTCCACCACCCTGTAGTTGGATGGGTTGTAAGGGGCAGCAAAACTTTGGTTAGTGCCAAAAAGTGAAGTAAGTTCTTGGACTACCTGCGAGGTAAAATTTAACCCATTGTTCGAAAAGTAAAGTTTGTGGACATTCATGTTGGGTGAAAATGGATTAATTATGATGAGCCATGGCTTTAGCAGTGGCAGCGGGGACTGAAATCACTTTGACTCAATTAATTAAATGGTCCACAGTTAGGAGGCTATATTTATGGCCGTGCAATCCAGTGGGATGAGGGACTATCACATCAATACTAATGAAATTGAAGATCTATTTGGGGCAATGACTGAAAGTTGGTATTGAAGACTGTCCAAGTATTGGTATCAGAAAGTCATACAGGCCTTCAAGACCTCTTGGATGGTTTCCACCATTCAATACTAGTAACATAATGTCTTTAAACATTTTTGAGTCTTCTTAGCTTCCCCATGTCCCACAGTATGATCCTCTAGGATGATGCAGTTTGGGAAGAAGGGTGGACATAGAAGAGCCATCTCTTAATGACCCTCTTATATAGCAGCCCTTCTTTGATCTAAGTATTTAAGACCAACTTTTGGAGCTCAGCTCAGACCTCAAGAGTTTCCACTTCCAGCGTTCAGGTAGGCCAATCAGATTGTATAGTTAATTTTTTTGGGGATCAAAGCAGCCAGAACCAGCATCTTAGAGAGGCCATTAGCGTCTGTTGGATCGTGCCCATGCGATGAACAATTGTTAAATAATAGCTCTGCAGTCTTAGTTTCTATATGGCTAAACGGCCATCTGGGTCCTTCATCTGTTAGGGCCACTTGAGTGAGAGTGATTAGTGATGATGGTAAAGTGGGTGCCATAGAGATAGGGCCAAAATTATTTGATTGCTAACAAGACATACAGGAATTCCCACTCAGTAATGCTATGGTTACATTTGGCTTTACTAAGAGTCTTGCTAAAATAGGCTACTGGATGGTAAACCTGATCCTCGTGATGCAGGGCTAGGATGGCTCTGAAGGCGACATTGCTCACATCTTTGAACAACAAGAAAGGTTGATAAAAACGTTGATGACTAAAATGGGTTTAGTACAAGGTGTGGTCTTCATTGTTGTTGGGATTCCTACCAAAAAAGATATTCAAGTGCGTTGAGGATGTAATCGAACCCAATCTGATAAAATAGCTTAAACTATTGTCAGAGATAATCCCTGACTAAATTCAAGGCCTTTTAATATTGGGAATCAATCCTGACTTGTGCAATCGATATTAATTGCCATAACCCTAAAAGTGGGGTTCAAAACCAATATATGAAGTAATCGAATCCTGTTTGACAGGTAGTGACCAACCTGACACATAATTCCCAATTAAAGATGAGTTTAGATTTTAGCTTGATATGCTTGGAGATTTACTGAGAAAAACTCCTTGATCTCCCTTATAATGATGTTCCCAAACAAATAAACGTTACGCTCTTTTTGCCAATTAATAATTTTGGTCTACCTTTAAACATTTAGGGACGAAAACTTAGTTAGAATTAACCAATTGAGCATACTATCCTGAGTGAAGATTTTCAGGCAAAGTAAAGTAAAATATATAATCCAGCATATGAGATTTATAGTCTCCTGGCCTTAAAATTAAAGGACATGTGGTTTACAACCCTTTGTCCCAACAAAACTGGTGTTTCCTGTCTGATTCTGGTGGTTGACCCAAAATAAACCCTTTGAGAACCAACAGATTGGACCAATTATCCTTCCAATGCTCGAGCTAATACTCTAAATTCCTACCCTAAAAGCCCATTGCAACTACAAGGCTAGGGCTAGTTCTGTCAACTTCTATTTAATCCAAAATATTCTATCAGAAGCTTGGGCCAAATACACATGCAGTTTTAGGCCAAACTGTTGCGCACAAAACTCTGCAATTAGTCCCAATTACTTGGGACCAATATTAGAATACAACATAAGAAATTGCTTAGGATTGACCTGAGGATAACGTCTAAGAGTCCCATGGACTGAATGACATTTTTTGTAACAACTTTACTCCCTAGGGTGACTTTCATATTATAATCCACATAATCGGCATGATAGCACCTGCACATGGACTGCCCAAAAGGGAGTACCTAGTGTTATCAAGAGAGGCCTGCTGACATCCCAATTAGGGGACCATCTACTTCACTCAATGCAGGAATTATAAAGAAGATGTATTTTGTCAGCAGTATGATGATACTCAAATCAAGAAGATCCTAGGAGAATTTTACATGTTTTTATTGCAATTTTGTCCCTGAAATCCTCCCGCTTTTGCGAGTATTTTGCCACCAATAAACCTAGCAATAGGTCTCAGTCATATCAGTATAAGGGCCTAACTGAGGTGTAAGACAATATGTTAAAATATTGTGCTCAAATGTGGCCAGGAGATGCCCTAGAGGTATAAGTACCAGCGCTTATCCTAGTGACTAATTTTCAAATTAATATACTCTTAATAAAAATATTTTATTCTATCTCTTTCCTAGTTTTTTATAAGAACCTTTTCTTTGGAGAAGTGTCAACAAGCTGGAAGCGCCAAATACTCAGCTTGTAAGTGAACTTGCCTCAGAAGAAGTTCCCAATTACGTAGGAAAAATTAAGCCCAAAATCTACTGGAAGAGTAGGGGCTTTCTTAATATGCTTAGTGAGTTTCCAAATAGTCTGAATACCATAAGCCACTGGCAAAATCGAGGATTAATTAAAGGAATTTCGTCCCAATTAAGTGTGCAGTATTCCAACTATCAAGTGAACGATCCTCAGATTTCACAATTGGTGCTCACTCAAAATTGGTGACACTCTCAAAAATGGATTCGTATAACTAATTCCTGTCAGATTTATCGAGATGAGAAAGTGACAACAAGATGAGAACTTTCAACAAGGCAATCTCAGATTATTTTAATACCAGCAGCCAAGGCTCTGAAGGGGGTACCTCCTACTCCCTAGATCTTATCACAGCGGGGGAGCTCATGCAGATACAACAAGCCCAATTGATTTTACATCTGCAAGCGTAAAAGCTATGCTGGAAACCCTATATCAGGGTTTCAGAATTGGTATTTCACAAATTGGTCCCTTTTTTGGCCTGTTCTATTACCTTAAAGATCAGGCACTCAAGATGGAGATATACATGAAGTACCACAATGCAACCATGTCATCTCTTGCCAGACGTCTCACAGACAGTCAAGAAACTAATTAATTCCTGGTTAATTTTATTCAACCCTCAATTAAGCACACCCTGCGAATCATTGCTAGACAAAATCTGGAAATCATAGAAATCTACCAAGTGCAAAGAGAGGGACAATCTTCCCAAAATGCTCTACTGGACAAACTAAATTTCAGTTTTTCTGAAGTATAAAAAGCAATTGTTGATAATATGGGACTTGCCAATGAAGCTCATGAGAGATTAAACACCATCGAGGAGCTTCTAAATGAAGGATTCCCAAAGATAGCTTCAGAAGTTCTTACTCACCACAGGCTATCGCATGAATGGGTACAAAGCATGAACAATCGCTGTCAAAAACTGGAAAAACATTCAGATTACCTATTATCTCAGTCAGAAAGACTTACCATATATTTCACTTTTGGGCCAAAGAAATCACCTGGAGTTAAATATAAAGCATGATGATTTAAAGAATTAAGTTCAGGTCAAGCTGGATACTGTAGTTAAAAACATTGAAGACCTTGAAGAAAAGCCAGATAGCCTGAATAGGGATGAAGAGGATGTCCAGATCAAAGAGGAAATTTCAAAACCTTGGACTGTGGTGTTGAGATTGCAGGTCAGAAATACTGAAATTACTCAGGTGAATGGGGAGCCCAGAATGCATTTATCAAATGCAAATTTTTCGAGTAGACAGTATGGCCAAAGACATCAAAAGCAATAAGCTTTATTCAAAGAGGAGTATGGTAACTTTAAAAAGAAATTAATCCTTTAAAAAGCAAAGCTGTTAGTGCTCACCCAGTCAACAAAAGAGAAATAAGAAAAAGCTCTGCTTATTTGGCCAAAAAACAATTTGAAAAACAACTAAGGGTCGAATTCAAGCATCAGAATCCAGTAGTTACAAAGCAAAATCATGAAATTGAATTATTGGAAATTGACACCAATGCAGAAACCAATATTTCAAACAACTGTTCTATGCTTAGAGTTCTGGCATCAATCCTGACTCCAGATACTCCCCAACGAGATTGAGGGCTGATTATGAACAATGATACACCAAGACGTTCAAGAAGAAGTACAACCCCTATGCCTGAGACAGGGCGAGATGACTTTAAGCCATTAGATTCACCAAAGTTCAAAAATGATGGGAACGTTCACTATTTCCTCAAGATATTTAAAAAAGCAATGAGGGGAGCATCAGACCATGAAAATGGATCAGCACTTATTAACTCACTCAATGCCCATAGCTTTAACTTCGTTATGCCCTATTTGGGCGACAATTGTTATATATGGATGCCAAAATTGCAGTGACAAAACAGTTTGGAGGGCCTGAAAAATTAGAAACCCAAAAGAGTTTCTTAATACTGAATTCAAGCAGAATGAGACTATCAAGGGCTTTGCGGACAGATTTTTCCATGAAGCACAAGTTCTGCATGGGTGCAATGCAATAGATAAGTTTGACTCTAACATTGCAATGGAGCACGCCTTATGCCCTTCCATGAACTACACAATGTCATGATACCCACATTCAAATGAAGCTTGGAAATCCAAGAGCTTACCAATTACTTGAGAAGCTGTTCCCATAATTTTGATACCTCTAATCGGCCCAAGGATCAGCAAAAATCCCAATTTTTGGGCCCAAAAAGCAACACTATGTCCGACCAGGGGAAAATTTCCAAACTATGAACCAAAAATTCAAAAAAAAGCAGCAAACAGGGCCTATTACATGCCACAACTGTGGTTAAAAGGAGAAAACTTGATAGACAATTCTACAGACGGTCCAACAAAAAGCCTGGAGTCAAAGTTGCTCTAGAAATCAACAGTAACAGTGAGGCGGGAAAAGGGCAGGAGGAGTAGAGGCGGAATGCTCTAAATCCACTGATGTTAAAGCCATTCCACCTGACCCTGGCGAGCTCTTTAGGGACAAAGATGTCGCTGAAGATAACCTATATCATATTGTGGCTAATGATGTCATGATGGTCACTACCTGAGCCACCTCAAAAGCAACTAAACCCTTGAAAATTACCAAATAAGCCTGAGCAGAGGTATCAAAACCTTACGCAAAACATATTATTAATCAGGATTTAGACCTCCAACCCAGATGTTCAACTGACCTAACTTCTCTTAGTAATGTTCAAGTAACCATTCCCATGAAGACATTAGCAGATAATTTCCCAGATATTTTCTCAAGTCTGAATTAACACCTGGAATTGGGCAGCTTTACAGCATTCATACAATAAATACCTCTGAAAACTACTATGATTACTTATGTGGACATACCAGTAAACAATGTGTGAGTTCAAGCAATCAATAGAGGTGCTCCTATCAATATAGTCAGCACAAAGTTGGTTAAAAACTGAATATTACGCCTGATGTTGCCCATTGTCAGGAATATGGAACAGCTGGAGCGCATACAGTACCCTACCTCTCAGATTCAAAACTATTTTAGTAACAGCACCTGCTATAGCGTTGCTGATTATGAATTTAATATCCTAATTAGGACTGATTTCCTAAAAAGATATGGAGTTGTTACCAATCATAGGGATGATACTCTCACCATTCTTGGCCAGGCTACTCCACTTTACTATTACCGGGATATGGCAGCTGAGAAAAAGAAATCCAGCCTTTTCATTATCTGGCCTACAAAGATGGAGTAGTCCAAATTGAGTATGTCAAAGTGCTTTCAAGATAAAAAACACTACCCACTCAGATCACTGCGTCAAAGGGCATTCCACTTTGGTCAAATCAGCAAATATCTATAACCTCCAGAGATCAAGTAATTGTTCTGACTAAACTAACAATTAATATACTAGAAGGACTTTATGGTGAAGTATATCAACCATGGTCTAAATCTCGATTTAAACCAAACATTGCCCCTGTACTATCATTCCTGGCCACAGAAAGATACACATCTTTTGTGCATTCTGCAAAATCGGCCCATCTCCATCAATTGACATCAAACAATCACATTTCTGCATCTGTACCCTACCTCAGAAATTCTTTCATTCCATGAGTTTGGAACTTTTGTTGAATTTGGGCTCCCCAATAAGGACTGACTCAGCATAAATAATGTTGTCCCTATGGCCTATTTAAGCAACCTGACCAACTCTGAGAAGAGCCAAGCTAAGGAATTATTCTCTAAATAATGGGAAATATTTGCACAAGATGATTTTGACTTAGGATGTGCTAATGGTGTCACCCACAAATTCGATACTGGAGATCATAAACCAATTTGATTATTCCCAATTAGATTCTCAAAAACATCAGAAGAAGATGTATCCAAAAAAATTAAGGAACTACTTGATCATGGCATGTTAGTGCCTTCAAAAGGTCCATGGGTGGCACCAATTTTAATATTGAAGTAATAGGATGGAAGCAACTTAGTCATTGATTATCAGAAGTTAAACAACATCACAAAGAAGGACTCGTACCCTCTGCTACAAATTGACTATGGATTAAATAGGCTAGTGAGGGGCGAAGTTCTTCTCAAAAATGGACCTTATCAGTGGATAAAAGCAATTAGATCTTCCCGAAGAGGTGTGCAAAAAATGTGCAATTATAACTAAGAGGGCCTATTCCAGCTGACCAGAATGCCTCAAGGGCTCTTCAATGCCCCAGCTACTTTCCAAATTGGCTATGGACATAATTCTGGGAGATTTGAAGTTGTAATTTGTACTAGTGTACCTTGTTGATATAAAAGTTTTTTAGCTGCACTTTTTACGACCACCTGGAACACTTAGAGGAGGTATCAGAAGGCTAGCAGCTGCAAACTAAAAATCAAGCCAAGAAAGTTCCAGTTCTTAAAAAACCAACTGGAATACCTCAGATTTATAATTGAAAAAGTAGGTCTTCAGCCTTAACCCTCTGAGCTGGATGCTATCTCCAAAATGAAATGGCCTAAATCCAAGCACAATATCCAATTATTCCTAGGCATGATCAGGTACTATCGTCAATTTATTAACGATTTTTGCACAACTTGGAGAGCCGCTTTTCTATCTACCTAAATATAAGGTCCCATTTGACTGGATTTCAGCTTGCCATGATCTTAACCAACCCCAATCGGCCCTATTGGGCGCACCTGTTATTTGATACCCAGACTTTAATCATGAAGTTATTGTCCAAACTGACGTATCCCTAACAGCAGTGGGGGCCGTATTATCCTAAGTTGGAGAAAATGGTGAAGACCATCCAGTTGTCCTCACTAGTTTTACCTAAATGTTCATGAAAGGAACTACACGATGACAGAATGAGAATGCTTAGTCATCATATATGCTTGCAAGCAATTTTGGGTCTACCTTCATGGCACTCATTTTAAACTTGTTAAAGATCATGCTTCCCTAAGATTGTTGAACAACTTAAGAGAACCCGCGGGCCAATTAGCCCACTAGCATTTGTAAAAATTTATTGTTTTTGGTTATTATCAGCAAATAACCCCAATAAACTTATTACTGCACAGGTTCAGTTCTTGTGCAATTCATCTGCGTTGTATAGTATTTGATATTATTAGTTGATAATAGTATGACAACTATTATCCATAGTTGAGGGGAATTCTTAGATCTCGTCCCAATGCCCAGCCAGTATTTCCACTTGAAATACATGAGATGTCTTGATATTGGGATTCATTACCTCATACTATCCAACATAATCTTCTCTGAGATTCCCTGGTGACAGTTTCTTTGGTCCAACACACCGTTGGCAGAAATCCCTAATTGTTTCTCCTTCTTCTCTAGATCCCCTTTCAAATCTTTACTCTTTTCCTTAAAAGGGTCTCCCAATTATCGCACACAGCAATAATATCCTTGAGAAGAATAGAACAATAGAAAGCTGATAATAGTTTACTACTTTAACTATATACCAGATGAAAACTATATATTACTATATAACTCTGTTATAAACTCTGGTTTTACTATAACCTGTTTTTTATTATAAGTTAATTCTAGGGAAGTGGGGATTCGGTGATCTAACCCTCAGTTGACACCTCTTTAATGATGTGGCAGCCGTTGCCATTAAATCACCCATCCTTGTCTCAGCAGCAATGGTCTTCCCCATCCTGTCTAAAATTCCGACATTGGACATCCTCAAAACCTAAACAGAAAGAGTAAGAAAATGTGTCCCTAACGTTTTCCTCTTGATTCAAGTGGACCAACCATATTTGGCTAGCAACCTTCTTAGGTAATGAGGCTTGTTACACATCAAGGCAGGTCATGAACCAACTGACTAATTTGCTCATTGCAGGCAGCATAACTCGCCTCGCAATTTACTACTTACATTCCCAATCAGTTGGTGATGAAACCTGACCAATCCTATTCAGTACACCTGATAGTTAATCACTATCAGATGTCCCTATCTTTTGGCAACTCCTCCCGACAAGATCTTAAGCATCTGTCAGGATTGATCTCCAATGGAAGTGATCAGGCGAATATCCCAAATCCCCCAAACATAGTTACTCCAAAATTAGGGTCCACCAATTTCCGATTCACTTCGCCTTAAGGAATTATCTCTAGCAATTCCTGGTAATCTAGAAGGCTGGGAATATGGGCAAAAATCCCAACACATCCCCCCTCTTACCTAGATATCCAGCGAGAAAAGGACTGGTGTAGGAGAACACCGCTTTGGACACTCAGTCAAATACAGCTTTTGCTCAAGTGAGTATGATTGGCAATACTCATTGCTGCTCAAGATGATCTTCAGCATGCGGCTCTCTTCCTCTTCCTCCTTGCTACTGCCTACTCAGAGCGCAGTCCCCATGATCTACTGTCATGCTGGGCTGATCAATTTACTCATGACGATATTAGTCCCAGGATCCAGTTTTCCCCCATCAGGGCATATGACCTGCTGTCATATTCAGGATTTTTGGTCTGACATCCTTGATTTACTGATTTTCTAATCATCCTAAACAGGAGACTCTTGCTGTCAATGTTTGTTTCATGTCCCAATTAAAAATGTCTATTTAAGTTCACCCTTGTTATATTTCTTTCATAACCCCTTGGCTCATGTCATTCTTAATTCTTCTCTTAGAGAGCTTATTTTATTAATTTTTAGTTTAATTACTTCGAAATTGGAGCTTAATCGGCTGTAGAGTGCATAATGCTGGCTTCCATATAAGTCTGACATCCCCCTCTCATCCAGCTCTTATGTCAAATTCTGAGTCGTGGTATCAACAGCTACCAAACAGTTTGTCTGATCAAGATCTTTGGCTCTTCCAGCAGATGAGTCAGGATGCACTATGGAACCTCTTCTATGGTCCTTCCAGGACTCCTATGCCTAGTCTGGCAACAGCGACTAGTTTTTCCGTCAAATTACCAGAAATGGTAACCAATCCTTCTGAAACCAGGCTGAAATCATTTCAAACAACTCGTGGCCGATTCTTCCTCTGTTGTCAATTCCAAGTTAGATTCAAAATCTCCTGGATTTGGCTCCTTTTGAAGATGCGCCAAATATCATCATAAATGATTATGAAATTATACCCTTCACTTTTAATCACTCTTTTCTTTCTGGGTCGGACTTGCTTCCTGAGTTCCTCTTCTGACTTGGACAATACTATAAACCCACTGTCTTGGCTACTGAGCTCACCATCAGTAACAGTGTTCATTTTGAACTCCCCTACACCAAATTATGGGCCCAAGTTACTGAGGCTTTATCCCTAGCGCTGAATCTCTCCAATCTTGAGAACATTCTTAGAATGGGATATCGCTGCTTATGCTCTTCACTTTGCTGGCCAAGTTCTTCAAAGTTGGTCCACAAAGCTTCCAGCCTCTCTCAGGTTTCACCGTTCCTTCAGCTTCAGCTTCTGAGAAGCCTGAAGTCGTCACTTGCAGGATGCCATTCACTCCCTGCTCAGCTATCTCATCTCTGGTGCTTCCCATCAGTATCTTCTGCTGATGGCTTTAGTAGGGGGCATGATTTGGCAGCCCCATCAGTATCCCTTGTTTACTGCTGGCCCATATGTCCGGTGTTCATGACAAAGCCTGTCATCAGGCGCTCAAGACAAATCTTCCAGCTCTGGTTCATATCATAATTAC
Organism: Massospora cicadina; assembly: GCA_022478985.1. Classification (NCBI taxonomy): domain Eukaryota; kingdom Fungi; phylum Entomophthoromycota; class Entomophthoromycetes; order Entomophthorales; family Entomophthoraceae; genus Massospora; species Massospora cicadina. The sequence goes on along the minus strand of JAKSZP010004063.1, from coordinate 113,989 downwards.
TCAGTGTTATTAACCAACTGCCTCTTTCTATACTGTTGCTTTTTTCCCCACTCCAGGGTTTTGCAATTGTATTCTTCTGACATCACAATTTCCCTTCCCCTAGTCACTTTCTTGCAGGGTTCTGCGTCAACTCAAAGAACTTGGTCTCATGTAGGTCTATCTCTCGTAGCATCCAATCTCACATCGATTTTAAGGGGCTATTTATTCCTACTGCAATCCATCCTCCCTCTTCCAAGAGGCGACATAGGTGGAATCATCCCCAAATCGAGGATAATCAATAAAAAATATAAAAAAATAGTAGTTTTTTCTATGTGGTTTATAATCTTTTTTTCCAATATCTTTTATCAATCTTTTATTTTTTTCTTCTTTTTTATGGGACTTGACCTTGTTTCAGTTCAGAGGTCCATCTTTCTTTATTTTTTCCCAAATTGGGTCCTAGGTACTTATCCCTGCCAATTTTCTATGGTTCAGAGGTCCTTTTTTGGACTTAACCATCTAGATTGGTTCATAGGTCCTTTTTTCAGACTTGACCTAATCATCAAGACTTGACCAACTTGATGGTTCATTGGTCCTTTAAGAACTCATTTATTTTTTCATCAATCCATCGCTTCAAATACTTAGCATGGACTTGATTTACAACTCTTCCATTTAAGAGATTCTTGATATTGTAGGCGTCAGTTGCCATCTTGGCAATAATTACAATCAGACCTGACCACAATAGATCCATTTGTTTCTTCTTCTGAAACCATGCGTATCACAATAGGACACTCTTTTGCCTATTCAATATTCTGCTAAGGATGATCAATTCTTATTGCCCATTAATTTCGCTCATATCCTTTTCTTCAATGTAGTATCAAATGCTTGCAATTGCACTCCAATCAGGATATTTGTTAGTCAGTTCAAGTACTGTTCAGCACTCATCCCCAATGTTGGTTCCACCACAAAAAAAAATTGGCGGCAATGCGGCCTTCCTCCCATATAACAACTCAAACAGCATTTTTTCCCGTCACCATATGGTGACTGATGTTATATGTGAATGTCACCGAACTCAAGTACATTCCCCACATGGAAGTTCTTCCTGTGACCAGCTTCCTCAGCGTCGTGGCCAGTATTCCATTAACTCATTCTACCAGTCCGTTCATCTCTGGCCAGTAGGGTACAGACACAACTCCTCTGATACCCATTATCTCATTCAGTCATGGGATCACATGAGACATGAAGTTTGTACCATTATTGCTAAGCAGGACATGCGGTCATCCATATCTATATAATACTTGATCCAGGATGAAATTTGCGGAGCTTGTAGTGTCTACTTTTGCCTGGACCTTCATCTTGACCCATCTTGTCAGATGATCAATAGCAACTATTATGTACTTGACTCCCCTGTGCTCATCATCAGAAGTCCCATCACGTCAATGGACATCGTATGCCAAGAAAATCCAGGGTGGAACAGTTGTTATTCAGTTGTATTATTATGTGGCTTGTGCAGCTGGTACTCCATGCAACAAGCTAAATAGTCGGCGACATCATAGTTGATTGACTCCCAGTAGTACTGGTAATATGATCAGTTGTTTTTTCAGGCCTCCATGCTTGACAACCTTATGAGCAGGTTGAACAATAGCTTCTCTTTCTGACAGCTTTGGGAATAGTAACCGCTTCCCATTAATCATCTTAAAAAATTTTCCATCCATGGTATCAGTGTTTTCAATTGCTTTCCAGAGCGCACCTTGAATTTCTTGGTGCTCATTCCTGATTTCTCCATTGACCATTCTCTGGAATAACTCATCCGCCTGCTGGTATACCATCTGGACCATTGGTAACAGCAATAAGCCATACGCATTCTGGTGCGAAGCCCCTGCTTGGTGGACAATCTCATAATTGTAAGCCTGTAGCTTAAGTGCCCATTGGACCAGTCATCCTTCTGGTTCTCTTAAATTATGAATATAATGCAACAAAGAGTGGTCCATCACCACTTTAAAGTGCATTCCATGGATGTACACCCAAAACTGCTTATAGGCATAAATGATTGTAAGGCATTCATGCTCAGTTATGGTGTAGTTCCTCTCAGTGGCTGAGAGTGTCCAGCTCACATATGCCACCGGATGTCCATCCCCAAGTTCATCTACTTGGCTTAGTATGACACTAATTGCCATCAACGAAGCATTGGTTTGTATAGTAAACTATTGATTAAAATTTGGATATTAGAAAATTGTAAAATCTAAAAGGTACCAGTATAGCTCATCAAAGGATTCTTGCGCTTCTTCATTCCATACGAATCCTTTCTTTGGATCCTTCTACTGATGGAATAAGGGCTCGGCTATTCAGGCAAAGTCCAGAATAAATCTTCTAATATATTGATAGTCTTGGCAACTCATGCCAGCAATCTCATCACATCCTGATTGGTAGATTTTCCTCAGTATCAACATTGTAGATCTCATTTCTCATGCATCCCAAATCATGGTCATTTTTGGACAAATACTCTCCAATACTTTTCAAACAATTTGAGCACCTCCTCTTGCTGGCCTTCTATCAGATCACTGAGTTGCTCTTGATAAACCAATATGTAGATACTCTCATTTACTCCGGCTGGTAATATCATCTCGTTGAGAGTCCCAAAACCGTGGAATCTCTCAGTTCAGCCATCCGGATTTTTTGTCACTTCCTTGGTCCAAAACTCATAGAACAATTTAATTGATTTTAAAATTTTATATGTTCTATAGTTATTTTTTGTATGTTTCTTTTGCAATAGGACTTGCAACCTACAAAAAGGTTCAGAGGTCCTGCTTTTCCCCTTCATCCAAACTGGTTCCTAGGTAACTCTGACCTACCAGTTATCATGGTTCAAAATCTTATCCTCTTAAGATTTAACCATCCATTTGGTTCAGTGGTCCTCTTCTGGGACTTGACCAAGATCTCAGGACATAACCATTTAATGATTCAGAGGTCCGCTGGGAACATTGCAACTATTTTCTCATAGGATCAACACTTCCTATTAGTATTGACCTTCTTCATTATACAGCCAGCAACGCTGTTTCTTCATGTATAGGATACTCTTGCCAATTATTGGCGGTACTCTTGAATATACTAGGCCTTTAATCCTGACTGGTTATTCATCAAACATGTTCTAATTTCATCTAATTTTCAGCAACTGATGCGTGGATCCTCGTTTCTCATTAGTTAACAGTTCCATCTAATTATTCAAATCGTTTTTCTCCTGAAAACTATTTTTGTAATTCATTGCCATCTTTAATTACACAGGTCGTTCTGGCCTCGTTAGCTTCATCCATTTTCTCACAAATTGATGAAATTTAGCTCCAGCAACTTATGATCGTTGTTTGAGTGTTATTAAGTCAAATCATTTTCTCCACTATCTTGGATTAATCATTTCCTATTTGATTTCATATCTTTATTGGTAGGCCAATCCAATACTCTTTATTGTTGCTTCTTATTTCATCCAATACCTCATCTAAATACTCTCTCCTCAGGACTATTTAATGCATAACCAAATTCAGCTGAGTTGATCCTGCTTTTCCTCAGGAATATTTCCAGTGGACCCAATTTCAACCTGATTTGGTCCTGCTGATACTCTTTATCTCAAGTAGTTGTCAGTGGAACAGGTTCTCTTGAAGCACTAGATAGTTCCTTATCTAGGCTGCAAGTCCTTTTCCCCTGGTAATGAGTATCTTCAGTTTGCTTCACTTAAAGCTCCACTTCTGAGAAGGGTGAGCGCTAATGAACGTGATCCACTTCCTGCTTCGTTTTCAGATATAAGACCTCTCAAATAAGGTCTTCTTCTTTCTTCTTTAACGAAGTTACTTTTCTAAGCAACTCATTCCTAAAAATCATGATATTATCAATCCCTTCCTCAATCTTGGTGACTTATTCTTCCAGGCTGAGAATTCTTGATTCGCTTAGTTTAGGGAATTCTGATTTATGATGGCTAACTCCATAGTTTCCATAATCATCTTTATATGATATCCTTATAAGTTCTTCTACTCAACTACACCCTGTAGTGAGCACCAATTTGTAAAAATTATTGTTTTTGGTTATTATTGGCAAGTAACCCCAACAAACTTATTACTGCACAGGTTCAGTTCTTGTGCAATTTGTCCACATTGTATAGTATTTGATATTATTGGTTGATAATATTGTGACAACTATTATCCATAGTTGAGGGGAATTCTTAGATCTCAGCCCAACGCTCAGCCAGATTTCCGCTTTAAAATACTTGAGATGTCTTGATATAGGGATTTGTTCCTCGTACTATCAAACCTAATCTTCTCTGAGATTCCCTGGTGACAGTTTCTTTGGTTCAACACACAGTTGGCAGCAATCCATGATCGTTTCTCTTTCTTCTCTAGATCCCCACTCAGATTCTACCCTTTTCCTTAAAAGGGTATCCCAATTATCACACATAGCAATTATATCCTTGAGAAAAATAGAACATTTTAAAAGCTGATAATAGTTTACTTCTCAAACTAAATACTGGATAAAAACTATAGAACTATACAACTCTGTTATAAACTCTTGTTTTACTATAACCTGTTTTTTATTTAAGTGAAGTCTAGGGAAGTGGGGATTCGGTTATCTAACCCTCAGTTGACACCTCTTCAATGAAATGACAGTTGTTGCCATTAAATCACCCATTCTCATCTCAGCAATGATGGTCTTCTCATCCTGGATAGGATTTCATCATTGGACATCCTTTAGACCTAAATGGGAAGGGTGAAAACGTTTCCCTAACTTTTTGATCCAAATGAACCAACCATATTTGGCCTAGTGACCTGCTTAGGTAATGGGACTTGTTACTATTAAGGCAGGTCACAAACCAACTGACTAATTTGCTCATTGCAGGCAGCATCATTCGCCTCACAACTTACTACTTACATTCCTAATCAGCCAGTGATGAAACCTGACCGATCCCAATCATTACACCTGATAGTATATTACTATCAGATGACCCTATTTCGTTGGCAACTCCACCTGACAAGATCTTATACATTCATCCAGATTGATCCCCAATGGATAAGCAGGAGAATATCCCAAAAATCCCCCAAACATAGTTACTCCAAATCAGGGTCAACTTATTTCCAATTCACCTCGCATTTTGGAATTATCCTAGCGATTCCTGGTGATCTAGCAGGCTGGGAATATGGGCAAAAATTCCAACAGAATTAAAGCTTCAAGCTTATGACTACACCATTGAGCATCAAGCTGGGGCAAAACATTAAAAACGCCGCTTGCCTATCCCAACTACCCACCATTGCAGCACTTAGTCAGGCCATCAATGAGTTGTTTAAGAAAATGGTCGGTGGAGAATACCAAGATGAGCCAAATTCGTTTGAAAAATTTTATTGAATCTACGAAAAATTTTAACCATCAAAAACAAAATGCTTTACAAGATTTTTGAGGGCAAAAGTATTTTTTTAAGATCCTCAACCCAAACAGACCTAATAATGGCGGCGCATAAGGTTATAGGGCATGATGGATTATTAAGATGAAAGAGCATCTGAAGCAATTCTACTATTGAGAGTCAATGCATTTCAACATCCAAGAAATGCTTGAATGCTGTGCAATGTGCCAAGGCGAAAAAGTGTTCTGAAAAAGCACATCTTGCTAGCTTGTTCAGCCTAAGTTTATCTGGAACACTTATCTATTAATGTTGTTGGCACACTTCTAACAAGCGATATGAAGGCCAAGTACATCATTGTAGCCATTGACCACTTGCCCAAATGGGTTGAGGCCAAGGCCATTTGGGAAGCTGGAGCAGCAACTACAGCCAATTTCACATTTGGAAAACATCATCCACAAGCATGGATGTCCCCAGGTTATTCTGACTAATAATGGAACTAATACTACCGCCAATGTCCTTTCCAAGGAAAACCAATTAATGGTAGTATGAGGTGTGCTTTCTGCTCCCTATCATCCTGAAACTAATGGAACTGTTGAGCGCACAAACGGGACTTTGGTGAACATTATCAGGAAATTAACTTCGGCCAAACTATCTGAATGGGGTACATATCTAAGTTCAGCAGTATTTGCCTACAGTATCTCCTACCATTCGTCAACCAGGATGTCCCCATTTCAAGTATTATATGGAAGACATCCGGCCCTACCAATGCTACTATATTTGGCCCTAGAGGATCCTAACATAACACTTATCCTCAATATGTTGAGAAGCTTGCAGATGCTTTAATCAAACTACAAGCCCAGTCCTTCAATAACAGTTTTGCCGTTAAAAAGGCCTGACATCAAAAGGACTTAGAGAATTACTACAAATTGGCCAAATTTGAGGTTAACAATGAAGTTCTATTTTTCAACACCCATGGATCAGGCCAAAAGCAAAAGTTAGATTGCATCTGGGTCAGGCCATTTGAAGTGATTTGAGAAGACATCTAAGTTCATATACACAATCAAGGATATTAGGAATGGACATATATACAACCAAGTCCATGCGAAATTCCTAAGAAGGTTCATTAAGCGGGCCAATTAAGAAAGGGAAAAAATATAACAATAATAAAAAAAAAATATATAATAGTTTTATTCTAATTAATTTTAGTTTGTACTTGAGGATGGGGAGAAGATCCAACTCCAGACTTGTTAGCAGTTTGGGCTGAAATTAGCAAATAATGAAGGCTAATTGGGGATCTTAGGGCTCATGTTTGAGGCAAGTTGGGGAAAATGTCATATTCTGGTGGTTGACCCAAAAATAAATCCTTTGACAACCAACAGTTTGAGCCAATTATCCTTCCAATTCTCAAGCTAATACTCTAAATTCCTATCCTAAAAGCCCATTGCAACTACAAGCCTTGGGCAAATTCTATCAACATCAATTTAATCCAAATATTCTATCAGAAGCTTGGGCCAAATACACATGCAGTTTCAGGCCAATAGTCGCACACAAGAAACTTGGCAATTAGTCCTGATTACATGGGACTAATGTTAGAATACAAAATAAGAATTTGTTTGGGATTGACCAAAAAAACTTCTAAAAGTCTCTTAGACTGAAAGTCGTTTTAATGTAATCAAATCGCCCCTAGGGCGAATTTTGTATGTCAATTTGCATAATTGGAATGATAGCATTTGCACATGGAACACCCAAAAGGAAGTACCTAGTGCTATCAAGAGAGAGCCTGCCAACATCCTAATTAGGAATACATCATCTACTTCAATTGATGCAGGAATTCAACAGAAGATGTATTTCATCAGCAGTATGACGAAACTCAAATCAAGATAACCCTAGGACAATGTTGCATGGGTTTATTGCAATTTTTGTCCCTGAAATTCTCCCAATTATGAGAGGATTTTTCCACCAATAAACCTAGCAATAGGTCTCAGTCATATCAGTTCAAGGTCCAAACTGAGGTGGAAAAATATACGTTGAAATTTTGTGCTCAAATGTTGCCAGGAGATGCCCTAGAGGTATAAATACTGGCGCCTGGCCTAATGACTAATTATCAAATAAATATCCTCTTAAAAAGATATTATTTTTATTTATCCTAGTTTTTTATCAGAATCTTTTCTTTGGAGAAGTGTCAGCAAGCTGGATTTTCTTAATTCCCAGATTGTAACTAAACCTGCCTTGGAAGAAGTTCCCGATTACAAAGGGAAGATTTTGCCCAAAATTAACCAGAAGAGTCAGGGGCTATTTTAATACACCTAGTGAGTTTCTGAACGGTCCAAATATCATAAGCCACTGGCAAAATTGAGGATCAATTAAAGGAACTTCGTCTTGATTAAGCGTTCAGGATTCCATTATCAAGCAAGCAATCCTCAGATTTTCACACTCTCTACCAGGTATACCCCAAGTTCATGGTGAAACTATTACTAAAATGAACAATAATGATCAGCATCTGATGCATCCTTGGATCATGACGCCTTAAACTCTTGACGAATTTACCTTCTGTAATACGTAGGTAGGAGCAAAGAATACTCATCATTAAGTAAAACCAACTCAAACTTTGAGATGCAACTACTGAGCTAAAAGCGAAATTAAGCTGTTAACCCCACTTGTCAACATGAAATTGGCCCTTTGTGCCACCCATGATCAGGTAGACTCAATAATTGAAGATATCAATAACTTACAAAGTCAAGTTATAGCGCTTTATATTCAACGAATATTCCAGAGATATCAGTTCCTTTTTAGGGGAAAATGCACCCCAGTGTCCTTTCACGTCATTCAGACTTTAACCCCTCCCTGTGGCACGTTTAAATCCTCATTTAAAGAAAAGTACATCCCAGGCGAATGGAGCATATTCTCCTTCTTATTTTGTTATAAAGTGCTATGGAAGAAGTCACTGACACCCAACGGCTCATACACTTAACTACCTGTCTCAGTCACATGGCTTAAGACATTATGTACCACATATAATGTATTTCCATACTTGGAATTAAGCCTAGACTTCTTTTCTTCAGAACTTTAGGAGCGACCTAACTTTAGCTAACCAAAAACAAACCTTTAGGGAAATAGGCCTTAATCGAAGGAAGACCATTAATGAGTTCTCCCCACCATTTTTACCTTGAGGCTCAAACGTTGGTTGCAGGAAATTGTCTTACATTGGACAATGCTATCACTGCATCGTTTTCAGTGCTCAGAAATATTTTTAATAACTTTCTCTATTTTAAAGCCCTGAAGTCTAACTTGAAGTCTCTCCTCCATATAAAAGAAGACATATTGGAGATTCCTACTGACCTACTCAAACCACTGGGCCCTCTAATTTTAATAATAGTAAGCCCCTTACCCAAGTGTCAGTGGTTACACCCCTTGATTCACCTACCCCAAAATTTATTCTGCACTTTTTGCAAGAAAACAACCATACTGTAAACTTTTGTTGCATCCTTCAACGTGATTCAGCAAAAGACCAGTCAGTATAGGGCAAGAGGCCCCTACGCTGACAACAATCAAGTGCCTCAAGACCTTTATTCTAGCGCTAGTTCTATGCCAACACCTCAGGATGTATTGTGTTAGCTGCACCTGTGGAAAATGACGTACCCCTTTCTATTTGAGTAAATAATGATATTCAGCTTTCCTATTTTTATATTGGTCAGTTACTCAAACTAATCTTAAAGTCAGTTCCTCTATGGAAAGCCAAGATTTAGAAGATAAAACCTTTAAGAACATTGAGCAACCCCGATCTTGGCCACGGCAAAATCCTCTGCTTGCTTCACTACTAATTTCCAATGAAAGTTTATTAGTTGCTAATTCTCAGTTTGGCTCTTTGGTGGTTCAAGTAGAGTATGTCCTTCATAAGGTTAAACCTTGGCAATAATTTGTACCAACTCACCAGTTAACGTTATATACTCCTGACATATCCAGAAAGTAGAAATTCTCTAGACTTGATTCTTGAAGCTGAATATGAGATGACGAGGAATCAGTCAAATAAGGCAATTGGGACGTATTTTGCCTTATACCTCCAATTAACGAAGCTTTTGTAAATGCCCCCACTATTGCAATAGAAAACAATAGTTAAAGGTTACTAATTGGAGTCTAATTGATTTAGGAGTTCAACTGCAATATTAACCATAAAGAAAAGTACCTTTGACTATTTTGGTATTGGATACCATTAATATTTGAACTCCCAATCAAGAGTAAAGGAGCCCCAAAAAAGGACCTGCCTCCTGACATATCTGTCCTCCATTGTAAAGTTGAATATCAATTCTATGGAAAAAAACTAAGTTATCCCTAAGGCTGTGGATGCCAAAGAAGGGATTTTTCTATATGCCCCCATCTTATTACAATAACCTCTGGCTCACAAAATTATTTTGGATATGGGGATCAAGATCCTCACCCCTCCTATCAAGTTTTGGAGCGAAGGGGACACTCAAACCCTTCAATCAAAGAAGCGTTAACCTGCACTGGGATTTTAGATCTTCCTTTGGGAAATCTATCTCTGTCTTATTAGGGAATTTAATGAATCAAACTTTCCAAGTTCATTGGTATGCCCTTATTTCTTATGTAAAATTGTGTCCAATTGAAAATTACCTGACATGAGTTGTTTTGGCTCTTTATACGATTTAGGGTCCAATCTTCTACCCATAAAAGCTCAAGAAAAACGTAAAATGGAGATAATCTCACCCCTAACAAACGCCAGAATGTTGAAGACCTCCTTGAAGAGTATTTTGATAATTTTTTTCCTTCAGACTAAGTGACTACGGAAAAATGGCATAGGTAATTCACCAACTTGAGACTTAGGCTCACCCTCCACTTAACTTCGCTATACAGAAAATCTAAAGTGGATTAAGATCAAGTGGCCCTAGAGCAACAGCAACTGTTGGAAGCAGGGTTACTTATGTCTGTGAAAAGCCCGTGGGCTTCCCCACTCTTATTAATCTGGAAGAAGGATGGTGACAAACGTTTTTTATGGATTACAATTGACTCAATTCTATTAGATAAAATGATAGCTATTTATTGCCACATATAAAAACTCCTTACGCTTAATGTCAGGTTCCCACTATTTTCGGCTATGGATCTCACCAGTGGGTATTGGCAAATTAACCTGTCATCTGAAGATCATGAGATTTGTGCCATCATCTCAAGTGAAGAACTATTTTGAACCCACTCAAATGCCAAAGGGGTTATGTAACGCCCCGTCACTTTCTAAAACGCCATGGATGGACTTTTAGGCAATTTAGAACGCACCTCTGTGCTAGTTTATCTCAATGAACCTCCATTTTATCAAAACTTCACCAAGCATATAGCCCATCTAAGACAAGTTTTTAGAATATACAGAAATCTTAGCTAAAACTAAAGCCATCAATATGCTCCTTCTTTCACAGCGAAACTGGATTTTTGGGCCATAAGGTAGGTATAGCTGGAATATCCCTAATGGATGACAAGGTCCAGACCATTTCTATGATGTCCCCCCAAATCCCTACATGACTTACAGGATTTCTTTGGGATGGTGGGATATTATTGCCAGATTATTCCACACTTTTCCAATACCTTTGAGCCTATAGTATATTTATTAAAGAATGATATACCCTTTCAATGGAAAGAAGAGCAACAACAGGCCTTTGAGCTATTTCACATAGCTCTCTCTCCATCTTCCAGTACTTATACATCCTAATTTTGATAAACCTTTTCTGCTTTTTACTGATGCTAGTAATATATAAATCAGAGCTATATTATCTCAGCACGATGAAGATTTAGTGGACCATACTATCGCCTACTATAGCAAAACTTTAACCAGAGCCAACCGCACTATAGCATTATGGAACGCAAATGCTTGGCAGTACTACTGGCCATTGTGCATTTCTGACCTTATTTATATAAAATCATTTTTTTAATAACTGATCATGACTCTCTGCGATGGCTGAAACAAATGAAGGATATGGATAGGAGGTTAGAATGATGGGCGTTAAAGATTCAAAGCTACAATTTCTCCATTATTCATTGACCAGGGCCATACACCAAAATGCAGATTGCTTATCCAGTCTCCCCATATTAACTCTAACTGATTCTGAGGAGGATCAACTCTCTTAACTCAATTGCAATATGGAAAAACAATACCTGACACTTCAAAAAGAATTAATAAAATATTGTCAAAATTCCAAGTTAAAAATAGCAAGCTGTACAAACTCATATCTCAAAATTGGTTTCCTATATAAGACCTTCAGCTTGCTTTAACATCATGTTGGAAAGACATCTGCAATTTAACCACAATGGAATGTGGAAAACTTACCAGTGACTGTTGTGTAATTGACTGGACCTAATCATCAGATATTTGATCATATCAGATATCAAAGATTATAGTTCAGGTGTATCCTAAGAATATCCAAACTTGGGAATTGCAGCCTAGCGATTTAACTTAATTATATTTGACTATGATGACATGGGCTCGAGGGCTTTGTTGGTTAGGTCAGACTTAGATTAAGTTTTGACTTAATGACTTGGGCACGTGGGCTTTGTTGGTCTATGTCAAAATTAGTTTGTAATGTTGGTCAAGTTTTTGATAAAATTAATTACTAATTAGTGATACAAATTGCCTTGGCATGTGCTGCCAATTGCATGTGAAAGTAAACTAGTTCAGCTATTTTAAAGACATGATGAAACGCCATCTCATGAATGATGGTGTTTACACTGACCCTGAGGCTGAGCATGATGCCTTGAGTCAAAGTATATGTAGACATTCTTACAAACTTTTTACATGGTTAAGTGCCACTAAATTTAAGTCATCATGGGTAAGATGTGGTGAACATTGAACTCTATAAATAACCCTTAAGTTGACATTAATAAAATATATTCAACTACTGGACTAGTTTATAATTTAATTTATAAACTTTTTTGTGTTTTGTAATTTCTTTTGTATTAGTCAGCTTTTACTTGGGATCAGTAAGATCAGGGCAGCATGCCATCGTCCAAGTAAAAATGAAAGGGTATACAAATTAAATACTACCAAGAAGCTATAATTTAAATTCTAACCACTATCATGTCTGTTGTATTCACAGAATAGATGCTCAAAACTGCATTTCACACCTGATAAAGAACCAGCCATCAGACAAAGCCCAAAAATCAACAAATGGCGCTCATGGCTGGGACCTTGGGATCCACTGATGGATGCCACAAATATTTTATCAAAGCGAGAAACTTACTTTTTAAAATAAAAGTAATAAATAATGCTTTGTTAGAGTTTTTATTGTCTTTTATTATTTAAGTGGGGAAAGCCTAAAAAGTCCTTTCTTCAATACTAGTACTTCCTATTTAAACTATTTCAAATCCTGAGACCATGGGTATTCTGGGCTTAATTATTATAAAGCTGAGTCATCAAAATATTGAAATATAGGCTTTTGGCCTATCATATTGAAGATAAATATTTTGTGGAAAAACTGAACCGTGGGGTAATGATTTGATAAATTGTATCCAATCACCAGCGAGTAAAATCTTCTCACCTCGGAGGTGATCAGACTCATGTGGTAATAATTTTTTAAGTTGCACCCAATCATCAACGAGTAAAATCTTCTCACCTTGGAGGTGATCAGACCCGTGTGGTAATGAACTCAAATTTGGCTGAGAAGTCAGAGCAATCCTATTATCAGTTCTTACCTTATTAAGCTAATTTTGGTTATAAATAATATTTTCCTGATAGATAGGGTTCCACTGAGAATCCGCCAAGGTCTTTTCGCCTTAGGTACTCATATCATTGTTAACCACAATATTATACAAAGATCGAACAGATGATGGGCCAATCATGGTAGCAGATTTGGGAGCATTCTTATCTCCAACACTTTTTTAAAAGTCAAGAAGGAGAATGTCTGACATTGCCCCTCAAGAATGTTGGGAGGAGTGTAGGGTCATAGGAAGCGGCCATGTAGCCGGTTTATGATAATTCCTGTAGCCAAAGACTTTATAGAATACTCATTTCCTCTCTTATACATGATGGTATATGGCCCCTCCCAGATTGATCCAAGTTTGCCACTACATGGAGTTAAGCTATTGTAATAATATAAAACCATATCCGATACTTGGAAAGAAGGTAGAGGAGCTCAAAGCTCATTGGCAGCTTAGCCTTCTTTAGTGACCATTTTAGCTAGGTTGGTCATAGCCTCTGATTGAAGCTGAATGATGCAATTAGCTAACCTTTGCATGGCTTTCTCAGGCTCCTCTCCTCTAGAGAAGACATCCTTAGCTAGAAGAGCAGGTAAGCCCAGTTCCCTGCTATACAAAACTCAGAAAGGGGACATTTTCAAAATCCGATGATAGTTAATTTGATAAGCCATAAGAGCGCTAGGGAGATAATGATCCCAGTGAAGGGGATCTGACGAAGCCATTTTCCATAAAATAGAAACCAAAGTACCATTTTCTCGCTCCAATGTACCATTGGTTGATGGGTTATATGGAGCTGAGAACAGTTGATGGGCTCTCATGGAAGTAGCCAAGATTTTAACTACTCTGGAGGTAAAATTTTTCCCATTATCACAGAGTAGTACTTGAGGGCACCTGTGTTGAGTGAAAAATATTTTGATGAAGAAAGGTAGCAGTGGCCTTAGCAGTTTGGGCCGGCAGCACCACAGCTTCAACCCACTTCGTGAAGTGGTCAATGCCTACCAAAATATATCTGTTTCCACCTGTGGTTTAAGGAAGCGGCCCTACTACGTCTAAGCTTATGGTATGGAATGGCTGTTGCGGGGTAGTCAGCTGATATTGATATCTAGTTTTGAGCTGAGACTGCTTCTTACATGTAAGGCAAGCATCCAAGACTTCAATGATGGCTTCCATGATTCCCTCCCAAAAATATTGATCCTTAATCCATTCATAGGTTTTCTTTACTCCTTCATGGCCAAAGTTGAATGAGATTCCAAGATAACAGGTACACATTCCAAGGGTCGTAGGTAAGGCAACCACTTCGCTCCACTTGTTTATACAACTTCCCGCTTTCTACTTTAGTGTTACAGGAGTGCCAGGCCAACATCCTCTGTACAGGCTCATCCTCATCTTCCCAGTTGTTTGGGGTCATTAAAAGATCATACAGCCACTCCGCTTCACTGTTAGCTAAGTGGAGGATGGGCAGCCAAGTTAACCCATCAACATTCATGTGGTGGGTTCCAGCGTGGTGTTCAAACTTCATATCATAATGCTGGAGCTTTAGAGCCCAGAGAGCTAACCGCCCCGTAGGGTCCTTCATGTTTTGCAACCATTTTAAAGATACGTGGTCCGTGATCACAGTGAAAGAGGTCCCATACAAGAAAGGGTGATAATGCTTCACTGCTAGTAGAACGGCAAGACACTCCTTCTCAGTAACACTATAGTTGCGTTCTGTCTTTGATAGCATCTTACTAAAATATGAGACAGGATGATCTACCCCTTTTTCATCTAATTGGGCTAGGATGGCCCTGACGGCGTAGTCTGAAGCGTCTGTAAACAAGATAAATGGTTTTCCATAAATGGGATGCCTTAGGATAGGCCATTTTTGTAGCAGAAACTTCATTGTTTCATAGGCAGCCTTCTGTTCAGAGTCCCATTGAAAAGAGATATTCTTTTTTAGTAAACGAACAAGGGACTCGCTGAGTTGGGCAAACTTAGGGATGAACTGATGGTAATACCCCATCATCCCTAAAAATACCTGTATATACCGTAGGTTTTTGGGGGTGGTATTCTGGCAATCGCTTCAACCTTATCTTGTATGGGTTGGATACCTTCTCAAAAAATGGTATGTCTGAGGAAGTTTAATTTCTTTTGGAAAAAAGTAAACTTTAAGGTTCTAATTTGATAGTTGAGCATCGTAAGCATTGGAATACCTCCTTCAAATGATCAAGGTGTTTGTTAAAGGACTTTGAGAGTACGGTAATGTCATCAAGGTAGATGGTAACGCAGGTTAACTTAAGATCCTACAAAATGTGATCCATCGCATGCTGAAAAAAGGCAGGTGCATTGCACAACCCTTGAGGTAATCGCGTGGGTTGGAAAAGACCTTCACTGCATATCAACGCGCATTTCTCTTGATCTTGAGGAGATAAATTCATTTGCCATTAACCACTGGCCAAGTCCATGTCAGAGAAAAAGTTTGAGCCTGAAAGCTGGGCCAGGGAATCGTCAATGCGTGGGATAGGATAGCTATCCTTTTTTGTAAGATCGTTTAACCTGCGATAGTCCATAATATCCAATGTCCTCCGTTCTTCTTCTTAATTAGCAAAAGGGGGAGGACCAAGGGCTTTGCAAAGGAACTAATAACCCCGCGTCTAATAACTGCATGAGTTCCGTCCTCATATGTTGTTCCTCCACCTTTGACATGCAATAAGGTTTTGACCTAATGGGATGGGCATCACCCACACTGATAGAATGGCACCAGCCCTTTATGTGGCCATAATCATTGTCAGACTTCGAGAATATATCACTGTACTCATCCAGGAGAGTATGCACTTTCTCCAACTCATCTGAGGACAGCTCATCCGAAATATGGATGTTCAGCAAGGTACATACCAGGTTATCTGTGAGCAGGCCTAAATCTGCCATTGAGCCAATAGAGTGGATTTGTTCAACTTCCTCCACAGGGAGTAAAAACTCTCGGCCCATCTCCTGATGCTTTCTTACAAATATATCCTTTTGAAATTCCCCAACAATAGAGTAATAGGCCTCAGATAGGCTGGGTCTAAAACACCAGGCAATACCCGAGGCTCAACAGGGCTAATTCCATCAATGCTTAAGAGGTGTAATAAACAGTGGCGAAGGATTTTAAGAGTGATTTTTGTGTCTACCACCCGTTGTTCACCAGGCTTAATCACCACTTCATTGGCCGCATAAAATAGAATACCTTTGGTAGCATCCACAGAATCAGGCAATTTTTTGTATTTTGCCCAGAGGTGGTATAATGTATAGGTAAAGCAGAAAGCGGGTACTCAACCATGCAAGAGTTTTCCTTCTTGCTGGGTTCTTTATTGGCTAGAACTAAGGGGTCTTATAATTGAGCAATGACAATAACCCCTGCTTCATATTGATAATACCTTCATATTCAATCATAAACTGAGTACCTATAAGCATATCATAGGCGTTATTATCCAAAGCCACTGCAGGCTGATAGGATAAGCTCTCCCAATACAAATGGGAAGGGATGAGTAAGCACCAAGTGCGTGGGTGTTGTTTGGACCAACGGTTCCAAAGTCTTGGTTATATTCTAAGTCAGGTGCAAGTTTGATCTTTTTCATCAACTTGGAAGAGATTACGTTCACCGGGGATCCTGTATCTAGGATAGCCATCACCTAAACTCTTTGGACAACCACTTTGACCTTCGTAAGTATCCCCCCAAAAGTGGGCGATAGTGCTAAGATCTCCTTAAGATGAAAAGTGGAGGTTAATTTGCACGCGGTCTTGGGGTAATTTTTCAGGATGGACTGCATGGTATGGCCATGCTGGAGAGGGCGAATAAGGTTAGACAACACCTCATCTGCATCACTGGTAGTATCGAAAATGGCTAGTTCCCCTACAACTTGACGAATATATATCTTCAGGTATGATGGACTCATCTACTCCTCCAGCGTTTAAGCGATTGGGGACTTCCACTTCAGCAGGTACTCCTACAACGAAATAGCCAACCTCATCTGTTCCCCCCTCAGAGTCGTCCCCAGGGGTATTAATAACGTGAGGTAATGGCATAGGTTGTTTAAATGAGTCAGGCACATGAGATTTGTCAGCAATAGGTGTGTCTTTCCCTACGCTGACATTATTTTTCCCTGCTCCTGTTCCTCGGTGTCAGCTTTCTTTTTCCAGCACACAGCCTCCTTGTGTCTGAACTTGTAGCAGTATTCGCACTGAGGGCGTTCTGGACGTTTTGCTTTGGGGTTTTGCTCTTCAGGGCCCATTATCTGAAGGGGCTCCTTCTTGTCTTCAATAGCTAGGGCCCGAGGCTTAGGCTTTGAATCCTCAATGGCTAAAATTTGTGGACGAGATACTGCTCCGCGTGAAACTTTGGGCTTATGGAAATCTGTGACATCTATTAACGCTTCCTTGATGTCTTGAATGGTTCTGAAATAGAGTTTAACTGAGGTGATGTGCATCGCTAGCAGTGGTAAGAAACCACTCCAGTCAAAACAGCAGCTACAGCATCATCCAAAGTCAACATCTTTGAAGTTAACAATGTCTGGGCTTCCAAATAGAATTGTTCCGCAAAAGCAACCACTGACTCTCCTTTTCGGATACTCATAGACTTAAAAGCTTGCTTTTTCATACTTAAAGCCTGTTTTGAACCAAACGTGTTTATGAGGGCGTCTTTAACCTCGGACCAGGTGCTAAGAGCATCCATATGTGGGACCATCACCTCCTGTACCATGTGGCCCAAACAGGAAAGTATATGTTTGGCCTTCTGACATTCCGTTGCTTTTTCCATAGCCGCTTCATAGACGTACAAAAATGAAGCAATGCTGCCCTCACCAGGGATAAACTTGTCTTTGAACGTCAGTTTGAATGAACTAAAATTACTCCCAGTAAGGGTATGAAAAGCTGGAGCTTCTGTTTCTGGGCTTTCAGAGCGGTATTATAAATGGTCAAAGGTCCACAAAAGGTGATCGAACTGGTCATGCATGGCTTTGAGCCGGGTTTCCATTTTGGAGAGGGCTTCTTGGGGCCCAGATTCACATAGTCTCAGTCAAGCTTCGATCCCTAATTTATGAGTTTTAAGATCTATCACTCGGCTCTCCATTACATTGACTTGAAAATGGAGTTATAACACAAGCAAGCTTAGGTTTAATTGAGCAGTTTCTATGGCTTCCACGCGGTTCTTCAGCTCTTCTTTCATTTGTTTACACCCTTTATCATCACAAGAGTAGGAGCTGGGGCCTTGTACTCCCTCCTTATTCTGTTCATACTTCCGCTTGACCTGCATTAATTGACTAAATACTTCCTTCAACAGCACAGGGCTTTCCAGCGAAGCTTTTACCACTTTTGCTTCAGTTTCACATTCAGTCAGGCGATGTGCCAAATATTTGGTTTTTTCAAATGAAGCTTTGAGAGCTAGCTCCTTTTCTAACTGAACAACCTTGGCTGCAAGGGTGGAGGTGGCTCTAGATGGTTCAAGCAACAGATGGCGTTCAAGCTCATCAACACGCGAAAAGGCCTGATTTACTGTCGCTCCACCACAGCCACACGCTGTTCATATTCCTCTTGAGGGATGGAGTTGGGGGCTAAAAGGTCCCGGTGCGTTTGCTCATTATTTTTTTCAAGTTCATTAGCAAACTTCTTCAACAACGAGTGGGTGCTAGCGGTGGAAGCATTTAATTCATCTTGGAATATCTTCATGGCCTCCTCAACATGCTTTACAAACCCAGTGTCCATAGTAGTAAGTCAGTCATACAGCTGTATGATGAAGTTACAATTAGCTTCCACACCAGATCTGACTGATCCAAGATGTTCAGAGGTCAGTTGGTACAACTTTTATAAGCTAAATTCAGAGCTGCATGAGTATCTAGGTGTCGATGTAACTTTTTGTGATGTCTGGCTAATAGATGCATCATGTTTACCAAGACAGGATGAGCAAACTTGCGTACATAGGTGGTCAAATTTGTAAGCTGACCATAGGTCTCTGGGAGGACACTAGTCTCATAGAGAAACAAGTGGCGTTCCTCTACCAACAACGCTCATTATCGAGATGCATTGTCACCAG
Source organism: Massospora cicadina (assembly GCA_022478985.1). Taxonomy (NCBI): domain Eukaryota; kingdom Fungi; phylum Entomophthoromycota; class Entomophthoromycetes; order Entomophthorales; family Entomophthoraceae; genus Massospora; species Massospora cicadina. The sequence continues at coordinate 94,901 of JAKSZP010004063.1, read as the reverse complement.
GGTTAAGGATACCATGAGTAAGGTCTCTCACAGCTTGATTGGATGGCCAGGTGATGCGAAGAGACTCAGGTATTAATATGCGCTCAAATCGTTCTTCTCTAAACATCAAAGCGGTAGGGCTGTCCATATAATCATTGTCTTCAGTCCCTTCCCATTTTGCACCCAACAGGTGACACTCTACATTTCTTTAATACTTTATCAAAGTATTCAGGGTGGCCCCTGTAGTGAGCACCAGTTTGTGGGATCCACCGACAGATGCCACAAATATTTTATCAAAGTGAGAAACTTACTTTTTAAATAAAAGCTTAAATAATGCTTTGTTAGAGTTTTTTATGTTTTTTATTGTTTAAGTGGGGCAAGCCAAAAAGTCCTTTCTTCGATACTAGTATTTCCTATTTAAACTAGTTCAAATCCTGGGACCATGGGTATTTGGGGCTAAAGTATTATAAAGCTGAGTCATCCAAATTAGGAAATATAGGCTTTCGGCCTATCAGATTGAAAATAAATGTTTTGTGGCAAAACTGACCTGTGAGGTAATGATTTGATAAATTGTATCCAATCACCAGAGAGTAAAATCTTCTCACCTTGGAGGTGATCAGACTCGTGTGGTAGTGATTTGTTGATTTGCACCCAATCATTGATGAGTAAAATCTTCTCACCTCAGAGGTGATCAGACCCGTGTGGTAACAAACACCTCAAATTCAGCGAGAAGTCAGAGCAATCCTATTATCAATTCTTATCTTATTAAGCCAATTTTAGTTATAAATCATATTTTACTAATAGATAGGGTTCCACCAAGAATCCGCCAAGGTCTTTTTGCCATTGGTACTCATATCATTAATAACCACAATATTATTCAAAGATTGAACAGGTGATGGGCCAATCATGGTAGCAGATTCAGGGGCATTCTTACCTCCAACGTTCTTTTTCAAAAGTTGAGAAGGAGAATGTCTGACAGGGACCGCAGATGGTGACCAGTATCAACATTTGAGCAACCAAATTTCGCAGATGAAGGATGAATACACCAGAAAAATCAATGATCTCAATGATCTCAATGATGATATTGATGCTATTAATGAATCAAACAATAATCTCCATGCTGATTTGAATTAGTTCAAGAAGGCAATGAAAGAAAAGGACCAAGTGATTTCCACCTTGCAACTACAAGCTACTAGCCCTAATTAGGAAATAGCAAAATTAAAATTAAAAACCCAAAATCATTTCAATTGGAAAATTGAAATCAATGAGCAAATTTGAACTCTGGCTGATGGGCGTTATCAGTATGCTACAACCCACTCAATTTAAAATTCTTCTGAATAGTATGAGGATGAAGCTTTAGAAATAGCTACCAAAATGGATACTGGTCCACATTGACAATTGCCTAGTAATATGATTGCTTTGGTCAACACTAACACCACAAACCAGGCTATGATGCCCCAAAGCCCTAATACGCCTGGTTCTGTTCAACAAAGGAGTAATCATGGCAACCATGGAATGGGGAAGCAATAATTTCAGACCAGCAAACCTGCAAGCCTTTGACAAGAATGGAAGTATTACCACCTTCATCAAATGCTTTGAAATGGCCATGCATGGGGCCAGCGACTATAACAAAGCAGCCACCATGATTAACTGCTTGGATGGGTGGAGCATTGAGTTGATTATGCCTCACATTAACAAAAACCCAACATATTCTGAAGTTAAGGAGGCCATGCTTCATGAACTTGAAGGTCCAGAATGGATGTTGACCAGAAAATCCAAGTTTATGAACATCAGCTCTAAGAAAGATGAAGAAATTGACAAATTTGCGGATCAATTCTATCGTAAAGCTCAAGTTCTCTTAGGCGCTCGGGCTATGGTCGATTTTGATGCCAAAATTGCACTAGAGCATGCATTAGAACCTTACCCAAATCTATCAAACACTTTATTGCCTGCTTTCGTGCAAAATTTTGCAATATCCAAATTAGTTGACTATTTATGCAGATGCTCAAAAAATTATGGCCCTCCTAATACTGGTTACAGATTGGGAACCACTTCCTTTGCTGGAAAGTCCTTTGAAACCAATAAGAAGATTAATACCTCATGGCCAATGAGTGAAATTACTTGCTTTAACTGTAATCGTAAAGGTCACTATGCTTCCTGATTCCATCAGCAAAATGTCAATGAAGCCCTTCCCAATACCATGCAGGAGGAGGGAAAAGAACAAGAACAATAGATGCAGGACGCCCTATTGTGCCTACAACACCAGTCCCACCTGATTAACAAGAAAATGATGGCCACGTGCCTTGCTTAGCAATGAAATCATTTCTATTTTAGTATCAAATGTAGATTCCTCAAACATACATGCGGTAACTCGCTCCCAGAGTAAGGTTGTCACGCCTGAAGCCTCTGAAGTAGTTGCTAAACCCTATGTGCAACAAATACTTGAGAATATTTCAGCCGTCAGCATGGGGGAATGACTAAGTTCAAGGAAAGAGATTTAGTAGTATATTGTGACACTCATAGCGCAGGCCACGCGCACAAGCTAGCATTGCTTTGGAAGGGTCCATTTATTATATTGGAGAAATTGTCTGAAAATGTATATACCATTAAGGATCAAGGCGGCTGGGTTGTGAATTAAGTACATGCTAAGTTCCTTCATCTGTATCATAAAGAATAATAATATAAAAAATAATGAAATATATATATATATATATAAATAAAAAATAAAAAGTAAAAAAGAAATAATAATAATAATTGCAAGCCATAGAGTTTATTTCATAGAATTGATGCCTCACTGGCATTAGAACTAGGTACCCCTTTGTTGGTAGGGGGAGGAGAGTGCAATCAAATCAGAGAAGTCTACCCTGATGGAGATGTGCCAACCCAAGAAAGCTTGGCACCAGGCACGCTGGGCCTGTCAGCTTAGGAAAGGCTATCAAGGTAACGTTTAAACTTTGAGGAACGAGAAAAGTTAGACGTTGTGACCCAGGAAGAAGGGTACCCGCCACTTATACCCAGTAAAGGCGGTCAATGTTGAGTAATTGACTGGACCTAATCATTGGAAATTCAATCATATCAGTTATCAGTAATTATGGTTCATGTGTATCCTAAGTATATCTGAACTTGGGAATTGAGGCCTACCGATTTAACTTAATTATATTTGAATATGATAACATGGGCTAGAGGGCTTTGTTGGTTAGGTCAGACTTAGATTAAGTTTTGACTTAATGACTTGGGCACGTGGGCTTTGTTGGTCTATGTCAAAATTGGTTTGTAATGTTGGTCAAGTTTTTGATAAAATTAATTACTAATTAGTGATACAAATTGCCTTGGCATGTGCTGCCAATTGCATGTGAAAGTGAATCGTTTCAGCTATTTTAAAGACATGATGAAACGCCATCTCATGAATGATGGTGTTTACACTGACCCTGAGGCTGAGCATGATGCCTTGAGTCGAAGTATATGTAGACATTCTTACAAACTTTTTACATTATTAAGTGCCACTGAAATTAAGTCATCATGGGTAAGATGTGGTAACATTGAACTCTATAAATAACCCTTAAGTTGACATTAATAAAATATATTCAACTACTGGACTAGTTTATAATTTAATTTATAAACTTTTTTGTGTTTAGTAATTTCTTTTGTATTAGTCAGCTTTTACTTGGGATCAGTAAGATCAGGGCGGCGTGCCATCGTCCAAGTAAAAATGACAGGGTATACAAATTAAATACTACCTTGAAGCTATAATTTAAATTCTAATCACCATCCTGTCTGATTTTTTCACATAATAGATGCTCAAAACTGCATTATTACACCTGACAAAGAACCAGCCATCATACAAAGCCCAAAAACAATAGTGACATAAGCCTCAATGTTACTGGGAAGAAATGCTTGTATTGACTCATGATGTATTAAGTCCTAGCCTGGTATGTAAAAGTCAAGTTGTACCTGAATCCCAGACCTCAACATCCAGTGGTTCCACCCTATAAACCCTTCCATACTATTAGTATTGATAATGTAGGGCCTTTCCCTCAAGCCTTTAATGAACATCAGTTCCTCCCCTAGCAATGGATCATTTAACTAGTTGGAAAGAAGCTATATCTTTGCTCCTTTGCTTTGGCAAAAGCTACCAACATGCTTATATATATAATCAGATTATCCCCCAGCATGGGTGCCCTACATCATCCTCTTCAATAATGGGCAAATTTTTTGATTTCGCTGGTGAATGATTTGGCTGAACTGATGGGATCCACCCAGGTATTTTCCACTCCATACCATCCTGCAACCAATGGAATGGTAGAGTGGATGTGTGGTTTGTAACTGCAACTCTCCAGAATTGGCCATGACTGATCCCCTTCATTGGCCCCCATATTTGCCTAGTGTATTTCTGAACTATAGAATGTACTATCACGAATATTTAAGATGTCCCACTTTCAAGCGTTGTACGAAAGAAATCCTCAGCTGCCTTCTAAAGTGCAGACCATGCTCAATCAAGCTTCTTCAAAGCCCATGAAGTCACTATGCAAAGTATTGCAATGGGATTATCAGACTTCAGTCTTTGGCTTCCAAGAATTTTTCTGCTACCTATGCTAGAAAAACTTATTTTGTTTTTTATAAGCATGAACCTCTGCACACCTTCCAACTGAGTGACTTAGTCCTTTTCTACCGCCATCAGCTTAGAGGTCGCAAATAACAAGTTGAGAACCACTTGGTTGGGGCCGTAAAAAGTTGTTTATAATCGAGGTAATGAATACTCAATTGTGGAGGTAGCTCAGGGAACCATGGTGAATTTCGTACAAAGTTGATTCTCTGGCTGTTTTCCGCACTGTACCAAGACATAGAGGGGGGAGTTTTTTGGGCTTGCTACCTGAATAAGAGATATAGTGTGTTGGTCAATGGAAAGCAAACCTGATCCAACAAAATAACCAAAACTATTGTCAGAAATAATCACTGACTAAATTCAAGGCCTTTTGATATTGGGAATCAATCATGACTTGTGCAATCAAGTATTACTTGCCCAAAACCCCCTAATAGAAGGGTTCAAATCTGATCTATGTGGCAATCAAATCCCATTTGACAGATGTGACCAACCTGCAACAGTATCTGGATTGGTATTAAGTATAGATATTAGCTCAGAACACTTGAAGATTTCGAAAAAAACTTCTTGATCTCCCATATAATGATGTTCCCAATAAAATAAACATTACACTCTTTTTGCATTTAATAATTTTGGCTACCTCTAATCAACTAGGGATGAAAACTTAGTTAGGATTTACCACTCAAGGACTTTAACCTGAGTGAAGACAATCTGGCCAAGGTAAGTAAAAATTTATAATCCAGCACCAAGATACTTTGGGTCTCCTGGCCTTTAAAATAAAAGGACAGGTGTTTTACAACCTTCTCATACCAACAAATGTATTAAAAGCCTGTTCTTGATCCAGCCGACACTCAAAAGGCATATTCTTATGCAGGAGGTAGCATAGAGGCTCGTCTAGGTCAGCAAAACCTTTTGGGATAAACTGACGATAATAACCCAAAATGCCAAGGAATATCTGAATATTACTTAGGCTCTGGGGCACAACATCTTTTTTATGGAGTCAACTTTGTCTGGCATGGTCTGGATGCAATCTTTTTGAGACCTTGTGTCCCAGAAACTCCACTTCCAATTGGAAGAATGAGCAATTGAAGGTTTGAGCTTTACCAAAACCTTCCTAAGCCAATTAAAAACTTCCTGAAGATTCTCCACATGTCCATTAAAAGTTCGTGAAAATACAGTGATGTCGTTAAGGTAGATGAGGACATACAATAGCTTTAAGTCCCTGAAAATCCCATCCATGGCGCGTTGAAAAGTGGCCGGCGTGTTACAGAGGCCCTGGGGCATCCTTGTGGGTTCAAATAGCCCTTTGTTAGATATGAGCGCACACTTGGCTTAAACTTTTGATGGCGAGCTCCATTTGCCATTATCCACTGGCAAGGTTCATTGTAGAAAAGTACCGCAATTTGGTAAGAAGATAAAGAGAGTAATCAATTTGGGGCAGGGAGAACTTCCCATCTTTGTGATGGAGTTGATTCATCAATAGTCCATCACATCTGATGGCTGCCATCCTTATTCCAAACCAGCAGGAGAGGAGAGGCCCAAGGGCTGTGCTAAGGCACCAAGATTCCAGCTTGAGTAGCTGTATAAGCTCTATTGCTACCTGGGATTCTTCAATTTTTCTTTTTTTATTAAGGTCAGAACTGGAAGGGTGAGAATTAAAAATCTTCACATGATGTAGAACCCTGTAGATTTTTCCAAAGTCATAGGTTGAGGTCAAAATAAGGCTAAATACTCCTCCAAATATTCTTGAAAATCACGCTGTTGTTCTTCCGTGATATCCTTTCTGATACTGGTGTTGACTAGGGCCACTGATGGGGGGGCGTCTTCAAACCATTGTCCCTTAGGCTTCCAAAACTGCAGACGTCATCAACAGCCTCTACCAGTAGGAGATGGACATAGGCGGCGGGACATTTGGGCCTACTACCCTGGGTCTGTTGGTAAGATTAGCCAACAATATTAATATAGATTAGCATAAGATGGATCTAGAACCCCCGGGCAGGTTAAATCCTCCTTGGAGGAAGCGTTATCTAGGCCTCAGATTTCAAGCAGGTATTCAGAGAGGATGTTAACATGGACTCAGGTATCAGCTTTGATTTGGGACTTCAGAGGTATAGTGGCTGCCTAGGTAAGTAGATCAGTAGTCTTCTTGTTCATTAAGAGCAAGTGTGGGCATTTGGACCCAAGAGCCCCTTTACATGATAATCAAGTCAATTGATTTGGCCATCACTCTCTAGTAGTCAGGCTCAAACCTTGACCTCTGTCTTAAAGTTTCAGGAAGTTTCAAGTTTTAGGGGGATCCGATGTCCCAGTAGAGATAAAAATCCATCTTCATAATTTACACTGCTGATTAGTCTCAGAGAAAATGAGTTCCAAGAAGAAGAGCATAGCTCAGGTTATCCATTGCGACGGCGGGGGTATTTACAGAGAGATTTCAAAATTGTAAGGTAAGGAAGAATAGTTTCCTATATATTGGGTACATTGAAGCACTGCAGTGCCATACTCCATATAATGTGGCAAGTCCGGAGCAATATTAATACTCTTTATCAACTTGGATGATATATCATTTATGGGGAACCACTGTCAACTATGGAGAGAATTAGAATCTTATAAACTCAAACAGCGATGCATGTAACAAGACTACTGAACTATGAAGGTAGCATGAGAAACATGAGAGAGTCATTGGAAGAAGAGTAAGCAGCATCAATTTCTATATTAATGGGTTATAAAACTTCTTTTTCAGGTACAATAGCTTCAGGGTTTTTTGAGGTCATGGATAATTCTTGAGGCGTGGTAGGGATGTCAGCATGGAGCGCCTCGTCCTTCATGCTGACGGCCTTTTTACCACCTCCTCGCCAAGTCATTTCTAGCATGTTTTAGCACTGTATAGGAAGCCATTGCAGAAGGTGCACCGGGGTCAAGGATTCTTATGGTTTTTGACCACATGTACCTGAGGACAGTTGGAGGAAGCTGAAGGGTAGCCTTTCATTGCAGGGTCGACACGTGTAAACATTAATTAATTTCTTAGATACACGCGAAACTGATCTTTTGGACGATAAAATGTCTTTGAACCTTGGGATAGGATCCCAACACAGAGATGACCACTGTAATGGCGTCGTCCAAAGTAATACAAAATGGCGGTAACCAGGGGTGTGCTTGGGAGTAGAAACAGCTGGCAAACTACATAGGGCTCTCCATTTTATTCAAGCGGATACTCATAAATGTTTGTTTTTAATTGGCCAGGGTTTTATTACTGCCAAATACTTGGATTAAAGCTGTACAGACCAGCTCCCAGGTGTTACATTGTTTCAATTGGGGAGTTATGATCTACCAAGCAGTGCTGTTAAGGCAGGAGTGGACATGCTTCACTTTCTGCTGGTTGGTGGCCTCTTCCATGGAAATCTCATAGGCATATAGGAAAGAGGCGATGCTTTCCTGGCCAGGGGAGACCTCTCTTTAAAACTAAATTAAAAACTAGTTACAAGAGGAGTGGAGAGAATATTAACGCCAGGAATTGGTGCAGGACCAGAGATTTGGTCTCCGCAAAGTCATGGGAACCTGTTGATCCAACTGTCATCTTAGGCCCTTGAGGTACTATTGGATATCATCCCAGTTTTGGTTGACAGAGGAAATGGAAGCCTTAAGAGAAGCCTGCTTCTTTAGGGCTTGAATATCAGCGCCCTGAAGAAGAAGATGAATCTCATATGTGGTCAGATGGGTCTTGAACCCTTGACAGGTTTGTTTAAGCTGAGAAATGTGGCTATCAGTAAGTTTGGTGAAGGCGCTAAATTAACATTTCGTCCAATAATGCCTCAATTGAGATCCTAGGTCGAAGGGGACTCCATATACTCAGAGTTTACAGCCATAGGTTACATTTTTAATTTAATTGTGTAAGGTGGCTAGGGATGCCAAATCACCCTTTCGCCAATGGTCAGCAATGTCTCCAGGAGTAGGGTCCTTGGGGCCAGAGGGCCCTCGATGCCCACGGGGACCTTTAGGTCTTTCAAGCCCCTCACGTCCTTTGGGACCTTTGGGCCCCCTAGGCCCCTCAGGTCCTTCACTCCCAGAGGTGTAGTCATGAGAGGCCAGCTCCTGATAGTGTTGTTGCAGGGTTCATACCTAATCTTAAACTTGGTGGAAGCGCTGGTTCCAAGAAGCCTTAAAGAGTTGGATATTCTAACAGTTGGCCTTTGAGGTAGCCGGAATTCACACTATTCAACTCCACGTTTTGGCCTTGAGCTTTGTTGATTAATTGTTTGTTACTGATAATGGTCTCTCAGTTGTTCTGGATAAAGGAGGAGGTTACATTGTAAAAACTTGTACATGGGAGTGTAAAATTTGTGTGAGCTCCAGTTGTCAGGAGACTTCATGATGGTGCAACCCAACTAACTGTATGAGGTGATGTATAGCAGGTGAACAAAAAATTCGAAGGTAGTGCTTGGTTCCCAGGGTCAGTTCTCCCACTGGTACTGGGCAGAAGTATAAAGAACCCACATGGTAGAGGGCACTAAAGAGGCTTGGGAGAAGCTGGAGCGGGCACCCATAAAGTAAGATCAATTTACTAACTGTTGAATAATGTTGTTAAGGTTCTCATACTGAAGTTGATGATGATTTTCGTCAACTGAAGGTAGGGAGAACTAAAATGTGGCCCAAAATACTAACCTATCAGGGTTCATGGGCAGCAATTCACACCACAAGGTATAAACCATTGATGATGCTTCTTGACTGATCAACAGATTGTTATTTGAGACTGCTAGTATTCTGCATTGATCATGATAAAAGTTTTCATTTTAGAAAACTTGGAGCCCCTGTAGTGAGCACCAATTACCTTATTATAACAGTTCTCTTGACTGTCGCTGAAGTTTGAAAATGGGCTCAAGCTGAAAATCAGAAGAGAGGTCAAATGACTAAAGAGTGTAGAGAATATGGACTGCATTATTTCTTAAAGAGTGTCAATGTTTATGGGGTGTATGGGGAAATAGTGCCTCAGGGACCTTTGTGGCCCCATAAATACATTTTATTTTACTGCCTTCCAATCGACCACCTGAATGGCGCCTCATTATATTGCATCGTCCTCATAACTACAGTGGTGGGGGATGGTGTCTTTTTTGATTTGGGAAGTGGGGATGGGATTTCTGAAGGCGATTCCTTCGACACATATGCATAATGCTTCCTGATCAAATATAGTTTAGGTGCCTTCAGGGTAAGATTCTGTTTGCACTGATTTGAGAGTAAATCTGATAATGCTTAATTCATTTGAAGGGAATCCAGCTTACTCATCATCTCAAATACTAACACACATATTTTCCTGTCCCTAATTTGGGCAGCACTATCTGCCAGTAGCCAGAAATTAAACCATGGCTGAAAAAATTGTGTGCTGCCCAAGCGATCTAGTGCATCATCAATTCACAGTTAGGAATAGTAATCCTTTTTATTAATATTGTTAAGCTTTCAGTACTCTATTACTATACAATTTGAACCATCCTTCTTAATAATTATCACCAGAGAGGCCCATCGATTTTGAAGGGCTTTAGATCTCATGTTGCAATAGCTGATTATTTTAGTTTTAATGGCTTTATCTGTCACCTTCAAGATTATAATGGGATGGAGGAGAATTGGTGGATGATTACTAATATTGATCTGGTGTAGCACATCATGTGCACACCCCAAATCATAACAATCTTTGGCAAAAATAGTACTATATATCAAGCAGGTCCAAAGCTCGGTCCTTTTCATCCTCCATAAACCCAGATAGACATTACCAAGGTACCAGAAACATACCAATTGATGTCCATTACGCTCAAGCCCAGTTTGTCCAGTTCTCCAAAAGCATGGATAAAAGATATTTATTAAACAGGTAAATATGGACAAATGTGACTATCTTATGTCTGCTAATCTTAACAGAATAAGGATATAGATTGGCCAATAGTATATGAATTTTGCCATGGTCAGGGTGATAAACCCAGACGCAGTGACAGGTTTCAACTTGGAATGACAGCTCACTTTTTTGCCATATAAACCTTGGAGAATTTTTAAATTAATTTATGTCTCACTTTTATTTGATGACTCACTGGAATGGTTAAGTCACTATTAGCATGTAGTGGAATACCCTTAGATTCTACAATCTGGTTGGGTAACTGCCACGTTCAGGTCCAAATCCGCTGATAACCTACAGGCGATATACTATCCTTGAACATGAGGTTGACAAACCTTAGTCCAAGACGGCAGGGACTCATCTTATTAACTAAAATAATGGAAGGGTTTACTCAAAGAGTCTCCAAAGAATTTCTATAAAATCAGCTTTGAATCATGAGACCTCATATATGAGGTTCCAATAAGAATTTATAGTTGTGATTAGGGAAAAAATGACAGGAGCAGATATTACCAGTGAGCTGAATTGCAGCGGCAATACACTGTACGTTACTTCAGAGGTTGTTTTCTGGGATCTGCGGTACTATAGATTTTCTGATGATCTATGTCAGGAGCGAGGTCCAGTCTCTTTACCAGTCTATTGGAAACAATTTTAATTGGCGCCCCATTGTCAACAATTGCGCGGACTTTGAGCTTATTCACTGTAATAATATATGTGCATTCTAAAATTTCATCCGCCAGATTTATTAGGGGATTTATGGAGTGTCCGTTTAATTTTAAATAAACTTTAAATCCAATCCTAGCTGAGGGCTAGATTCTGTTAAACTCTCAAGAGGTATAGCCCTATGGAATCTGTCCAATAAGGGGATATCTCCATAAAAAACTGGAAGCTCTTGTAGTTCTAACTAATTAAAATAAGGCTTTATCACAAATTTTTGCACCAACTCAGCCTTGAAATTCTTCTGCATGCGGTTGGTAACCACTAATATCTCATTCATGTCAAATAGCTGTATTGTCAGAGGTGGGACATTACTTGAAATCTTTGATTTAATGACAGGTCTCTAAAAAAGTTTCTTATCAGGAACGTTTAGAGATGGCAAAAATAGAAGATCTCAGTATACTCTGCCCTGCCTTTTCCCAAGCCCGCTTTATTCCTGAGGCTCACCAAATGAACTTTAAGTTTTAGAATTTAAGCTAAGACAATAATTGGCATAATGATTTAGAATTTTCAAAGATAACAGGAAATCTAACCAATATCAGGCCTATGGGACTAAGGCCATATGGCTGAGCTAAATCACTTGTTGGCGCGTTAGCCCAATTTAATTGGTCAAGAGGCTCTCAGGGACTTTGGTTAGCCACCTTAAAAGTGACAGTGCATTGGAGTTAATTCCCCATATGAGTTATAACGTTCTCATCATCCATGACTGGTATCAACACCCTATACATTTCTGTATAGGGCTTGTAGGCATGGCACAGCACAATCCGATCATCAAAGTCACTATAACGTTAGCCCCAGATAGTGTCTGCGCTTCCAGATAGAAACTTTCTACAAATACTTGTATAGGCCCATCTTTACTAAAAAAGATATTGAGGAATTCCATCTTCTGAGTGGTCATCCTTTCAACTCCACTAAACTCCGTGATAAGAAGATCTTTAGCGTTAGGTCAGGACATGCCAGCTTTTTTAAGCTTTCTCATAACTAACTAATGACTTTAAGAGTCCAGAAAGTCAATTACTGCTGCCAACTTAGTGGTATCAGACGATATTCACATACTAGTCTAAAATGATTGAGAAAATTGTGCACATTTGCCTTATTTAATTTTAGAAAACTAATATAATGAACCTAAAATTGAGTTTAATTACTACAGGGCATAAAGGCACGCGTTGTACCTGTTTGAGTTACCACATTACTAAGATGAGGAATTGGAATAACCCAGTATGAATCTCCATAGTGTCAGAGGAATTGACGCTCCCTCAACCAAAATGGATGTAAAAAAACAAGCGTTCTACCAGTAACTTGTGTCTCATTACATATACATTAAGGTTCCAATGGAAGGGTTTCCATAAATACCTGACCTTGTCAGCACTTAAAAACCCATTATGCATTTCCACTTTAATTTTTTGATTTATCCTCTCAGAAAAATGGCGGCGTTCAACCTGCATCTTAATATCCATATTACAATTGTTTATTTTCCAGCCTGAAAATTCGTTTTTAAGATAGTATTCTTGCTCACCAGAGACCTTACTTTTTGTGACTGAGCTTTTATTTCAAGACTAATGAATTGAATTCTGATATTTTTTAGTGTTAGAGTTAAATGATCCATTCATATTAGTATCAATGTTACAAGCCAAAGTTGATGAACATTATATCTTCCTCTATCGCTTTTACTGGGCAATCATGTCAAATTATGATTCCAACCCATTGGTAATTGCGAGCAATCAAGTTCTAATGTAAATGACCAATTTTAGTGGAAAACTTTGCTGGCCACTTGCACGTCTACTTTAGTGTCCTCTGGTTGCACTACCTCCACCATGTGATAGCCCTCGTCTGTGTTATCAGAACATTTGTAATAAAAACTTTTCAGTGAACCAAAAGTTTAACCCTGTATTGAGCACCATATGTCAAAATTGGCACTAAAGCGTCATATTTTAACTGCACAGGTATTAATGCAAAAACAATCAGGTACTATTAGAGGACAATAACTGAGTTAAAACAAAGCTAATTAAAAACCTTTATTATTTATAGTAAGGTTTATCTTAACAAACAAATAAGCACACTGTAGTAACTACTACTTCCAGTTATATCAGGCTCATTTTTTGTACACTTCTTTGGGAAGACTGAACTTAGCTCCCCCAGGAAAAAGTACCCCAGCCACATGGCCATCTTAATCAGATAAGCTCTTCTAATTTACTAAATAACCTATAAGTGCAAATTCTGACTACCAAGCAGCACTTAGGCCTGCAAATTCTGAGGCATAATATCCAATTTTGATCAAGAAAGAAAATGCTTAGGTCAGGCCATTTCCACAAAAGTTAAAAATACCATTTGCCAATGATTTTATAACGGATGGCCATATTTATATTAAGACCCTAATATTGACTATTTTACGTTGGTGCGGGGCAAGAAAATAAGTAAAATAGCATATGGGTTTTTAAAGACTAAGGCCACATTTTTGTTAATTAATGGTGTCATGATTTTAACCAGATGGAATCCTCCAGTGATTTAACGTTATTTGGAATGATATAGCTAATCCTGGCGGAAAGGTTTATTGACTGAATTTTGTGTGTTTTAATGTGATTGCTGGTTAGTTGCTCCCCAAATTGGGTTGAGCCAAAGTTTATATTCCGCCAAGTTTGGTATTTAGGTTCTAGTGGGACTAATCGGTGGCCCTGAATTAGTAGAAGGATCACTGGTGACTAATAGCCAAGGATGATCCAATCAGTCAGCAAAAGAGTGTTGATGCTAATGGCCATTTGTGGCCCATTGTGGGATTTCTGGTGGAAAGCCAATGTATTCGCTTCTGACTTTTGCTGCCTGATTATCCAATGTTGGCGGATCCAACCATTATGAGTTTGAGGTAGCTGAGGTTATTTCCGGTGCCTCATTTATTATTAAGACAAGAGGAGAATAGATGTCAGCGAGGTGCCGAGATATTCCATGTCAAAGTGAGCAACCAAAGTTGTTTCTGGCACATTATTATTAATTTGAAGGTCAAATCCAAATTTGACATTTAATTAGATTATTTATTTTATATGGTTTATCGGCAACTTAAGGCTGAGGATAAACCAGAACTAATTCAGACATCAGTAAGGTCGGAGTGAGAGGGTTGACGCCAGGGAAGAGATAACGTATATAAAGAAGAAGAGAAGTGGTTGGCTGGAAGAACCACGGAAGAGCCAATAGGTTGGCGATGGGCGCAGTAGCCCTTTAGTAAATAGAATAAATACCTGGCGCTTCCTTCTCAATAAATATCTCCCTTTGCCTAATCTACCTTTTGTTATAAGTTTACATTTATTTTGTTGGTTGTAGTTTAGGTTAAAGGGGATCCCCAAAATGGCACAGGTGACATGCCAAGGGGTTAGCTGGTGCTGCTAGCCCCGACGCCTAAGGCAAAATGGCAAGGGCTGACCAGTCTTCATACTGGCTAGCCTGCCAACTAGCAGAGCCCAAAGTCAAATTTCTGACATTGGTGCTCACTACAGGGGGACTCTGCTGGTTGGTGTTGAAGTAGCTAAAGGTTGGTGAAGAGGTGGTGGTGATGTGCCACTGTGGGTTGTTTCCAGCAGTTGTTGGTGGCAGGGAGGGGCAAGCCCTGGACGCCCACCCCACATGGTGAGTTTGGAATTAGGAGGATTACCATCTGGTTAAAGGGGGGAAACTTCGTTATTTTAACTAGATGGAATCCTCTAATGATTTAACGTTATTTGGAATGATATAGTTAATACCGGCGGAATGGTTTATTGTTTGAATTTTGTGTGATTTAATGTGATTGCTAGTTAGTTGCTCCCCAAATTGGGTTGAGCCAAAATTAGTAATCCGCCAAGTTTGGTAATTAGGTTTGAGTGGGGCCAATTGGTGGCCCCAAAGTAGTAGAAGGATCACCGGTGACTAATAGCTGAGATGATCCAATCAGTCAGCGAAATCAGTGATTGATGCCAATGACCATTCGTGGTCTGTTGTGGGATTTCTGGCGGAAAGCTGATGTATTCACTTCTGGTGTTTTGCTGCCTGATTATCCAATGTTGGCGGATCCAACCATTATGAGTTTGAGGTGGCTGAGGTTGTTTCCGGTGCCTCATTTATTATTAAGATAAGAGGAGAGTAGATGTCAGCGAGATACAAAGATATTCCAAGATAAAGCGAGCAACTGAAGTTGTTTCCAGCGCATTATTATCAATTTGAAGGGCAAATCTAAATTTGACATTTTTATTAGATTATTTATTTATATATTTCCCCGGTGACTTAAGGCCAAGGATGAACCAAAACTAATTCGGACATTGGGGAGTATGGAGCGAGACGGTTGACGCCAGGGAAGAGATAATGTATATAAAGAAGAAGAGAAGTGGTTGGCTGGAAGAACCACGGAAGAGCCAATAGGTTGGCGATGGGCGCAGTAGCCCTTTAGTAAATAGTATAAATACCTGGCGCTTCCTTCTCAATAAATATCTCCCTTTGCCTAATCTACCTTTTGTTATAAGTTTACATTTATTTTGTTGGTTGTAGTTTAGGTTAAAGGGGATCCCCAAAATGGCACAGGTGACATGCCAAGGGGTTAGCTGGTGCTGCTAGCCCCGACGCCTAAGGCAAAATGGCAAGGGCTGACCAGTCTTCATACTGGTTAGCCTGCCAACTAGCAGAGCCTAAAGTTAAATTTCCGACAGATGGATAAAATTAAAGATTGCACTAATGGGCTAAAGGTTTTGATTGACTAAAGTAAATTTATAAGAAATGAAGGGCCCCAGAGGATTTATCACCATAAAATTGATATGACTTTTTAGCAACTACATATAAAGTTGTGGCAGCAGATTCAATAGTTCAATATAATTGATTGAACCCTTATCTACATGTTAGTGAAAATATAAGGTTTAACAAATAATAATAAATATAAGATGGTTGGTCAATTAATTACAAAAGCAATCCCTCCTGCGCAAATTATGGCACCCCTATCCCAGCCATTGCCAGAGTAGCTCCCTTTACTTTACATCAAACACAAACCCAAGTTGCCAAACCCCCAAAAGCACCACCACCACCTCTGAGCCTGTTAGTGAACCAAGACAAGCGCTCCTACTCATAATACCTTCCACTGAAGAGGGTTCTCTCTTAGACGTTGTGCTTGCTTTTCAAGCAGTTAACGCCGAGGGTCTTGACCTTATGTCTAAAAATTTTACTTGAATCCATCTGGATGTTAAATCCCAAGAGAATAGGAGAAATTTATATGTAACAACGTATTTGTTTCCTATGCCCTGAATTCCAGTGTCATAAGGAACATCATGATCCACAACCCTAGGGCACCCAAGAGTGAAGAAGTGTTTTGGAATCCTAACATTTTTGGTGCTCGCTGGTGCTTTTGGCACAGAATTTTAACAAATTAGCAGTTGCAGGAGTTGTGAAATCTCAACTGCTTTTTGGATTTTAGGCGGAAAAATTGACCGCAAAAATAAATGTAATTTTAATGACATATAGGAAATAGAGATAATCTCACTTTTAGCTTAGTAAAAAACAATGATTTGTTTTAGTACTCTCCCAGTATTTATGATATTTTGAGACTACTTGTGGG
Source organism: Massospora cicadina (assembly GCA_022478985.1). Lineage (NCBI taxonomy): Eukaryota > Fungi > Entomophthoromycota > Entomophthoromycetes > Entomophthorales > Entomophthoraceae > Massospora > Massospora cicadina. The sequence continues at coordinate 78,176 of JAKSZP010004063.1, read as the reverse complement.
ATACGAGAGATTTCATGACAAGCAGAGGGATCTTGATTTAGTTGATAATGATCTGGACTATCAAAACTCTCAAAGATCTTATAACCTTGATAGGGCTTAATTTTGGAGGCTAGGCTAACAATAGGGATGATGAACCCATGAGGTAACTACTTGAGATATTTGATCCACTCAGTTATCATTAGAATATTTTTACCTCAGCCAATTACTGGGCTTCTTAATATATGATTGTATAGTAAGATATTTTCATCCCCTGGAACCCCCTTCTAGTCTATAAAAGGGGGTGAAATTTTTTAGGCGGAAGCACTAAATCTAAGTTGGTGCTTTGGTGGACTTTAATGTCAGTTTGTCTATTTTGCCAGGGGTTTGGCGTAACCGCCTTAGCAATATCCAATTTATTCAGCCATAGGTTCAGAGTAGAAATATTACTCATATTTTGATGATTTGACCAGGAGTTGAACTGGGGATTTTTAGTAATAATTAAACTATTCACTACTGGGGCTTTCTTCTCACTTAGTCAAACGTCCATTAGTATGTTATCACCATTTTCTGAATGTTATGGGGATAGTAGGGGCGTTGAAAATGTGAATGTACTCTGTTGATGATAACTCCAGAAGCGAGAGATTTTATGGAATACTCATCACCACTCTTATAGGTGACATCAAAAGGACATTCCCAAATAGACCCATTCTTGCTTCTGGGAGTTATGTGATAGTGATAATATATAAAAAAAGTCAGAGATTTGAAAAAGAGGGTAGAGGAAGTCTGAGCTCTTTTAGCTGCATGGCCCTCTTTGGAGATGGTTTTGGCTAAACTGGTCATAGCATCAGCCTGTAGCTAGATAAGGTTCTGGGACAACCTCTATATCCTTGTCAGGATCCTCAGCCCTAGCAGAGAAGACATCTTTGGTTAAGAGAGAGGGTAACCCAGGTTCTCGTCAATACAAACATTGAAAGGAGACTTTTTAAGGATCAAATGATAGCTAATATGATATACATAAGGGCACTAGAAAAAACTGATCCCAGGTGAGATGGTCATAATTGGCCATTTTTCATAACATAAATACTAAGGTTCAATTTGCTCTTTCTACGGTGCCATTCAATGAAGGATCATATGGGGACAAGAAAAATTGTTGAGCTCCCACGGAGGTAGACAAGATCTTAACGACTCTGGAGGTGAAAAATTCACGTTGTCAGAGTAGAATCTGGGGCAACCATGGAATGCAAAATATTTTAATCTAGGAAAGTTTTGGTAGCTTTGGCAATTTGGTCTGGGAGAGACACAGCTTCATTCTAATTGGTAAAATAATCAATTCCTACTAATATTTAGCAATTCCCACTGGTAGTCAGGGGGTTGGGGTCCTACCACATCTAAACTAATCATGTGTAATAATTGTTAAGGCAAAGTAGGTTGATAAAAAAATTTGGTCTTGAAGCGGTACTGCTTTTTACAGGTTAAGCATGCATCCAGGACTATAATAATAGATTCCATTATGCCCTCTTAGGACTGGTCTCTAACCCACTTATAGGCTTTCCGCACTCCACCATGCCCAAGGGTAGAGTGGGCCTCAGGGTAGCAGGTACTCACTCCAAAGGTCTTGGATAGGGCAGCCAATATGCCCCTACCTTTTTGTATAGCTTCCCGCTTTCCACCTTGGTGTTATGGGAGTGTCACGCTATTATTTTCTTTAACGGGTTCATACTCATCATCCCAGGCGTAGAGGTCACAAGGAAGTCATTTAATCTCTTTGCTTCACCGTTATTTAAGTTAAGGATAGTCAGCTGAGACAACTCATCAACATTCATATGGCAGGTTCCAGATTAGTGTTCAATTTTCATGTCATAATGTTAGAACTTCAAGTCTAAATAAGCCAACTGTTCAGTGGGGTCCTTCATGTTATGTAACCATTTTAGAGAGGCGTGATCAGTAACCACGGTAAAGATAGTCCAAAAAAAAGGGCAGTAATGTTTTACAGCTAGTAAAACAGCAAAGCACTCCTTCTTTGTGACTCTGTAGTTTCGCTCAGCCTTTTACAACATCTTACTAAAATATGATATTGGATAAAGTGCACCAGTTTCGCCCAATTGAGCCATGTTGGCTCCAACAGCATAATCTGAGGCATCCATAAACAAAATGAAAGGTTATATAGTCTGTGTGACGTAAGATAGGCCGTTCTTTAGTAGCTTCTTTAGCATCTCAAACTCGGCATTTTGTCCAACACCCCAATAGAAAGGAGTGTTTTAGACAATAGTCATATGAGAGGCTCACTGAGCACTGAAAACTTGGATGGTAAATTGATGGTATTACAGATCGGTATATCCCCTACTAGGTTTGACCACCTAGTGCTAAAAAAACTTTATGGTATTACCCCATCATACTAGAAACACTTGGATATCTCAAAAATTTGAGGGGGAGGTAATTTTGATATTCCTTCAACCTTATCTTGTAAAGGATGAATCTCTTCTTGAGATATATCATGTCCAAGAAAATCTAATTTCTTTTGGAAAAAAGTACATTTCAATAGTTTTAACCTTAATAATTGTCTCATGAAGTCATTGGAATACTTTTTTCAGATAAACATGATATTCGTTATAAGATTTAAAAGTAGACTTTGATGTTATCAAGATAGACAACTACACAGCTTAGCTTAAGATCACGCAAAAAGTAATCCATTGTTTGTTGGAAGGATGCAGGAGCATTGCACAACCCTTACAGTAGGCGAGTGGGCTGAAGTAAGCTTTCAGTGAAAAAAGAGCACATTTCTTCAGACTTGTGGAGAAAGTTCTATTAGTCAGTATCCGCTTACAAATTCATAATGGAGAAGAATTTGGAACCAGGGTGCTGTAAAAGCATCATTGATGTGAGGGATAGAAAAACTATTCTTTTTAGTTAGGTTGTTTAAATTCTAGTAGTCCATAACTACACAATAAACTCCATTTTCATTCTTAATAAATAATTGAGGAGACGCCCAAGGGATTTGGGAAAGTACAAGTAGTTAAGCGTCTAGCAACTTTTTGTGCTCTATCCTCATCTGTTGCTCTTTGACCTTTGACTTAAGGTAAGGTTAAGATTAAATAGGACTGGCATCGCCAATATCAATGGTGTGGCTCCAGTCCTTCATGTGGCCTTAATGAGTGCTAAATTTGGAGAAAATATCACTATAGGCATCTAATAAAGAATGTAATTTTTCAAGCTCTTCTAGGATTAGTTCATCTGAAATATGAACATTAGGAAAGACACATACCAATTTGTCTGTGGGTAAGCCCATATCTAACATAGAACTAATAGGGTAAATTATTTCAAAATCCTCAATTATTATCAGGTAGTTTTTTTCTATTCTCCTGATGTTTTTTTACAAGGATTTTCTTGTTAGTATACTTCCCATTAGAATATTGATAGGAAAATGGTAGGCACAATCAAGTATACTAGGCAATACTCAGGGCTCTAAAAACTACCTCCCTCGATGCTAGTTAGATGTAATGAACATTTTTGGGAATTTTGTAAAGTAATATTAGTGCCAATCATTTTTGTTTACCAAAATTGATTCCCACCTCTTCAAAGGCATAAACAGAATGCCTTCTACCTGAATCTACCAAATTGGGCAGTCTCTTTGTACTTTGCCTGAACTTTATTTAGGGCAACAATGATGCAAGGATGGGTACTCTACCAAGCAAGAATATTTTTTTCTATCTTTGTTATTTAAAATCAAGAGACCTCATAATTGAGTAGGGAGAGATAAACCTATTTATGTTGATTATTCTGCCATACTCAATCATGTATTGAGTGTCATTAAGCATATCATAATGATATTGTCCAAGACCACAGCAGGTGATTACAGGATAAGCTTCCCAAGTCTGAAGAGTAAGGAGGAGTATGCCCCAATGGTGCGAGTATTAATTAGACCCACAGTTACATAACCTTGGAAGTATTCCAGGTTGGGTACTAACTTAACTTTACTTGATAAGATTTTAATAGTTTACATTGACTTTGGACTGGTATTAAGGATGTTCATAACACGCACCTTGTTGATGACAACCTCTACCTTGCTTATAGTTCCACCAAAATTAGTGGGAAGAGTTAAAACCTCCTTAAGACAGAAAGTGGAGGCAGATTTTCTATATGCCTCAGGATATTTATCTAAATGAATTGCGGTGTATAAACCTGTTGAATAGGTCAGATCAACCAGTCAATGAGCTGGTTGCATCACTAGTGGTATCAATAGCCTCAGGGCACCCCAATACTTGGCTAAGGCAGGTATCATCAGGTATCATAGTAGGATTTACTCCTTCAGGGTTCGCTGATCCAGTAGTCATACTTCACTGGTGCTCCTAGGACAAAGTATCAAACATTTTCATAACCTCATTAAAATTCTTCATCCGAGAATTTATATATACAAATTAGGAGAGTGATAGGAGAGAGGCCAGAGTCAGGCATGTAAGATTCGCCAGCTTTCTTTTTGTGACATACATTGTCAGCGTGCCTTATGTGTGGCAGTGCATGTCCTTGGGACGCTCTGCTACCGTTTTGGCTGTAGGAGAAGGCGTTTCAGCTTTTATGGCCTTTGGCTTGAGCTCTTTATTGTCTGGCTTGACCTCCACCTTGGAGGTAGGTGTTGAACAGCGAACATACAGAGGAGGCGCCAAAGAGGTTAGGGACTGCAGCACAGACGGGTGTGTCAATTGAGCCCTGTGGTAGGCCGCTCAGTGGAGAGAATTTGGTCAAAAAAAGTCTCAACTGACTGCACTGGGAAAACTCTGGGTGCAAGGGATGAAGAGGGCGCTGACCTGTCACCGTTAGTGCACTCAGACCAACCAGATTGGGGGTTGGGACTCAACCTCAAGCGGCGGAGGGATGACTGGGTTTGGTGGCCCCTTGGGGTCAGGTTTTGGAAGATAATAAAAACAGGAGGGCCATAGAGATCATCGTGGACTCCTTCTGTCAAGCTACGGTTGTGAGATCCACAAAGGTTAAGACTTGTGGGTTCAACACAACTCCAAGAGTAGTCTCAACTTCATGGAAATACACAAGATCTAATAAAGACTCCTTTATATTGTGAACATGATGGAATCAGCGTTTCAATGAGATCATATGCCTCACCAGGGAAGGGTGCAAAGTCAAGCTATTCATAATGCATCAATGGCGTCATCAAAAGTTAAAATTTTAGAGGTTAACAGCTTCTGGGCTTCTAGGTAGAACCGCTTAGTAAGGAAGATAAATAATTTCCCTTTTTCATGCTAAGGCATAAGAAGGCCTGTTTTCTCCTATTTAAACATTTCTTTAAGCCGAATTCATCTATAAGCGCTTCTTTGACCTCCATCCAGGTATTGAGGGGGTCCATATGTGTAGCCATTACCTCTTGGGCCATGCGACTCAAGCAAGATAGGATGTGCGTGATTTTTTAATGATCAGTTGTGAAATCCATGGCAGATTCATAAACGTATAAAAAACGTAGCAATGTTGCCTTCACCTGGGGTAAACTTGTCTTTTAATGGGTGTTTAAAAGTGACGAAGTTTAAGCCAGTGAGGGCTCTAACATCAGTAGCAGCCTCATGAGAAGCTGGAAAGGGACGCTGTTTGAGCATTTTCTGTCATGATAAAGCGTAGGCTAATTACTGTCCCATAGCGTTTAGCCTTGGCTCAGCTCCAACGGTGAGGCTAAAGGGGTTATTCACCCAAACAGTCTCCGTTTTAGTTAAAAGATTGTGGTGCAGGTCCCCTGTAGTGAACACCACTTGTTGGAGTCCTGTCACTTTGGGTGCTCGCTGGTGCTTATGGCACAGGATTAACATAAACTAGCAGTAGCAGGAATTTTTAACTCTAAACTGTTTTTGGATTTAATTTTTTTTTGGGGGGGAATTGACCACAAATAAATGTAAACTTAATAGTAGAGGAAATAGAGATAATATTATCTTTCCTTTGCTTTAATACCTAAATCAAAGCCAACTTTAGATTTCTTAAAATACTATACAAAAGACCTCTTGAACAAGCCAAAACTTACTGATGTTGATGCAATTGATCCCTGCTGCCCCAGCTTGGGGTGATGGTGCACCACCATCTGGCATCTTTTGGTTGCCGCTGAAGTGCACCCAGGATGGCTCTGCTAGCCCTCCCAATGCTACCAGGCGTTATGTCCCCCCTCAGGATTTGGCCCACCACCTCACAAGCTCCCAAGTGGTGCTCCAGAGCCCTTTGGTGCTCCCATGGAGCAATTTGCATACCAGCCTCCAGGTCAAATATGGTAATCTTTTTCCATACACAAGTGCAGCCATAATCAAGATGGCAATGGTGGTTTTTGAACCCACCGGCTATATCAACTTCCACCCCTTTAAGGGGTATTTTGATCTTGGCTTCCTTTGAAGCTGTTGCAGCAGCAGCAGCCAAGCAGCAATAAACATATTAAAAAATCCCCTCCCAACCGTTCAAACCTGGCTTCCAGATGAGGCCACTATGGTGGTCCAGTTTGCAATGTTTCCCTCCCATCTCTCCCCTGAACGCTTCCTCCACTTTCTCACAGAGGGTTTGGCCATTTACGGCGCAAACCCCATGTTGCAGTTCGTGGTTCCAAATGGGGCGGATCATCTTGCAGGGACTAATGCCTTTGCAATAATTTTCCCAATTCATTGCAATTCCCATCTTGCAATTCCCCCCGCACTGTGATCAGATCTGCCCCTGATCACCCATTCTGTGAATGCATTGAAAATGGCATTATTTGCCCCTTATGCTTTGAGCTTGACCACTCAAAGTGCAAGTGCCATATGGTTTCCACTTCTGCCACTTCTGCCACTCATCCCTCAGGCGTTGGGCCCACGGCCATTTCACCCCAATTTTTTGAATGGGACTTGATTCTCCAACCCCCAACCTCAGGGAAATTTAACGCTGCTCCAAAAGTAGCAGCCAATCAAGACAAATTTTTTATAAAATTTAATCAAAATTTGACTGGATTACAGATCCTGAGTCAATGACTGAACCTGTTTCATATGAGCTGCTGTGGTTGATAGCACATTACCAATCAGCTCCTACTACTGCCCCAATTCTGATGGCTGACCCAGTACTGGTTGAATCCAATCCACTTGAGGCTCTTGAATGAGGTTGATGAGGAGGAACAGCCATACAATATGAAACCATATTTTATTTTTGTAGGATTTCTTTGTTGGCCCTCCCGATTTGCCTCCCCACCATTTTTGCCCTCAAAAAAGTTTCCAATTTATAAAAATATTAATAAAATGGCTTTTGAGGCTGCAGTTGCCCTGCCAACACCCTACTTTGGCAGCAACTTCATGGGGTAATGGAGCCCTTTGTTGAGGGTATTCCTATCACCAATTTTACCCATGATTTTGAGTAAGATGCAAAGTATTAAATTGAGGAGCTTGCTTTTTTGTGAGCCGCACTTGTATCAATGCAGAAAAACTTCTCTTTTTGACACTAATTATCTAAAAGCTCAGCGCAGCATCAAGTCATTCACTTGTGTGCCCCTCTCATCATTTTTGCTGAGCATCAACTTGCTTGATATGTTGAGGTGATGGACACCGCTGGCCTCATTAATGAAGAAACTCCACAATTATACCTCCTTATACCACATGTTGCTGATGCTCATACCCCAATGTTGTCCGCCATGGTTCGCCAGCTAAAGTAGGCGCCAGACAGCAGTTTCCCCAAAGCTTCCTCACCTTCTGATATGGCTTCCTAGGCTGCTAGCTAGGTGCCATATTAGGAAGTTTTTTATTTCTAATAATCCCTTTATTTGGCCCGTTTTCAAATAAAAATACGTGGCGGCTCCCCCTTTTGGGTTGGGCATCACTAGTGCTAAGAAAGAAATTAAGATAATATCAATTTTAGCTTAGCAAAACAAGCAATGATCTATTAAAATAAACCTCTCAGTGTTTATAGTATTTTGAGACTACTTGTGGGATATGAGAGATTTCATAATAAACAAGGGGAGCTTGATTTATTTAGATGATCCAACTATTAAAACTCACAAACTTCTTTTCATGTTAATAGGGCAATTTTGGAGGTTATGTTGACAGTAGGTTTGATAAACCCATGAGGTAACGACTTGAGACATTTGATCCAATCAGTCATCTTGAAAGTACTTTCACCTTGACCAATTACTGTGCTCCTTAGTAGGTGATTGGTTAATAAAATATTTTCATCCTCAAGAACCCCCTTCAGTTCTATAAAAAGGGGTGAACTTTTCTTAGGCGGAAGCACTAAATATAAGTTAATGCTTTGGTGGACTTGAATGTCAGTTTGCTAACTCACAGGTGGTTCAGCGTAATTGCCCTAACAATATCCAAGTGATCAGTTGGAGGTTTGTAATAGAAGTATTACTTGAATTAAATGATTTCACCAAGATTTGAACTGAGGATTTTATTAATAAGTAATATACTCACTACTGGGACATTGTTCTCACTTAGTCAAACGCCCATTTGTCCAAAAATTATGTAAAGACCTGATAAAACGTGGCTATGATTGGAATGGCCTTACAAAGGATGTCACTTCTTTGATAGAAGGCTCCTTTATGTTTGCCCTTTCCAAATCTGACCAAACAAGGCAGAATGGTTTTCTACATCCTTTTCAACAAAAAGAAGGGCCATGGACTTCAATTTCGGTATACTACATTGTGGCTTTTCCAATATTTCAAGGGTATTATGTGGTCATGGTGGTGGATCGCTCTACAAATATGATTTTTTTCATCCCCAGATTGCAACTATTTTGGTGGAAGAGATTGCGCGTCTGTTTGTGCCCCATATTTTTGTCCAGTTTAACTCACGAAGTTATTGGTGATAGAGGGCTTCAGAATACTTGAGGTTTTGAGAGGCCTTATGTGGCATGCTGAAGATCAAAACCTTTAAGGTCATTAGCGTACCACCCTCATGCAGATGATCAAACTGAACTAAGCAACCAGTTACAGGAGCAGTAGCTTAATGCTATGGTACCACCTCTTAAGACACATAGGCAGCAGATCCTATATTGGACCAGTTTTTGTACAATAACTCCTTACTTGGGATAATAGGGGCAACACCAATGTAAGCTAACTTGGGTTACAATCTCGCCTTCACTATTAATTCCCAAATTCGCAATAGTACCCCAGCAACGAAAATTTTTGTCAAGCACATTTAGAAGTTACACCACAAGATCCAACAACAGTTGACAAAATGAACCAATACCAAGTGATTTTCTAAAAAACGAAATGCCATGTGTCCCACAACTAGCAAAAATGTGATTTGGTTATGGTTAATACAAAGAATTTGCACCTCAAAGTGCCTTTTTGTAAGTTGGCTTGCAAGCGAGAAAGTTTCTTCCCTATCACCCAGGCTTATAGAAGGGACATTTCCACGTAAACTGGCCACACTAAGAAATGATATCCCCTTTCATTCATCATCCATCGTCTTATTTAAAGACAAGAAGCCAGTGAATAAAATCCTATCATGGTAGAAAGAGCCTAAAGTTCGAGTTGGAAAGATATTGAGCTCCCAATGGGTTAAGAAGAATTTTCATCAATTGGTGTCCTGGAAAGGGTACCCTACTTATGAGAACATCTAGTTCCCCTCCAGGGACTGTATCAACTTCCAGGAGTTGACTAATAAGTTTCATGCCAAAACTACTAAAGCTCACTTTCCTTCCTTAGCCAAGCTGTCCGCTATAGTGGCCCCAAGTTACCATTTTTACATAAGAATTCCATTTTTTGTGCATACCCAGAGGGGTTGACCCAGTTCTTAAAAAGTAATGTAAGGTTCCAGGACCCAGCTAATAATGTGGATATAGCCATACATACCTTTATAACTAAAAAGGGGGTCAACCCTAAGGCACTCCCTCATACCCGTCTTACTGATCAAGAGCATACTCCAGATGTGAAATGGGTAGCCGCTGTCTCACATCATTTTCACTCTCCAACCCTCAGTGCAATTTCCAGGGCCAAAACAACTACCATATTTGAATCTACAGAACAATACTTCCAGAACAATTATCAGCTCTGTATTGATATTAATAAGTCTTATAGATGATTATTGCAAGGGCTAAAACCTCCTAAACAGAGGGCTCCAACAGGGACGCCCTCAACTGTAAGAAAATTTAATATCTGGGGTATTTTAAGGTGCAAAATATTATCCAAAAGATCGCGCATATTTTTAATCATAAAAAGAAAGGGATAGCAGCAGCATTTGATCTGGGTAAAGTTATGGTAATGCCCGTGTTAAATCTGATGTTTGAATCAAGGATTAGAAACTAACTGAGCCCTGGATTAAATCAAGCATAGTTGTACTCCATTATTGAAATGTGACAATTAAACCCCCATGCAAACTTGCCTATAATAATGATTTCCCAATTAGGGACATTTTTGTTCAGACAAGCCTCCCTCCCCTCTACCAAATCTAAATCTTAGCACCCTGCCTATGGTAGTAAGTTGATAAATCATTTTTATCTTTTGATGCAAAAATTATTCCATAAAGTATTCAGTTTATCTTAATTTTATTAAATTTTATTAGTAATTGTGGTTCTTTTTATTACAAAGTTTAAGGCTAGTTAATGGTCTCACATATTGCTCTAAATTACAGGGAAATTCTTTGGTGGTAATTTTAATAAAAATGTAAAAAGCACTACAGAGTGATAAGGAATCTCACCCTTCCTACACCCTGAATCCTTATAAAAAGCAGCTCAATAGTCTATGCTTGTTATGGCAGATAAATTAATCACATTCAAAGAATAAAATTCTCTTGACATGCACTTATCCTAACATAAGGTAACAGTGTAGTAACATATGATAAGTGGAGAATGAAGTTCCTTATATACGTCCATGTTGGACAATTACAAGTCTGATTTATAAAAAAGAGTGGTATGGAGGTAAATGCTGAATAAATCGGCCAAAAGACCCCGGTCAATTCCAGGTGAGACACCTCAAATTGGGGTAACACTTCTATTATCACTCAGGCAAAAGAACATATCCAGGCAGTCAGATTGCTCCAAATCGTTGGCAAAATCTGGGGATCCCTTCTGAGGTCTCTCCCCTTCATCTACATAGCTAATACAACCAACACCGCGGAGATCATCCCCTCTTATAGAATTGGTGGAGGTCTCATCAGGTGAATGTATTTCCCATCAAAAGATTGGGTAAATATCAAACCTTACCTCATGGTTTAATAGCACCTATCAACAATCAACCATTTCCATAAATGCAAAGCGAGTCTCAATCAATCTGTAAGTTGAATCTCAATATTTCCTAATTTAGATTTTATTAAGCAAAAGAACTTTGATCGGACCATCTAGTACTAAAAAAAGAACTAGATCATCCACAACTTAAATACCCATTAATGAATTAAAGGGGTTCATTTCTTACCCCTCCCCCCGCGGCCTCTAATAAAACTATAAAAAACCACAACTTTCTTCTCTTTAGTGTTTTTTATATATAATATTATCAGTGGTTTATTTTCCTTATTATTGGAATTTTTAGGCCTTAAACGCAACAGGGAGCTTAAAAAACCCCAAAATCTAACATCCATGACTAGAAAACTTTATATCCCCTATAAACTGTGGTTTCCATCTTTAGGAATTCTAGTTATTTCGGTTTCTTGTTTGGTGCTAACCAAGAATTCCCACATTATGACAGGCTCAGTATGCTTGTTACTTTGCATGTGCCTAAAAGAGTGGATATCAAAGTTTCCTTAATTACAAAAGCTTAATTTTTGTTAAAAATGTTAGAGATTGAGTAGTTCAGTATACTGCCATATCTCATGACATGATTATTTGGAGCAGATTTCAGGGACAAGGGTGGAGTAAGAAAGCCCAAAGGACTTAAGCTGGCCGCCCTTCTAGATCTCAAGTATCTCATGAATCAACGCTGGGTTTGCCAAGCAGGCCTAGGTGATCCCCAGGAATCGTGTGTTGCAGACCAAGATGTTACATCTTCAGAGTTTAAGACACTGGTTATAGCTTAAAGAGGATGTGGAATTATGTTTAAATTTCAAATGAGGATTAGACTCATTTACTGAATTTAATATTACCAAAAATGGTAATATGCGATGGGTGTCAAAACTCAAGTTCTTTATACTCAAGGTATAGAACTACCTTGGATGGTAGTAGTGTATCATTGCTAATTGATTCTAAGCCCCATCAAATTGATTCAGGCCATTGCAAAATTTTCCCTTAAAAGGCTTTTTTGTCCAGTATCTTTTGTTCATCTTTTAACCTGTAATAAAGGATATTTTTCTAAATATTTATTCTATGATACCTTTGGATGATTTTAGGTTTACTCCATAAGTTGGTTTTCTGCGTTTTAATTGTAATATATGAATATGTTATCACCTTATTTAATGTATTGAGGTTGCTTCTATTAATAGCATACTTAGGAAGAGTTAGAGACACTCCTTACGTTAGATGACCAACCCTATTATATTCTTGTGAGGATTATTTATGTGTGGGATTCCTTCATAGCTGTGATTAAATGCAAAGCTGGTTGCCATGATCACTAATCATCTAAACATGGCGTTATCGTTTTGTTTTGGCAATAGCTCAGCTTAGCATTTTTTACTGCTACTGGGAGGGCTCCTGCCCATCCTGTAAATAATTGGTGGTTTTGGACCATTCAAAGTCCTGCTATCCAGGCTTCCATTTTTGAAAACTTCTATCAATCATAATAAAACCAGCCCTCACTCAATCTCATGGAACATAGAAGCCTCCTTTAAGTTTCATCCAGTGCCTTTGACTGGGTGATTGAAGGTTTAGAACCCCTTCTGGAAGTGGGGCAACCTGTGTCCCACTACTTCCAAATCTTCAATGGGTTCTTTGCTCCCAGTTGGTTTGGACGCTTTTAGGGTTTATATTTATATAAATATTCTGGTTGGGTCAGGCCCTGATTTGTCTTGATGTCATCAGAACATCATTTGACCAAAAAGATGTAACGTGCCAGTCAGTGGACAACTGGGTATGGCGGTCCCCAATCTTAATATCAGTTCCCTTCTTTGTAAATTCCCTACCCTAAACAAAGGGGTTCTGTTAGTTTAACTGAAAATGTTTTACTAATGAGGACCCCTATAAATACTGCCCTTGGAGACATCAAAACCCTATTGCAAATGGAGGCTTCTTTTACTTCCATTAATTCCTTTCTGGGAGAACTTGATGGTCATCAGGTTTTTACGCCCAAATTAATTTTTTAACGTTTCATATAGTTTTGCCATTGAGATTTTGACAAAGGTAGCTCTTATAAAGAACTTCTGGAATCATTCATTCTATTCTGGGAATTAAAGAGTTTCTTGAAGGCTGGCTTTATGATTGGGCAACTTGTGGGTTGCAAAGGGGTTCAGTTTCCCCTTACTAGTTAGATCTTTCAGGGTTTCACTGGTTATTTCATCCATGACCCCCTATCAATACCGCCCTCAGGAGGCCTAATTCTCCTTTGAAAATGGCGGCATCTTCCAGTAGTCACGCCTTCATTTTTAAGAGAACTTGAGGCTTGACAAGGGTCTAAACCCAAGGTTTCAATTAGATTTTTCTGTGATTTCGCTAGGGCTATTTCAACTGCGACCACTCCTATAAATATTGCCCTTAGGCATAATTTTTAATGGTGGCATTGTCTGGTGCCACGCCTTAGCTCTAAGGAAAACTTGAGGGTCAGCAGTAGTCTAGTCCCGACATTATAACTATTGTCCCATCTGATAAGCTTCCTGTTCAAGAACTCTATTTCCTAGAATGATGCAGAAACTTATAGGAATGAGTCTTGCCCTCTTGGTAATGGATAATGATGCACAAACAGCTATAAAATTAGGTTTGATGCCTTTTCAACCAAAAAAGGCCATTTTTAACAGAAATCATAGAAAAGAATGAGCCTGTTGTTAGCTCTGTTGGGTACATCCTGGAACTGTTTTCTTTTTTCACATCACTTATGAGAACCTGCGCTCATCCTAAAAATTATTTGTCAAGATTAAGAACAATAAAAGAGTTACTATCACAAGATGTTATTAAATATGCTGCTGCAGAGGGCACTATGGGTTATGTTCCCTCAGTGGTAAGGTTGTCAAATGATCCTTCGCCATTTTTAATGTCAAACCTATCCTAGTGGTATAATCAGGCCTAAAGTTGATCCCACTTTAGATTTAGGGAAATTATTTATATTAAATAATGAAGAACCTGTGTTTTTGGTTTTTAATACTCTTTTGTCCCCTTTAGATGGTTTAGTAAAACAATTTTATTGGATACTGGGGCCTCAAAGAAATTTTATTGATCTAGACTTAGCTGGCTACCTTGAAGTATGCTACTTAACTGGTGGTATGGTTATGGCAGGTGCTTCCCTGATTTCTCACTTTTAGGTTCAGGGTATTGTTTAATTCAAAAGTTGGAAAATACCTCTTGGTTAACCACTTCTTGGTGTCAAAAACATGTTTTACCCAATTATCATGGGAGTGAGATGGTGGTAAAATTTGATATTAAAACCAATTTGGAGGCCGTTACCTTAACTTTGTCCTTGGAGAGTAGACAAATTTTGTAATCCCCATGTTGGACAGCACCACTCTGAGTAACTTGCCGCAGTGGCCCAATGCACATAAACTTAGCCTTGCACCTCTGCTGAAGCCCACTCCTGATGCTCCCTACCCCCCATTTGGAGGGGTTGGAATCTTCATTTGATGCAGCTTCAGAAAATGCCTTACCTGATCATATAGAGCTTGTTCATGATTTAAATTTAAAGTTGAACTGGTTTTCATTTCATCCCCAAGCTACCTTTTGTTATGTGAGAAGAGACAGTATTAGATGTTTGGGTTACAGAGCAACTTACAAAGGGGGCTATTTTTCAGCATACCTCTCCAGTACGCTCCCCATTGCTCTTAGTGAAAAAGAAGATGTTACTCTATGCCATTGCGTAGACTATGCTAACTTGAATAATATCACCAAACCTGATAAGCATCCTACTCCTATGGTCACAAATTACCCACTATGTGAAGAAAGCTAAAGTCTTCTTCAAATTGGACTCTTTGAACGCCTTTAACCAGATCCATATAAGAAAGGAGCAGGAATGGATTAATGTGTTCCATTCCAGAATGAAGATCTTCCAATTATGTGTCATGTCGTTTGGGCTTAAGAAGGTGCCAGCAGTTTTTATATGTTGTATTGATGCGACATTGTGAGAATTGTTAGGTGAATTTCTGTAGCTTTTATGGTCGACATCCTAGATTTTCCCCTGATAAAGCATCCAATGAGGTTCACCTGTGGCAAGTGGTTATGCTTGATAGCAGCTATTTGACGCTAAAGATTAGTAAGCTTAGGTATTTAATTCTCAAGTTACCCTATTAGGCAACGTTGTGTTTGATAAATGTCATATTATCACTCCAGATAAGGATAAGGATATCCATGATTGGCCCATATCAACTTCAGTTAAAGAGTTATATAGCTTTTTGAGGACATGCAACTTCCTTAAAATGTTCACTCCCAACCTTTCAGAGGTTGCTTCACCCTTTTATAGGGCCAGCGGTGCCAAAACCCTTCATTGGTCATCTACATTGGAGGATGCTTTACAGGCCTTAAAGTGCACGTTGTCTTCATGTCAGTACTTCCCCACGTGGATCCAGATAATTAGTTTAAAGTAGCTAGAGATGCCTCAAACTTTGCTATAGCTGCTGCTCTGTTGCAAGTGAGCATTAATGGAGTCGAGCTCCAGTGTAATTTTCTCCCAAAAGATGTCTTTGCCTGAATTGAATTACGCTGTTTATGAAATGAACTATTTACAGTAATAAATCGTTGACTTACTGGCGCTAACATCTAAATGGTTTTCAGCTGTTCCAGGTGCGTACTGATCAACAGGCTTTACTGTACTACTGAGCTCCTCATATTTTGACCCCACGTAAACCTTGCTGGCATGAGATGCTTGCCAGTTTGTGTTCTCTAATATTTCACAAAAAGCAAGGAGAAGTATTAGCTGACGCTTTAAGCCAGAGCCCCGCCTTGGCTCCTGACCCCAAGGAAGTGGAGCTTTATAACGCCCGCCTGGTAATTTCTCCTGGTAATATTTTATCTAAGCAAACCTCACTATCACATTCTCTCCGGTTCCGCTTCTTTGGAAAATACAGAAGAGTATAGTATGTTCAAAAAGGTTGTCCTCTCTCAATCATTATCTGCTAAATATACCCAAGTTCTGCTAAATGATAATTGAATCAGGATGAGTTAATGAAGGGTACAATATAAGAGACAATGTGGTAAGGTTCCAGGATGCTTTGAGTTCCCGCAGGTCCACTTAATCTATAGATAATCAAGGAACACCAAGTTGGTATAAATTTACAGCACCCTGAGATGGCGAAACCCCTAGGGCTTATCCACCATACATATACTGAAAGGAATTTTGCACAGGTTGCAAGATATACAAGGTAGTGCCTTGTCTGCAACAGGATGAACTCAAATTTTAACCTCTCAAAGGGTTGATGGTAACAGTCCAAAAAGAAGTGGGACTCTGGATTTCCCTTTCAGTTGGTTTATTGCAGAGTTACCTCTGTCATAGGGGTATGACGCTATCATGGTAGTTTTGGTCCAGTTTATCTAAGTTCATCCATTTTATTCCGTGTAATACCACAGTAACTGCGGCGCAGATAGCTAAGTTAGTTATTTCCCATATGTTCTCTGCCCATAAGTTACACAGGAGATTATTAGTGACTGTGGACCTTAGTTCACATTGGTATTTTGGGAAGAGTTGTACAAAACGTTTTAAGTTCATCAATGCCATTCTACTACCTTTTACCTCAATCATATGGGCTGATATAACGAGTGTTCAGTGCCTAAAACTGTTGTGGTGCTACACAGCAACTGAGCAATCAGATTGTGCTTCTCATCTTCCCCCTGTCACAATTTAGCTATAACAACGCCCATCATGCTTTAATTGGGTGTTCTCCCTTCTTAACAATAATGGTTTTATCCTCTCCTTTAACACAGACCCTAGCTGTGGGTCCAAAGTTAAGGAAGTGGTATACCCTGGCAAGTTCATCCTGAAAGTACACCAAGGGTGAACACGAATTTGGATGCCACTATAAGTTCTATAAGGAGAATAAGGATGGTAAGAGCTGGGTCCTGCATATAAGGATGGATATATCGTGATTCTAAATGTAAAGAATATCCAAATTAATCAGCCATGCAAACTACAGGAGCCAAAGAGGATAGACCTTAAAGCATTGTTAGAAAGGTATGACATTCCTCTTACCAGTTGGATCTCCCCATCAGTTTAGATCTTTTCTATGTTCCATGAAAGCAAACTGACTTTGTTTGAGGGTCTCCATCCTAGACCCTGGAGGCTTACCTCATAGATGGTGTACCCAAGTGGGAGGTAGAGAAGGCTCTAGCCTCCTGTCGTTTAAGGAGATGGCTGGAGTACTAAGTGTCATGGAAGGGGTTTGATGCGGGAGAAAATATTTGGGTTCCATCTTGCAATTGTGTCCATGCGCAAAACTTGATTGATTCATTTCACAAGCGCTTTATAGATGCCACTGATCCTAAGCCCACCTCCATGATTGCAGCCATGGATTTCCTCCAGCACATAAAACTTTTTTATGGCGGAGGCCCTGGGTAGGGGAGGTGCCGCAAAAACTGGAGGGAAATGTCATGCGACATGAAATGATTTTCTAGGTAGATTTTAGGGACAAGGACGGAGTAATAAAGGGAAAAGGACTCAAAATAGCCCTCTTAGACCTCAAGTATATCATAAATCAACTCTGGGTTCAGGGCAAGCAGGCCCATGTTGATCCCCAGAAATCTCGTGGTGCAGATCAAGATGTTACATCTTTGGTGTTAAAAATCAATAGATACAATCTTAATGAGAATGGGTCATTAAGTTTACATTCCAGATAGAGACATAATCGTTTACTAGATTGAATTTTTTTACAAAAAAGGTAATATGCCACTGGTTTCAAAAACTCAAGTTCACATATACTTGAGGTATAGAATTACTATGGATAGTATCATATTATTTGTTAAGATTGATTTCAATCCCTACCAAATTGATTTAGGCCATTGCACTATTTTCCCTTAGTGTTTTTTGACCAGTCTATCTGCTGGTCATCTCCTATACCTGAAATAAAGGCTTACTTTACTATTTGTTATCCTATGATACCTTTTGCTGGCCTTGAGAGTTACCTCCTCATGTTGGTCTTCTGAGTTTTATTGCAATCTATTAAGTTGTTGCCACCAAAATGGGTATTTACACTGATTTTATTGATAGTCTATTCTAGGAGAGCTCGAGACTCTAACCTTTTAATTAAGTTATAAACTTAATCTTTATTTAATACAAAAATAACTATATAATTTCAGTATGAAAAGTAAACTCAAAGGAATAAATTTATGTATAATAAAATATGAGACTCAAAAAATTCTTGTCAAAGATATATTCAAGTCTTAAACTTTTCTTTCTCGTTGCAAACACTTTTGCAACCTATTCAATTCAAGACTAAATATAGTTTGATAATCTCATAGAGGGGATTAGTCCGCACCCATTTCTGGGAGCAGTTGGGCAAGCAAGGCAAGAGGAGCAGGCGGAAGGCCCACGGCCTCTAACATTCAAAAACGCCCCAGAGAATCCGGTGGAATAGAAAAAATCTAAAAAAACTGGCGGTCACAATTTCCCCAGAGATACTCGCGTGGCAAGCACGATGCAACCAGTACATCAACACGCCACATTCCCAGCCACTTTCATTGGTGGAATTCGGAGTCCGTGTGTATCTGGACATCCAAAAAACGGCCCTATGGGAAAAATTTTGTGAAGATGTACACAAAATTTTCTTAACCGCAGTGTATGTTGCACCTCACTCCATGTCACACGGTTGCTGGACCTAGGTTTCGAAAGCAAAATAGCAGCAGATGAGGCTGCAGCGGTGTGCATAGTGGTCAACCTCCCCAAAGGGAAACGGGTCATCGAAACTAAATGCACCAGATGGACAAAATCAAACCAAATTTTCCTCACATTTGACTTTTTGCCTACTACAGTAAAACGTGACATTTTGGAGAAACACCTGAAAGATGGTCTCGCTATATATGGCGAAATACAATCTTTCGAAATGCAACGTTTCACACTGATGCCACACCTGTGCACTGGCAAAGCCATCGCAGTTATGACCCCAACTGAGGAGATTGCGAAGGACCTAACCCAGATCCTGCACTCCACCTTTATTGACATCGCAGGGCATACCACCCACCCATTCTGGGTAACCGTGGACAGCGCGCCCCCCATTTGCACCCACTGTGACGCGTTTGGCCATAAGGCACATGCATGCCCCACCAAGGAAGGCGTCACATTCCAAGAGCACCCCTCAGCAGCCATGGCCAGTGGAGAGGCGCACTACGAACCAACTGCAAGCACCAAGGAGGCTTTCCCGTGGTGAGCACAAGGCTGCTACCTATTAGTAAAGCCCATCTCCCTGCAGGAGTGGAAGAAGGCCAAGCAGGCCCATAGGGCTGCAGCCAAGGAAGCAGCCAAGGCCACCACCACCATCCCATACTTACAATGCCAGGAGGACATGGAGACCTTCGCGGCAGAAGCAACTCAGGAATCCATCACCCAATCAGATTGGGAGGCCTATGCTGAGCGGGCCACTCAATCTGAGGATCCAATGGGAGATTCAATCTCACCCAATCGCTGCACCCAAGCTCCAGTCAAAACCAACTTGGGACCTATCCCAACCAAAAAATATTTTTTGCCCCACTCGACGGTGCACTGAACTTATCTGCACCGCAAAAAATTCGTCGGACGTCAGGAAAACAAAAAGCGAAGGCTAAAGCCAATGCGACTCTTTCTGCAAAAATTAACAAAAACCCTGATAGCGTTGCTGCTAATACCTGCACTGCTGTGAAAGCCCGTGGGGATCTGGAAGAGGCTGGTGGGCCTGGGGGCCCACCCCCTCGCACCTAAGGTGCAATGGGGGAAACCTTCACTCTAGGGACGCTGAATATCGCCAGAGTCAAGGCCTCCCCATCCCGGGCTAGGAAACTGAGTTTTTTACAAAACAATTTACCCATGGATATCCTGGCTATCCAGGAGTCCCACTGTCCATGAGGTTCCAAGGAAGCTTGGAAAACAATGCTCCTACCATCCCTATCCTTTTGGTCAAAGGACTGTGGGATGCTAATTTGGAAAAACAATTTTTTCAAATTCACATCCTCAGAAACATTCCTAAATGGCCAAGTGCTCATTGTCACCTTCTCATGGGCCGACGTTATGCACACAATCGTCAACATTTATGCCCCAAATGGTGCACACAAGCGTCAGGAATTTTTTTCATCGGTCAAATTCCTCCCACTACCCCCCAATTCTTTCCTAGTTGGTGACATGAACTGTTGGCTAACCTCACCAATGGACTGGTGGCCGCCCTCACCCCATGCCCCACAGGGTTACGTAGAACTACGCATTCTAAAAGCCACCCTTGGGTTAATGGATGTGCTGCTGCGACATGCCCCACTGCTTGAAAACACGATGCATCCCCACATCCACAACGGCCAATTAAGGTCCATGACCCGCATTGACCTTATTCTAGCGCCGGCAAAATTCCAACCCCACATCTCCCACTTCAAAACAACGAAAATAGAATTCTCCAACCACCAAATGGTCTCGATAACATACCACTTACCTGTCACAGTTGAAAAGGCCTCACATTGGTGCAAAATCTGCCCCCCCGAGCTTGTGTCGCCAGGATTTTCCATGTGGGTGGAAGAGGCAACTTTGGCAAAATCATTTGTTACACCCTTTTGTGTGGACCCCATTTCTACATGGGCAACTTTCAAAGAAGACACCATCTGCCACTATCGCCATCTCTCCTCCAGACGCTCACAAGCCACATTGGCAGTTATAGCGCACGTGCTGGCGGAATTGGCCCACTTGGAGTCCAACATTCCAGCCACAGGATATCGCCCTGCATGGGGCCAGAAGTGGGTGGAGGCAGCCACCCACCTCAACGCACTTAAAAGGCAACACAAACATCGGGTTTGTGTCCAATACAGGGCCACACGCATCACTAAAGGCAACAAGTGCAGCGCATACTTCTTTAAAAAAATTTTTGCACCACGCTAGAGCGTGCCCTGCACACAGGTGCAAAGATCGGATAATTCCATTGTGGACACACTGGCCAAAGTGGCAATCGAAATGCAAAGATATTACTCCAAGTTATACCAAGCTGAACCAATTCAGCCAGCCGAAATTGCGGAATTTCTTGACCAAGCTCATATCCGCACCATTTTCCAATACCCAGAAATAATGAATTTAATTACTCCAAACGAATTATGGACAGCCATTCGCGGTGCGCCAAACCAAAAATGCCCAGGCCCAGATGGTATTCCATATGAGTTCTACAAAAAATATTTTGAATATATATCCCCTTTGCTGCTAGCCTCACTCAACCAAAGCCTGTTGTAAATATGCCTCTTACCAGGAGGACATGAGGCCTTTACTGTCACACTCTTCAAGAAAGGGGATAGGCTTGACTTAGCCAACTGGTGCCCCATTTCTCTAACAGACACAGACACCAAAATTTTAACCAAAATCATGGCTAACCGTTTAGGGACTGTAGCATCTGCCACCATCTCCCCAGAACAATTCAGTTTCATCCCCAGAAGGTCGATTTGTGATAACGTGAACTCTGTGGCTAATGTGTGTCAGTCCACAGCCTCTGGGGCACTTGTATTCTTGGACCAACAAAAGGCCTATGATAGAGTAAACTGGGAATACCTAAGGGCCTGCCTCCATCAATTCCGCCTACCCCCCCGCTTCATTAACTGGGTGATGCTGCTCACGGAATCTGCAACAGTGGCAGTGCGTGGCCCAGGCTTCCTAATGGAAGTAGTCCACCCTCAAAGGGGCCTGCGACAAGGGGACTCCCTCAGCTCACTCTTATGCAACTTCAGCCTTGACCCACTACTGCGAAATGTGAATGCCCACCTCACTGGGGTCCATGTGCCAGGCCAAACCCCAGTCAAGATGATGGCATTTGCAGATGATTGCATGGTGGGGGTGTCTAATAACAAAGATGCACGTGCGCTTGAAGCCCTCATCCAGGAATATTCCTTGGTAAGCAACGTGGCAATGAACGCCTCCAAAACTGAAATCATCCTCCTTGGTCAGTTTCAGAACTGCTGGGCCCCAGCAAGTAGTTCCCAACCCGGCCCACCTGCTCGCCCACGTCCACGCCTTACTAACTCAACACACACCGCTCCACTGGTGCTCCCCTTTGTGCCACGTCCTACCATAGGACCGGTACGCCATCTGGGCGTGTGGATGAAGGCAGGCGGATATGCGTCAGCAGTAATGGAGTGCCATATACTGGACAACGTGACGAAGCGAAACGCCTCTCTCAGAGCCCATCCTACTACCCTCACTGGCAGGGTTGTTCTTGCCAACTCTATGCTCCTATCCTAAGTCTGGTTCGGAGCCCACGCCATCCCCTTCTCCCCAAGCTTCTTCAAATCCCTGTATGCCTTGCTGCAAGGACGGCTTTGGTCAGGCCGCCCTCCACCAGTACGGCTAGAGGTCATGTTTGGCCCTCATCATCATGGTGGCATGGGCCTGCTTGACTTCAAAGCCCATGCCGCCTATATCCTGGGCACCTGGATCGCGGCCGTCACTGCTCCTATACTCCCATCCCAACACTGGTCCCATGCGGCCCGCTCCAACTTCTCCTGAGCCTTGGGCCTCAACAATCCATCAAACCCCCACTCCCTGATGAATACCTCGCATCACACACATCGGCCACAGGTCCTCACGGGACTAAAACCCACTACAAACGAATCCTACTCTCCATGCGAAGCGCAGAGTGGAGAATTTGTATTAGTGGACATACAACCCGAAGAGGCCGCCCCTCTCCTCAGTTCACACAAGAGGTACAGGGGCTAACCATCCATGATGGCGTGATCCTCATTCGACCCCAAGTCCTATCCAGGGTGGACTACCTGGACATGATGGACATCCCTTATTCCACTGAGACCCAAAAGACTATCTGGAAATACGCACACCATCCTCTGTTG
Organism: Massospora cicadina; assembly: GCA_022478985.1. Taxonomy (NCBI): domain Eukaryota; kingdom Fungi; phylum Entomophthoromycota; class Entomophthoromycetes; order Entomophthorales; family Entomophthoraceae; genus Massospora; species Massospora cicadina. The sequence goes on along the minus strand of JAKSZP010004063.1, from coordinate 55,214 downwards.
CAGCCTCAAGTCTGCTCCCATGTGTGGCGCTGCCTGAGGCAGGTGTATTGTACAGCTGAGCGCTCTAACGCTTTACACTCATCCTGTGTCATGTGTGGCCAGTATGGAACGCTCTTCCACCGCCTGGAGAAGTGCCCCACCTCTAAAGTGATATGGCGCGAAGTCCAACTTCTGCTAGGCCAGGATCAAACGCATCCCTTCAGTCTGTCAAGAGATATGTTTGCTTCATCAATGGCCTCCCCCCTCCCACCCACCCTCCATGCTCTGGTGGTTGCAATCGCCATGTGGAATATCCACACAATTGTCTTGGATGCCATCGCTGGCTCTATCCCCACCCTCCCTGAAGCTGTCCACAGATTCTGGTCTCATTTGGTGGACCACTTTCAAGCGTGGATGTTTGGATATCTCCCACCGCGTCACCAACAGCTGGTCTCCTCCTGGTTCCCAGTCTGGTTCATCAAATCAGACCCCTTCCTCCACACGTGCTCAATAGTGGCTACGACCCCTTCACACGTTCCCTCCCCCTCCCCATAAGTGGCGTTCCCGCTGGCAACAAGAGATAGCATCACTTCTCTGGGGTGCCTCCCTGGTACTAAGTTTTGTCTCGTCTGAGTCATATTCGGAAGTGTCCGTCCCATGGTCAGCCTTCCCGCAATAAATTTAAAATATATTCATGTCTTACATGTGTTAGTGGTATCATATATGGAAGAAAAGGTACATCTTTTTTCTTATGATGGCGCGTTGTTATATAGATATTGCATAAGTCTGGATACATAGTTATGTCCATCTAAGGGTAACAGCTTAGTATGTTGATCCACCAAACTGTGAGCTGAATTTCAATCAAATTAATTAGACATTAATTGGAGTCTAGATATTAAAACATGGTTTAAAGGTTTAATCCATCATATGTAATGTGGAATAAATAGGATTTTAATTGGAATTAATCAAAGTTTAAAGCAAGGACTGTACTTTATCAAAACACCTTCAGTTATACAAATTAGTCATATGCAAAAGTTTTCTCATTTTATTGAGATTCATGCTATAGCCAATCAGATAGGAGTTTGTTATAGTTTTTTTATTACAAAGTTAAGAATTTATTATTAATAGCTAATTATGTGTGGTAAAATGTTTTTACTTGTCATAATGCCCTTGAGCCTATTTTGGGACTACTTCAAGCGTAAACTCTTTTCCTAATCTATTTTTAGTATTAGTATTATATAATAAAATTAAAAATTTTTAAGATTGCTCATAAGTAAATTTGGAAGAGGAATCAGAGGTTAGGCCAACGCTCCAATATTCTTCAATAGAAAAATAGATATTGGAATATCCAACACCATCTTTGTTAAAATATAAAGTTTAATTTTCTAGACAAAGTCCTTTTCTGCTTAGTTCATGTCCAGGAAACTCCAACTGGCTTTTTAGGAAAATGAATGTTCTGCAATTGAGTCTCAAGTTTGCTTCATAGATACATGTAAACACCACACATAAAATTTAGATATGACATTAATTTGAATTTATTGCAAGGAAGGCCAACCAGGGGATGGACACTTCTGATAAGACACGAAGAAAAAAAAAAAATGTAGTAACATGGGGGGCACCCCAGAGAAACTAATGCTATCTCCTGTTGCCAGCGGGAACACCACTATTGGGAGGAGGGGGAACGTGTAAAGGGGCCGGAACCATGATTGAGATCGTGTGGAGGAAGGGGTCAGAGTTGATGAACCAAACCAGGAACCAGGAGGAGACCAACTGATGGCAATGTGGTGGGAGGTATCCAAACATCCACGCTTGAAAGTGGTCCATTAAGTGGGATTGGAACCGGTGGACAGCTTCAGGGAGGGTGGGGGTTGAGCCTGCAATGGCATCCAAGACAATCTGTGGATAGTCCACATGGAATTGCAACCGCCAAAGCACGGAGGGAGGGTGGAAGAGGGGATAACATAGATAAAGCAAACATATACCTAGACAAACTGAAGGGATGTGCCTGATCCTGGCAAAGCAGACGTTGCACCTCACGCCATATCAAGTTAGAGGTAGGGCACTTCTCCAGGAGATGAAACAGCGTTCCATACTGGCCACACATGACACAGGATGAGTGTAAAGCATTAGAGCGCTCAGCAGTACGGTACACCCATCTCAATCAGCGCACACATGGGAACAGATATGAGGCAGCAGAAGAGGGTGGTGGGCATATTTCCAAATTGTCTTTTGGGTTTCAAGGGAATACGGGATGTCTATCATGTCCAGGTAGTCTACCCTGGATAGGACATGGGGCCTTGTGGGTATCAAGCCGTCCAGAATGGGTACCCCTGTACCTCCTGTGTGAACCAAGGAGAGGGGCGCCCCCTCTGGGAAGTGTGTCCACAAATATGAATTCTCCACTCAGCGCTCCGCATGGAGAGGAGAATTCGTTTGAAGTGGGGTTCAGTTCCATGAAGACCTGCGGCCGAAGGGTGGGAAGCCAGATACTTCATCAAAGATTGAGGGTACAATGGATTGGTAAGGCCCAGGGCGCGGGAGAAGTTGGAGTGGGCCGCGCGGGACTGGTGTTGGGTTGGGAGTGTAGGGATGGTAAGAGCCGCGATCCAGGTGCCCAGGATCTTAGCAGCATGTGCCTCAAAGTCGAGCAGGCCCATGCCACCACTATGGAGAGGGCCAAACATGACCTCAAGTCGCACTGGCGGTGGGCGGCCTAACCAAAGCCACCCTTGCAGAAGGGCATAAGGTGTTTTGAAGAAACTTGGGGAGAAGGCGATGGCGTGATCCCCAAACCAAACTTTGGAGAGGAGCATAGAGTTGGCTAGTACAACTCTGCCAGTAAGGGAAGTAGGGTGGGCTCTGAGGGAGGCGATGCGCTTCATCACGTTGTCCAGAATATGGCTATCCATCACTGCTGAGGCATACCCGCTGCCTCCAACCACACCTCCAAATGGCAGACCGGCCCAAAGGTAGGGCGTGGCACAAAGTGGAGCACAAGTGGGGCGGTGTGGGTTGGGCAGGTTAAGAAAGCGCATGTGCTAGCAGATGGGGTGGGCTGGAAACAGGGCGCTGAGGCCCAGCGGGTTCAATACTGACCAAAGAAGATGATCTCGGTTTTGGAGGCGTTTAGTGCAGCATTACTTACCCGGGAGTAAACCTGGATAAGAGCTTCAAGCGCGCGTGCATCATGATTGTCAGACACCCCAACCACACAATTATCAGCAAATGCCAATATCTTGACTGGGGTTTGGCCTTGCTCATGGACCCCCATAAGGCGGGCATTTACATTCTGAAGAAGTGGATCAAGGCTGAAGTTATATAAGAGTGGGCTAAGGGAGTCCCCTTGGCGTAGGCCCCTTTGAGGGCGGACTAAATCCGTGAGAAAGCCATGGCCACGCACTGCCATTGTAGCTGATTCCGTCAGCAGCATCATCCAACTGATGAAACGAGGGGGTAGGCTGAATTGGTGGAGGCAGGCCCTGAGGTATTCCCAGTTTACTCTATCATAGGCCTTCTTTTGGTCTAAAAATACAAGTGCACCAGAGGCCGTGGATTGACAAGCGTTGGCCGCAGTGTGCACGTTGTCCTAAATTGAAATTCCGGGTGTGAAACCAAATTTTTCTGAGGAGATGGTAGCAGAGGCAACAATCCCCTAGAAGGTTAGCCATGATTTTTGTCAAAATTTTGTGTCAGTGTTTGTTAGAGAAATGGGGAGCCAGTTGTCCAGGTCTAGCTTATCCCCTTTTTTGAAGAGCATAACGGTGTAGGCCTCTTGCCCTCCTGGAAGTAGGCGCGTTTCCAAAAGGCTCTGATTAAGAGAGGCAAGCAACAGTGGAGATAAATATTTCAAGTACTTCTTATAGAACTCATAAGGAATGCCATCAGGGCCAGGGCATTTCCAATTTGGTGCACCGCAGATGGCAGACCATAGTTTGTCTGAAGTAATCATATTCATTAACTCTGGGAATCGGGAAACGGTGTGGATGTGTGCATTATCAAGCAAAATTGCTATTTCAGCTGGCGAATCAGGTCAGATTGGTACAATTTGGAGTGATAGTTTTGTATCTCAATCGCCACATCAGCTGGTGTATCCGCTACAGAGTTGTCTGGCCTTTTCACCTGTGTGCAGACCATGGACTGGCGCGGTGTGAAGAATTTTTGAAAAAAGTATGCGGAGCATGTGTCACCCGCTATGATGTGTTTATCTTTGTACTGAACACAAACTCAATGTTTGTGTTGCCACTCAAGCGCATTGAGGAGAGTGGCCACTTCCGCCCATTTGCAACCCCAAGCAGGGCTGTAGCCTGTATCTGGAATGTTAGACTCCAGGTGGGCAAGCTCCACCAGAGCGCGCGAGATGACTGCCAAGGTGGAGCGTGAGCTTTGGGAGGAGAGGTGGCGAGCCTTGCGGATTGTGTCCACTTTGAAGGCAGACCAGGTGGAAATTGGATCAGTGCAAAATGGTGAGATAAACTCCTGTGCCGATGCTACAGATTCCATTCATGTGGAAAATCTTGGCGATTTAAGTTCAGCCAGGAAAAGTTTGCACCATATTGGAGCCTGAGCTACTGGGTTGGGTAGATGGAAGGTTTTTAAAACCAGCCTGCGATTGGAGAAAACGATTTTTGTCATGTGAAAATGGGAAATTTAGGTATAAAATCTCAATGGCGCGAGGATAAGGTTGATGCGGGACATGGACCATAAATGGCCATTGTGGGCATGTGGGCGTTATATGTTTTTAATCAGCAGAGCATGATGCGGCAGCGCGTCAAACAACCCTAGGGTGGCCTTGAGGACGCGTAGTTCTACTTGACCCTGTGGTGGGGAAGATGAGGAAGGCTAGCGGTTGGTAGATGGGTTCAACCAACAGTTCATGTCGCCAACTACAAAAGGGTCAGGGGGTAACATAAGGGATTTGACCAACGAGAAAAATTCCTGACATTCTCATGCACAGGTCTGGGTGAAAATGTTGATTATAGCGTGCACCACATCAGCCCACAAAAATTTGACAATGAGGAATCGGCCATTAAGGAAGGATTCGGATGATAAAAATTTAAAAAAATTGTTTTTCTGAACAAGCACCCCACAGTGCTCAGACCAGAAGGACAGGGAGGGGAGGAGCATGGTTGTCTATGTATCCTCAGAACCGCGTGGACAGTGGGACTCCTGGATGGCCAGGATATCCACGGGTAAATTATTGTAAAAAACTCAGTTTCCTAGCCCAGGATGGTGAGGCCTTAAGTCCAGCGATGTTCAACATCCCTAAAGTAAAGGTTCCCCCCATCGCACCTTAGGTGTGAGGAGAAGGGCACCCAAGCCCTTCAGCCATCTCTTGATCATCACGGTGCTTCTCAGCACCTCAGGTGCGTGCAGCAACGTAGTTGGAGGAATGGTTAATTTTAGCAGTCAGGTTTGCGTTGGCTTTTGCCTTTGCTTTTTGTTTCCCCACTGCAGAATGAGTTTTTTTGCGGTGCGTGCATTTTTGGTGCACCATCACTTGATTTAGAATTTTTGGCAGGGAGGTTGAGAACTGAATTGGTTCCAATTGAGGCTTGGGCGCATTGGTCAGGTGAAATTGACTCGCCCATTGGGACTTCATTTTGGGCGGCCCAATTGGCTTGGTAATAATCTGATTGGTTGAGAGATTCTTGAGCTGCTTCCACCACGAAAGTCTCAATGTCCTCCTGGTGTTGAGAGGGCGGGATAGTGGAGGCGACCTTGGCCGCCTCCTTGGCCGCTGCCTTACGGGCCTGTTTGGCCTTCTTCCGCCCTTGTGGGGATATAGGGTGCACTACTAAGTAGCAACCTTGTGCTCCCCATGGGAAGTCCTCCTTTGTATTGGCGGTTGGTTCATTGTGGGTCTTCCCGTTGTTCATAGTCGCTGAGGGATGCTCTTAGTATGTGATGCCCTCCTTGGAGGGGCAGGTGTGTGCTTTGTGGCCGAATGCATAATAATGGGTGCAGATGGGAGGCGCGCTGTCCATGGTGACCCGGAAAGGGCGGGTGGCATGCCCCTTGATATTGAAAAAAGTGGTGTGTGGGATTTGGGTTAGATCCTGCGCTATCCCCTCAGCTGAGGTTAGGACTGCAATAACTTTGCCAGAGCACAGGTGTGGCATCAACATAAAGTGTTGCATTTTGAAGGATTGTAAATTGCAGTATATGGTGAGCCCGGCCTTCAGGTGTTGTTCTAGTATGGCGCGTTTGACCGTAGTGGGCAGAAAGTCAAAAGTAAGAAAAATTTGGTTGGATTTTGTCCATCTGGTGCGCTTAGTTTTGATGACCCACTGCCCGTTGGGGAAGTCTATCATAACGCGCACCATACCAGCTTTGTCCGCTGCTTCCTTGCTCTCAAAACCAAGATCCAGCCAACCATGTGACATGGAATGAGGTGTGATGTACACCGCGTTTGGGAAATGAATATGTACATCCCCACAAAAGTTTTTCCATAGCGCCATTTGCTGAATATCCAGGAACACCCATACTCCGTGTTCCACCAACGAGATTGGTTGAGAGTGCGGCGTATTGATGTACTGATTGCATCACGCCTGCCAAGCTAAAATTTCTGGGGAAATGGTTACCGCCAGTTTTTTGTTTTTGTCTATTCCGCCGGATAACCAGGACATTTGCAAACTGTGGATGTCATGGGGCCACCACCTGTGCCCTTTACCTTACTTGCCCATCTGCTCCCCAACATGGGTGCAAACTAATCTCCTTGGTGAGATTATCAAACTAAAATCAGACTTGAATCAAATTTTGTTGCAAAAGTGATTGCAATGAGAGAGAAAAATTTTAGATATGACATTAATAAAACTAACTAAAATATGTTAATATTAAAAATAATTATTACACTAAACATCTTTTTAGTACTAGTGGGGCCAACCCAAGTGGGGGCATCCAAGCGTTTTTAATTCTGGGTCTAAGAAACCGAGATAAAAAACCCAACATGGTGCTGCAGCGGCTAGCATAAGTGACCATGTTGGATGAGGAAGGAGGGCCAGGGTATTCAGGATCCTTAACAGCTCTGAGAACATGCATCAGTGTGGATAAAATGGGCGCTGGGGCATTAATGGAATGAAAATCAGGTTATAAATGTCATTTTTGATCTATTAATGAGGCGTGTGGTTTGCAGAGCTCAACATACTTGTCAGCTGATCTCAGCATATTTCAATAATTCTGGCACACAAGTAAAATTCTTTAGTTCTTGGCATGTTTGAGTGTAGTGGGGGTCAAACAACCTTAGCTTGGTGGTGTCAACACATATATGGCCCAAATCAGATGAGAGCTCTTTTATGTAACTTCTGGCAACTTCTGGTAAAGTCATCTGGAATGTTGGGACAGGGAATATTTTTACACAGTGGTTCCATGGCCTCATGAAGGTTCTAGCAGAGGAGGGTTTTGGTAAATCAGCTTCTTCTTTGACAGCAATCTGATAGTGGTTTACTAAACAGAGAAGCCCTTATGAGGGCGGAAGTGGCGCTGGGGAGAGTTAGTTGTTGTTGGATTGAATAAATCAGCCCAATCAAATCTGGGGTTTACCTGAATAAGTAGGTCATTATTTGTATACCATTCAAGAGATTTAATGGGGGTTGATAAGCGGGTAAGATCAGATCAGCAATGGGAACTTATTAGTGGGGGTAGGAGCAGTCAGATCACAAACCACTGATCAAGGTATTTTTTGGTACCTGAGCAGCAATCTGATCCTGAACAGTACGAGAAGATAATGTTTGATTGGATGGCATAGTAGTAGCAGCTCCTACAGTATTTAAAGGAGGGATTGAAGTATCACACCTAATTGATCAATCTCATTGAGTTGGCAGTGGGGCTAACACTGGAGAGATGAGGGGCAGAGGCCGCTTCTGTGGTGAGGGAAGGACACTTGCTTTTCAAATGGTCCTTCCTGAAGCATAAGGGGCATATATATGGTCATTTTCTACGCAGGCCCAAAATGGGTTATTGGGGGAAGAGAGGATGAGGTGCATGAGGAACAAAAAGGTGAGTGTCCTATTGGAAGGGGTGAATTGGTCAAAGTCATGAGGCCTTGCAAGACAATTGGCCACTTTGGTAATCAAAACAGGATGACAGATCAGAGCTGCAAATGGCCAATCCCTCCAGGAGCTTTTGGTGGAGTTGCTCAAGGCAAGATATTTGGCTATCCAGAAAACTGGACGACCAGACTGGCATCTACTGGCAACTGAGTGTGAGCAGTGAGGATAAGAGCTTTATTGTAAATTAGCAGCATTGTTGCTGCAAGCCACGGCTTGAAATCACTAGAGAAGCACAGGTCAAGTACCCCTTAAAGGGGTATAGATTAATAAACATGACAATTTTAACAACTACCTGAGCCATCTTGATGATGTCTGCGCTCACATAGGGAAGAGATTACCATATTCATCCCAATTGTTAAAGCACAGGTTGCTCTAGTGGAGCACCAAGGGGCTTTTGAGCACCTCCTGTGAGTGCACGACGTGGGTGCTAGGTCCCTAAAGGGGACAAAGCGACTAGAGGATTAGAGGTTAGTAGAGATTTCTAGGCGCGCTTTAGAAGCATCCAAATAGCTATTAGAGGCGGTCCACCACCACCCTTTACAGGGGCAGAGGGCTTTAAACTTGTTGACATTAAACTTTGTAAGGCAGAAGCCAATGGTTGTAGTAATAAAATTTACAATTTTGAAGTTGATGTATAGGATGATAGAAGTGAAAAAGAGCTTGTATATAACTGGACAACTTCAATTGCTAAATAAAATAATTATCACATGCTAGACAATAGCATGAACATTTTACAACCTATGCCTACTTACTAGGGTACTTTTTTTAGTCAGTGAATAAAAGTTTCATCTGTTGTACCCAATCTCAGCTTTACTGCTATTAAAACAAGCCAATGACAATTATTTGGCTACTCAGAGGTGCCTGTGTTGGGCGACTTATGGTTGGGTTAAATTACATCGATGAAACCCCCCTTGGGTTGGGACCATCTAGTACTAAAAAATGGTTGGGTTAAATTGATTTATAGCTCTTAATTTCCTTCAGTATGGCTTTTGTAACAGAATTGCTTCTGAAAGGCGATGTCTAGGCACTTTTGCATCAAATTGATCTGAAATAGCATGGTCTGTGGTCTTAACCACTAATTCTAAAGTAATGAAACTTTAAAAGGAATGTACTTTGTATGCTAGTATAAGGATTATAGTTTGTAGCACTTTAATAAGTAAAAGGGTGATACTATATGATGTATCAGGTAAATTCAAGATTATAATGATGGTAGGTGCATACCATGCGTAAGGATGTAACTAGATTATGTAAAAGTAGAAAGTGATGGCATAGTCCATGTTCAGAGTTGGAGTAGATTAGGATTCATCATCCAAGGCTGGACTGTGATCAATATCAGTAACACAGTTATTTGTTTTCCATTAATTGCCATTAGGAAACCACAGATATTAACGCATAATAGGTGCCATAAGACTGTTATTGGGGATAATAGGAGAGCTAAATATTAAATGGATTCTCAATTTTTATTTAAGATGATAATAAGTCGGTTAGGTTTCGTTCTATCTCATTTATCATTATAGATTTGAGGAAACAATTTATCTTGAATTTGTTCAGTTGTGAATTTAGTGTTATTAATGTAAATTGCTTGGTGCTTTGCAATCTTATATTTTTAGTGATTTAGGCTTTAGGCCTGATAAAAATTAATCAGTAAGTAAATTATTAATAAGTTGATAGTAACTAAAATAATATATATTATATATATTAGCACAAAGTTAATGCTTTACCCATAATATGGCAAACCTGACAGAAATCCCTCCAAGCCTCAACTGTGGGTGACAATAATTTTTCTGGGGTTAGTTAGCCTTGTTAAGATTGCAAACTACCAGAGTTGGGTTGAATATAAAACCAAAACATATTTGGAATAGATGAAGGCCAAGGAAGAGTATGAGGTTTGTTTGACTGCAATTCATGAAGGCATCCAGTGGCATGGTGAATCACTTCATTAACATTGTTTCCATTTTTCTTAACAAGCTTGATCTTAAAAAGGTGAGGATACCAATGGTAAACTACTTTATTCCGCTCAGGAGTGGCAAGCTTCATCTCCATACCGGGGCCAATGGGCAGGCATGAGTACAAGATGTTCAGAAAGGACTGCTTTTGTTTTAAAATAGTTCCACTAGTAGTTAAGCAGAGGGTGATGTGAGTATTTTCCGCTTAAGATTTGCATTATTTTAAGAAATGAACTTATTGAGAGATTTTGCAAAAAAACTTATACAGCCATATGAAGAGGTTTTTAACTAAATGAAAGCTTACCATGAAAACAAATAAAGATAAACTTCAATAAGGAGGCTTTGGATCAGTAGATCTGATATACTTATTAATGTTGAAAAGTCAAAAAGTTTTGGTTGTTTTCCTGGTCGACATGTTGGAAAATGCGAGAATTTTTATTATGGCCTCATGATAGTAAGAATGGTAGTAAGGCAGTTTGAATTTAATTTAGATGCTGAGATTGATCAGTATATGTATATTCTCAGTGTCAATGGATAAATTGTTGAAGTAGCAAGAGTAAGGTATTTTTATTGCCCGATTCAACTAACACATTAGCAAGGGAAGAAAATTGGAGCATGGCCCTGCCCTAATTTAAGGTGAACGGGTGGCAAACTTCTCAAAATATTCTTGATTTAGTCAAGGCAGACGGGAAGATTTTAATTCTTTGATACCAACATGAAAACCTGTATGGTGAATAAAAAATAAATAATTAACAAAAGGTTTAGGACAAAATAAATTAGTGGAAGAATGCAATTGGATGGAGAGGCCCTCAGCTTGGTTGATCCAAGCAATTTGCCATTATTTCAGTAGTCTGAACTTAAGGTAAGCATCTCAGGCGTGGAGTTTTTGAATTCAACAGATCATTGTCAGAATTTTCACTGAATATATCAAATTGTGTTGGGCCCTTTGAAGCTCACTCAAGATTGTGAACAGTGTTAAATTTTGATGGTTGACTCAAAAAACCCTTGAGAAAACCATCAATGCTGATAGATTATTCCCATTGAAGGATCTTCTGATCCTTCCCAATTCATCTGCATTTTCTGTTAAACTAGAAACACCTCAAAACTGGTTTGATTGCATCTAAACTTCACAGATTATTGTAGCTGATAATAGCTACAATATAATATTACCATAGCCAATTATGGGACCCACTTGGGTGAATCAAGTGGGTTTACGGCATAAATATAATTGCAATTTCAAATCTGATGAAACTTCAATTACAGAAATAAGATTTTATGTATGGTGATCTTCATTTTTGGAAGGATAGTATTTGCACATGGACGGCCTGAATAGGGAATACCTTGTACTATCAAGAGGCCTGTCAACGTCCAAATTAGGGGTGCATCATTATTTTAATTCCATATATCTTTTTACACCATTTATTGTATTTCATCAACTGTATGATTGAACTACATTGTATGGTTGAAAAGTAAATATACACCACTGAGGTGCTATTATTATGCCTAAAATCCTCCCAATTACAAGAGTAGAAGTGCCTTAAATTAGGCTGAAATATTGTAATTAAGTTAATTCAAGGGCTGAATTAACTTGAATATTTTAATAACCACTGCCAAAGTCCATAGCATATTGGTATGGTTTAATGAACTTATCTAGTAGATGAGTATGGCCAGGAGATGCCCTGAGGTATAAAATACTGGCGCCTGGCCTTAAAATAAAATCATCATCTTAGCATATGTTGGGATTTTTGCCCATGTTCCCAGCCTGCTAGATTACCAGGAATCGCTAGGGATAAATCCCTAATGCGAGGTAAATTTCAAATCAGTTGAACCTAATTTGGAGTAGCTATGTTTGAGGGATTTTAGTATATTCACCTGGTTGGATCCATCGAAGATTTATTTGGACAATGCTTAAGATCTCATCAGGCAGAGTTTCTGACAAAATAGGAGGATCTGATAGTGATTGACTATCAGGTGTACCAATTGGGATCAGTCAGGTTTCATCACGTACTGATTGGGAATGTAGGTAGTAAGTTGTGAGGTGAGTGATGCCGCCAGCAACTAGCGAATTGATCAGTTGGTTCATGACCTGTTTTATTGGGCAACTAGTCCCATTACCTAAACAGGTTGCTAGCCAAATATGGTTGGTTTTCTTGGATCAAGAGGAAAACGTTATGACACATTTTCTGACTCTTTCTGTTTAGGCCTTGAGGATGTCCAATGTCGGAATTTTAGACAGAATGGGGAAGACCATTGCTGCTGAGACGAGGATGAGTGATTTAATGGCAACGGCTGCTGTTTCATTGAAGAGGTGTCAACTGAGGGTTAGACAATTAAATCCCCGCTTAAATCCCCTTAAATTCAATCATAATAAAAAATAGTAAAACAGTAAATAGTTTTCATCATGTATATAGTTTAAGTAGTAAACTTTACCAGCATCCATTTGTTCTATTATCTCTCAGTATATTATTGATGTGTGCAATAGCTTGGAGACTCTCTAGGAAAAGAGTAAGGATCTGAGTGTGGATCCAGAGAAGAAAGGGAATCAAACTGGGGATTGTTGTTGACTGTGTTTCAAACTGGAGAAACTGTCACCAGACCATCTAGTACTAAAAAAAGAGAAACTGTCACCAGGGAATCTCAGAGAAGATTGGGTTAGATGGTACGTTGGAACAAATCCCTATTTTGAGAGAACTCAAGTATATTTAGTGAAATTCTGGCTGATTGTTGAGCCAAGATCTAAGAACTCCACTAAACTATGGATAATAGTCATCATACTATTATCAACTGATTATATCAACACTAATACAACGTGGACAAATTTGCACATTAACTGAACCCATGCAAGTAATAAATTTATAGTGGTTACTGGCCGATAATAATCAAACCCATAAGTTTTTACACCATATAATTATTTTTTTATCTTATATTTTCTATTAACCCTACTCCATATTAAGAAGTGCTGACAAGCGTTAAGGGGAACTTGTCATAATTACCTGCACCAGAAGAATTCCTGAGAAGAGAGAGAAAAATACCCAGAAGAGACTAGAAGAGTCTAAATTATTGTTTTACCTTTGTGAATTTCAGAACGATTTGGAAATACTATAAGATACATAGCAGAATCAAGGTTATATCAGCCAAAACTCTTCCTGACTATCAAAGCAGGAGTATATTAACTAAGCAAGTAAATCCGCAAAACTTAACAAAAGTTGCTCACTAAAAAACCACATTACACACTTAATATGAATAATTAATCCAGATACCAGGCAGAAGCTGCATAAGATATGATGAAAATGATATGGAAACTAGTGACTGAGAAATACTTGAGTACTTAAGCACTGCTCAACAAATCACTGAGGATAGTACTTTGTACTACTTAAATCTCATCATGGTGGGAGGAGGGCATGTGGACTCAACAGGCCCTATCAAGTTTACCTCAGACAGTGTGAAGGAGATGATGGAGACCTGCTTTCATAGTTAAAGAATTGGTACATTTTGGGTGGACCCAAAATTTTGGTTTGTTTTATTACATGAAGAGTCAGGCCTTCAAAACGGATATGTACATGTGTTGGGATTTTTGCCCACCTTTCCATCCTCCAAGATTACCTATAGATTACAACAGATAATTACTGATGGCAAAAGAATTGGATATTGGTTCACCCCAATTTTGGTCTAATAATGTTTTGGGGATTTTAAGTAATTTGCCAAGTTTGCATCCATTAGGATCGATTCAGATGAATGTTTAAATGTTGTCAGGCAGGATTGCTAACGATACTGAGGCATCTGATAGTTGATCATTGATTAACTATCAGATGTACCATTTGGGATCAGTCAGGTCTCATCACTTTCCAATAGAGAAATTAATAATAAAGTTGTGAGGCGAGTGATGCTACTTGCACCTAGTGAATTGATCAGTTGGTTTGCGACCTGCCATAATGGGTAACAAGTTTCATTACCTAAACAGGTAGCTCACCAAAAATTTTTGGTTTGCTGGGATTGAGTGGAAAACATTAGGGACACGTTCTCTGACTCTGTACATTTTAGGTTCTAAGAATGTCTGACGAAGGAATCCTAATCAGATGGAGAAGACCATTTCTGGTGAGACGTCAAAGGGAAGTTCAATGACAACGGCTGCTGTTTTATGGTTGAGGCGCCAACTGAGGGTTGGGCGCCAAATCACTTCTATAAACTCCCTGATTTTTCACATTAATAAATAAGTCAAGTTCTTAGTAGAATTTTTATTGTGTTAAGTTCTATTCATCTTTAGGAAATTATTGTTGTAAAAATAATTGGGGATTCTTTTGTCATATAAAGAGTAAGGAACGAGGATCCTTAGAAAAGAAACTGAACTTAGATGTAAATTGCTGCAGACTCCACATGATGAGACAAAAGGCCATAAAATTCTGGATCTGAGAGTGGATCAAATTAGGCGGATAAGCGAAGCAGTCCCTAAAGTCAACATCAACAGTATTTTGTGGAGAAGTACAGTTCTAGCATTAGACCATAATTAGTTAACTATTCAACTATGGATAATATTTGTCATACTATTATCAATCAACTATCAATTAAATCAGACAAATCAAATTGTGCACAAATTGAGCTTATGCATTTAAGATTTGGAGCTTTTAATCAAGAGAGAACCCAGGATATAGACATCTTAACTCATGAGAAGAGTAGCCAACTCCCAACTTTTAACAATTGGTGCTCACTACAGGTGCCAATAGTTACCCAATTTTTAACAATTGGTGCTCACTACATAGGGTTTTTGAGTAGGATACACTAGTTTAAGATGTCATACAAGGACAATATAATAAAACCAATTGGAGTTGGCAACCTTCAACAAGAACGCATTTAATTCTTCTGATCACAGAGACTTTGCTGCCCTAAAGAAGAGAGTTACCAATATTGAGGAAGGAGGCAAAGATGCCTCCTATTTCAGCAATGAGTTTCTAGGGAAGATATAGTCATTAAAGAAGAAGGAATACGATCTAATTAAAGAAGTTTTATTCTTAAAAACTGAACATGAAGCGGATCACATTTGATTGCATTCATTCAGCGCAGACATAGAGCATCTAATGAAGCAAGTCAAAGAGTTGAAAACTCATAGATGCGATTGTGAGCTCTATGCAGTGACCAACGCCGGAGAAAGGACCTCAAGAACTCCAGTTGGAAAGTTGACTAATTAATAGAAATATGCTGACTGCATTTGCAGCCATTTTGGAGATGACTCCTGAAATCAATCCTCAAGTAAGTCGAGTAGCCAAACCAAGAGTGTTAACTAGAGAAATTTTGGAGGAATCTAGAGCTATGCCAAAATTGCCCACATTACATCAGGAGATGCCCCTGGGTTCTTCCATTTGTTCAACATAACAATGGTTGGGTATGGCTATCATCTAAAAGTCTTGATGGTGATGAAATGTTTGGACACTGACTGTCTGAATTTGGCGTTACCACATCTAGAGGGGGATGGCTGGTCTTACTTGGAGGCTAAGGCTGCCATAATAAAATATGTTGGAAGTCACACAAATATTCAGAATGTAAACAGGAATTTATTGGAATCCAATTTAAGAATGATGAATTCTTAGCAAGTTTCACAGATAAATTCTACTAAGAATTGCAGATTTTAGTTAAAACGAATGTACTGGACAATTTGATGCATGGATCGTGTTGTAAGCAACCCTTCAGCACTATTCCAATTTATATCAAATGATGTCTTCCATGTTTACAAATGAGATTACCACTCCACAAATGGTGGGTGATTTAGAGATAATAGGAGCCACATTTGAGGCCCTAAATAGAAGCTTCAAACCAAGTCCAGTTTAAATTTAAATCCTACGAAGGGAAATAAGAGCACTAAGGAGTTCAACAACCAAATTATGCCAGGAAATAGGCCCAAGGTGACCAAATGAACAGACAAGAAAGACATGCGCTGTTATAAGTGCACGTGAAAGGGAAACTTTGCTGCTCAATGCAAGAAGCCAAGGGAGCATATCAATGTGGTCCAGGCAAACCAGGACAAACCCACACAGGAGTCAGAAAAAGGGCCCACAGCCTAGATGGGGAACAGTCTAGAGCTGCGGTTAAGCCCATTCCCCCAATAACTTAAATGAAGAAATTGACATTATTGATCTATTCATCAATGATGACGACCAGGACCAGCTTTAGCAAGTGGTCAATTTAGATGTCAACTCAGTAACCAGATCTGGAGCAAAGTAATTGACCCCAAAATAACTAAGGATGTCGCTCTCCCATATGCATGAAAACTGGTGGACAAGATTTGATCCGCGGAGAATCTGGAAGAGTTGACTGAGGTCAGATTAGATGAGGAAAACCTGTCTATTCCCCTCAGCGCGATTAAGGAATAATTTCCTAATCTATCCGAGCAAATTATTCACACCCTCAATATGGCAAATACCACTGATATACACTCAGTAAATACAATTTTACAATACTCTGAGTGTAAATATATTGATATACTGTTAATTGAGTACAGATGCAGGCAATGATTGACAGTGGAGAGCCTATCAATATTGCCTTGACCAAGCTAATAAAGAATATGAGAATCTCATCTGGTTTGGATTAAAAGAAAGAATATGGGACCAATGGGCCATATGCAACCATCTCCTGTGGAGCATATATCACTTTACCACTCCAGTTTGGATCTTTAGTAGTATCCGCCCCACCAATATTTATGGCCAACTAAAACTATTACATTCTGATTGGGACGGAGTATCAAAGAAAGTACTGAGTTAAATGTAATTTTGAAGATAATATGTTGACCATATTGGGTCAGACACTACCTCTAGTTTATCAGAGAGATGAGTAAACTCAGCTGACCAGTAGAAACAATTTCATCAATCTTGATCTACATTGACAGTATAGTCCCAATTTGTTACCAATTAGTTGGCCAAAGGTAACGAGAAATGCCAAAGAAAGCCTGGAAAATTGGGGAATTCCGTTTTAGTCAAGAATTCAAGGACAATACCGCCAGGATTGCAGATCATAGTTGACACAGAATTCACATTGGAGATACCTGAGCTGTTGTATGGAGAATTCAGTAGCCCCTGGAAGAAGTCCAGTGTAGAGCATGTGTGGCTCCTGGAATAATTATTCCAGGCCATGGGGAAGTTTGAATTATCCTAGAAAACTTAAGTGAAAAACTGACGAAGATCAAGAAGAATCAGATCATCGCATTTGTTCATCTGATCCCAACAGCATAATTTAGGAATTTCATGATAGTGGGACCCAAAATGGGATGGGATTACCAGTTAGGGTTACTTAGAGAATCAATCTATTAGTCAATTAAGAGCAATTCCCTGATCTGATGGAAAGACAGCAGGAGTAATTGCTCAAACTATTTGAAAAGTATCAGAAATAGTTGCCCAGGATCATGATTTGGGACGTGCAAGAAATGTCATCCATAAAGTCCATACCAGGGAAAACTTATGATAAGGATAAGACCAATGTGATGGTCAAAGGTCGCTGGGGCAGTAGTGAAAGTAGAGATTAACAAACCTGCGAAGCTTGGGTTTCTGGTTCTGTCATTGAGTCTCTGGGCGAGCCCTATCTTGATTGTGAAGAATAAGGATGTCTCTAATTGGGAGGTGATTGATTATTGGAAGCTGAATAAAATAACAAAGAAGGATGTGTATCCACTACCATGCATCAAAGGTGCATTAGATAGATTTGAAGAAGGGAAGTATTTCTCCACAATGGATCTGATATTGGGATATTGGCAAATCGATTTGTCAATGGAAGACCAGGAGAAATGCGCAATCATCACCGCTCAGGGGTTTTATCAACCAACTAGGATGCCCCAAGGTCTTTATAATGCTCCTGAAAAGTTATAGAGGGCCATACACGCTATTTTAAATGATTTGAAGTTGTCATTCATCCTGGTGTACTTGGATGATATAATTGTGTTCAGTAGGTTTTTTAATGAACATTTACACCACTTGGAAGAAGACTTCATGATATTTTATGAAGGTAACCTGAAGACTAAGCTGAGCCTGTGCCACTGCTTTCTAGAAAGAATTGGATTATCTGGGTTTTGTGACAACTCTAGTGAACTGCAGCTGCAAGCCCAGAAGAATGAGGCCTTAGAGCGGATGGCCATCCTGAGAAGTGTCTGAAATAACAAAAGTGTTCCTTGGAATGGTCAGATACTACTGAAGTTTTTATGGGATCTCATGAGAATTGGAGAGTCCCTATTTCTTTTGCTGAAGCATCTGAAGAAATAATTATTTTGGAATGAAGAGGCCAAAGAGTTCTTTTGATAATTTTCACCGATATCTGATAGATTTTCCAAAATTAAATATCCAAATTTCAATTGAAAATTTATAGTACATACTGATGCCTCATTAATGGCAATTGGCGCTATCCTGAGTCAATTAGATGAGCTCAGAGATGAGCATCTTGTAGCTTATTTTGAGCCAGATGCTATTAGCAGCTGAACGGACTTACACCATTACTGAGCGTGAATTCCCTGTGATAATTTACGCCTGTAAACAGTTTTGGGTGTATATTTATGGAATGAACTATAAAGTTGTGATGGACCACCCTTCGCTGCGTTGGCTACATAATCTAAAAATTGGAAGGATGTCTGGCCTGATGGATTTCTATCTACAGGCTTATGATTAAGAGATACTTCACAGAGTGAAAGCTTCTCATCAGAATGCAGATGGCTTATTAAGGTTATTAATGGTTAAGTGGTATACCAGCAAGCAGATGAGCTTCTCCAGAGAATGGTAGATGGAGAAATCAGGAATGAGCCCTAAGTGATCCAAGATGTTCTTTGGAAAGCAAAAGAAAACACTGGACCATGGATGGACAAGTTTTTAAGATGATCAACGGAAAACTTTTACTATTCCCAAGACCATTGGAACGAGTGGCAATTGTTCAAGCCATCAATATGTTTGTCAGGAATGGAGGCCTGAGGAAGAAGACTGACCACATTCACCAGTACTATTACTAGGAGATATAATTATGATTTAGCAGATTTATTGCTTGCTGTGTGGAGTGTCAGTTGCATAAGCCTCACAAGAACACGACATGATATTGACTGGTATGCCCTGGATTTGCCTGGCACATGTGTCCATTAATGTGATGGGACCACTGACGATGAGTATAGGGGAGTTAAATACATAATAGTTTTAATCGATCATCTAACTAGATAGGTCAAGACGAAGGCCCTGGAAAAAGTGGACGCTACAAGAAATGTAAGGTTTATCCTGAAGCATGTCATATACCACCATGTATGCCCACAAGTCTTGTTAAGTGACAATGGAACGAATTTTAAATCCCATGTAATCTTAAGGTTGAATATGATAATGGGGATTCAAGGAGTCAAGTCAGTACCTTACCAGCAAGAGACGAATGGACTGGTAGAACGAGTCAATGGAATACTGGCTGCAACTCTGAGGAAGCTGGTTTCAAAGAGAACTTCTACATGGGGAACATACCTCAGTAGGGTGACAAATGCATATAAATTATTTCACCATATGGCAATGGAAAAAACGCCGTTTGGATAATTGTATGGAAGGAAGAACGCATTACTGCCAATTCTATATCTGGTGGTTGAACCAGATCAGGGATGAGTGCTGAGCAGTACCAGCTCCAATTATCAAATATTTGATCAAGGTGCAATTACAAGAATTTAATATGACCTTTAAGAAGAGAATTAGGAAAAAACAATGTATGATAACAATTGACCAGCATTATCAGAATACCAAATAGGAAATAAAGTTGCCTATTGTGATATGCTTGGTTTCAGAATAAGAAAAAGCTAGATGTGTTGTGGCCAGGTCCACAAACTATTATCGCCATGATGGTAATGGACGCCTATTACATCAAGAACCTCAAAGATGGAAGAATTTTGAATTGAGTCCATGCCAAATATTTAAGCAGTGAATCAAAGAAAAAAAAACTAAAGTGTTCCTGAAGGACTGCTGAATCATAGAGATGACTAACTCCATATAATTTATGGTTAAGTCCTAAAAAAGGGACTGATGAACCAAAATAAATGTATAAGTCTTGAAAAATAAGACTTTTGAACCATTGAAAACTGGTAGGTCGGAAAATACATAGGAACCAGTTTGGGGAATAAATAAAAAAATGGACCGCTGAGCTGAGTGAAGTTCATGGCCATATAAAAAATAAGAAAACAAGATTGATAAAAATATACAAAAAACATTAAATGCACATAAAAAAGACCTATTTTTATAATTTTTATTGGTTATCCTTGACTAAGGGATGATTCAGCCTATGTTGTCTCTTGAGGGAGGTAGGATCTATAGCAGTAGGGGCGAATAAGCTGTTAAATTCTATGTGAGATCGGATGCTAGCAAGAGCTAGACCTACTCAAAGCCAAGTTCATTTAGTGGAGGCTGATCCCTAAAAGAATGCAACGAGGTGAAGAGAGATAAAGGTATTGGTACTTTGCAAGCGTGATACCCCAGATTGTGGAGGGAAGCAACAGAACAAGAAGAGGAATTTAGCAAATAACCCCATTTAATTATTGATATGGCACTGGAGCTGGAAGATTGGTCTTGAGTGCTTGCTGGCAGGCTTTGTCAATAACATTGGACATATGAGCCAGCAACGTGCAAAGGATACTAGGTAAGGTTGCTGAATTATGCCCCCAATTAAAGCCATAAGGGGAAGGTACTGATGGGACGCGCCAGAAACGAGATAGTCATTTAAAGAATGGATGCTATCCTGAAGCCAATGACTACAAGCTTCTTGAATCTAAAAACAGAATGAGTGATGGAATTTGGGAGAGGCTAAAAAGCTTCGTGGCTCAACTAAAAAGAACTTGGCTGGTGAAACAAAGGGCATAGGCTGCAACATCTTGATCGAGGATGTTTGTAAGATTGGAGGGGTTCAGAGCTATGGAAAGAGCCTCAGTCACTTGGGTCCTTAATTCTGAGTAGGTGAGATCAAAATGTTTACGATTTCCAATGGCCAGTTCTTTTGAAAAAACAGATGGTTTATAAAATTTGTCTAGTCAGAAAAGGAACTCCAGTAAGCAAGTCAGATCTGGAAAAGAATAATCAATCAATATTGGATGGCTTGCTTCAGGAGGTTTGACAAAGATAGTAGGATTATCTGTGAAAGGAGCCGAATCCAGGAGAGTATCAAAATCAAATTTGGGAATCATTGACAGCGGGAGAATTGGCTGTGAGTTATGTGAGATGGTCACTAATCTGGATTTGTCAAGGTTGGATACTGTTTCCAGTAGTTCTGCAGAAGGAATTCCTACAGGTGCTTCACTGGGAGTATGAGTCCTGGGGACCATAGAAGAGATTTCTTCGTGCAGATAAACTCATCAGTTAGAAGAGCCAAGCATCTTTATCAGACAGACTGTCGAGCAGTTTCTGGTACCAAGATTCTGAATTTGACATATGAGCTGGCCAAGAGGGGGATGCCGGACTTTTTATAAAAGTTGACATTATTCACTTTATTGTAAATTAAGCACTAATTTTGGAGAAATTAATCTAAAATTAATGAGATAAGCTCTATAGAGAAGAATTAAGAATGATATGAGCAAAAAAAGTTATCATGAGAAAATAACAAGAGCGAATATAATAGAACATTCTTAATTAGCCATGAGATAAACATTGATGGCAGTGACCTCCTGTCAAGGAAGAGGAGGAAAACAGAAAATTAAGGACGCCAGACCAAGTTCCTGAATATGACAACAGGTAATATGCCCTGACTGGGGGGAAACTGGCTTTCTGGGACTAGCATTGTCATGAGTAAATTGATCAGCCTGTCATGACAGTGGGTAGTGAGGTCCACGCTTTGAGAAGGTGGTAGCAAGGAGAAAAAGGAAGAGAACTGCATGGTAAAGGTTTTCCTGAGCAGCGTTGAGTGAATACCAACTATAGTCCACTAGAAACAAAATATATTCACCTAGTCCAAGGCGGTATTCTCCTGTCCTGATCCTATTATCATTGATAAATCTAGGCAAGAGGGGGAGTGTTGAAATTTTTTCCCATATTTCCAACCCCGTAGATTACTTGTGGATTGCTAGAGGATTCTTCCTGATGGCGAGTGAATTGGATATTGCTTCACCCCAATTTTGGGCTAAAAATGCTTGGGGGATTTTAGGTAATTCGCCAGGTTTGCATCCATTGAGGATTGATCCAGGTGAAAGCTTAAAATCTTGTCAAGCAGAGTTGCGAACGAAATGGGGGCTTCTGATAATTGATCATTAACTATCAGGTGTACCATTTGGGATCAGTCAGGTTTCATCACTTTCCAATTGAGAAATTAATAGTCAAGTTGTGAGGCGAGTGATGCTACTTGCACCTAGTAAATTGAACAGTTGGTTTGCGACCTGCCATAATGGGTAACAAGTTTCATTACCAAAACAGATAGCTCACCAAAAATTGTTGGTTTGCTGGGAATGAGTGGGAAACATTAGGGACACGTTCTCTGACTCGGTCCATTTTAGGTTTCAAGAATGTCTGACGAAGGAATCCTAATCAGATGGAGAAGACCATTTCTGGTGAGACGTCAAAGGGAATTTCAATGACAACGGCTGCTGTTTTATGGCTGAGGCGCCAACTGAGGGTTGGGCGCCAAATCACCTCTATAAATTCCCTGATTTTTCATATTAATAAATAAGTCAAGTTCTTAGTAGAATTTTTTATTGTGTTAATTTCTATTCATCTTCAGGAAAAAATTGTTGTGTACAATAATTGGGGACTCTTTTATCATATAAAGAGTAAGGAACGAGGATCCTTAGAAAGGAAACTGAACTTAGACGTAAATTTCTGCAGACTCCACATGATGAGACAAAAGGCCATAAACTTCTGGATCTGAGAGTGAACTAACTTAGTCAGATAAGGGAATAAGTCCCTAAAGTCAACATCAACAGTATTTTGTGACGAAGTACTTGTCTTACATCTGACCATAACGGGTTATCTAATCACCTGTTGATAATAGTCGTCATACTATTATCAATCAACTATCAACTACCATCAGACAACGCAATTTATGCATATATCAAACCTGTGCAGTTAACAATTGAGGACTTTTAATTGGTGAAGAGCCCAGATTCTTAATATTTGGTACTCATGAGAAGAGCATTTAACTCCCAATTTTTTACAGCATGTGATACTAAGAGGAATTATAGTAACTCTGTCAGATGTCTCACTAGTACACAAGCAGCCAATGAGTTCTTGGTCAGTTTTGTACAACCATCCATTAAGCACAGAGTTAATTCTAAGCGTATAGACTTGATTTCACCGAGTTGGTTTGCACAGGGTATTAGCCATTGAGTAACCAAATTGGACAATATGAAGATCGCCGACTTTCTAATAGAACTTGATAAATTATATATGGAGTTATCGCCCCATATTTCGACCTTTATTTAATATAAATCGCAGACTTATCTGCAACCACTTAATCACTGGGAAAAGACCTACCCTTCAATCCTCTATGTGACTCTTTATATCTTGGTTCCCCAAGCTGGATGCATCCTCAGCTTGGTAGTCTTCTATTCGTCTTCTCTCTCTAGAAGCTCTTTTTTATATCAAATCTTGGCGTAATTCCCCTTGATTCGCCAAATAATCAACATTTCAATCGATTATTTTTCATATACCTTTCCTGTTAATCATGGGACTCATCTCAATTTATACTCAATCTGCTAATATAAGTATCATCCAGTCATATCAACTTCCCGACATTACCCCCTTTGACTGGATGATAGACACTTACTGTTTATATGCTTGAAGAAGCTTTGCATGAACTAAGTTGATAATCCAACCCCCGCAGGTTTTTTTATAATGTAACATCCATGCCAGTCTTCTCGATTATCTCTAATGGCCTGGCCCAAATGTTGGAGAGCTTTTTTCACCCAACCCATGCTGGTCATGGAATAAGACATGTTCTCCTACTGCAAACAGTGGAAGTCCACTTCGTCACTTCTGATCATCTGCTTGATTGCAAATCTTCTTGCCCAAAATAGTGGAGTAGGCTTCCATCAGCAGCTTGATCAATGTGTCCATAAGAGTCTTCTAAATATAGCTGTGGGTCCACCCCACCAGTATCATCTACACATGAGTAAAGCAAGGATGGCAGAGCCAGATGTCAACCATAAAACAGTTGGAACAGGCTCTTACCAGTGGACGAATGATAGCTGATATTATACGTTAACACAGCTGTAGGTAGAAGGGCACTACATTCTGAGGGTCAATCCTTTACCAATTTATGGAGTAAGTTCACTAGGGCTCCGTTGACCCACTCCACTATTCCATTTGATTCCGGATGATAGGGGTGATCAAAACCCCACAGATTGCCGTCAACTCATTCAACTTTGGAAGGATGTGCGAAGTGAAGTTGGTTCCATTATACATCAGAATGAATTGTGGGCAGCCATGTCGCTGTATAACGCTCTCCATAATAAACTTGACAGTGGTGACCGCGCACAAATCTTTAATAGCCCTGACCTCAACCTATCAGGTCAAATGATTGATAGCGACGATTATATACTTGGACTGATTGGAGCTAGCCAGCAGAGGCTCACTACATCAATAGAGACGGTGTACCAGGCGAACTGGGGTTTAACCAGCCGGTATGTGGTCTTCTTGTGGAAAGGCTTTTCCACTTGACACTGATGGCAACAACAAACCGTTTCCAGTATGTCAAAATGCATACTCTCCCAGTAGTATTGGGGTCACAAAAACTCTAGTGTTTTCTGCAATCCTCCATGTCCTACAGCCCAATGAGCATCCATAATAATTGAGGGTCTATCTATAGGTTAAGGGAAACTCAGCACTGAGTCTCCGATCTGCTTAAATAATCCTTTCCCAAATAGAAAAGTATCCTCCCTGAGTCCATCTTCTGCCTTGATCACCTGTGGTGGCTCATCCTGGGTATTTGTTTGCCACCATCTTGTCATACATTATGTTGGCTAAATCCGCCGTGATAGTGACCGTTGGCAGCTGAGAAAGACAATCCGCATTATAATGTTTTGCTCCCAGATGGTGTATAATCTTGAAATCATACGCATGGAGCTTCAGAGCCCAACGTGCGAGCCATCCTTCTGGTTCATGCAGATATTGCAGCCAGCGCAAGGAAGCGTGGTCCATCACTACTTGGAATATTACCCCATGTAAATATACCCAAAACTGTTTGTAAGCATAGATCACTGATGAACACTCCCACTCAGTCACAGTGTAGTTTTGTTCGTGACAGTTCAAGCTATGACTATAGAATGTGACAGGATGCTCCACACCGTCATCATCCTTCTGGGATAATACTGCCCCTATAGTGGAGAGAGATGCGTCTGTTTGCACTATGAACTGTCTGTCAAAGTTGGGATATTGCAAAATGGGTGCGCTTGCTAACACAGTTCAAAGTACATAAAAAGCTTTTTAAAATAGTTTCATCCAATCAAAAGAAGCATTCTCTTCTCAACAACTCAAAGAGTGGGGCCCCAATGCAACTAAAATTAGTAATGAACTGTCAGTAATACCCGACCATCCCCAGAAAAACTTGAATGTCCCGCTTACTACCTGGACAAGTCATCTTTACTTATCGCTTCCACTTTAGCTGGTTGTAGTTTAAGCCCATTTAGATCCATGAAAAACCAGAGGTATTCTAATTGTTCTTTAAAGAAATGGCACTTCTGAGGCTTAATTATGATATTGGCAGCAGCGAGGCGCTGAAATTCTTGTTCCAAGTGCACAAGGTGCTTTGTAAATGTCCCCAAGAACATATTGATGTAATCGAGGTAAACTAAGACGCAGGACAGCTTAAAACACCTAAAATTATATCCATGACATGCTAGAATGTAGCCGGGGCATTGTACAACGATTGTGGCATGCAAGTCAGCTGTAATGACCCTCTTGAAGTGATGATCACAAATTTCTCCTGTTCTGCTGATGGAAATTCGATCTGCCAGTATCCCAAGATCAGATCCACGGTGGAAAAAAATTCGCCCCACCCAATCAGTCTAATTCATCGTCAATCCACAGAAGAGGGTAGGAATCCTTCTTTGTTACATTATTGTGTATGCAATAGTCAATAACCACTCGATTTGAGCCATCTTTTTCTTTACAATGACACAGGTGATGCCCACTGATTATTTGACAGCTCTAGCATCCCTTGCACGATAAGTTTATCCACCTCGTCAGAGACAACCTCTTCCACCACTTTTGATCACCTAATAGTTCGCGATCAAATGAGAGGGTGATCCCCCGTATCTATCCAATGTACCACCCCTTGAGTGCACCCCAAATTATGGTCGTCATGTGTGAAAATATCTTGATACTTTTCAAATAATTCCATAGACTAATCTTGCTGTTCCACAAATAATCCTGTATGCGCTTCCCGTGGAACCACAGTCAATATGCAAAATGATGAACTTGCCTGTAGTCAGAGATCCTCCCATGAGCCAAATTCATGAATACGGCGAACTTTCTCTATAGGAACTATGTGTAGGTAAGCCACCACTTGGTGCCGCTGGATCATTATTGTCTCCTTCTGTAAGTTCGCTAGCAGCACTTTCACCTCTTCATTCCCAGGTAGCAGTAACCCTGGAGCCACATGTGGTTCAGGCCATGCGTGCTGGTGAGGCACCAAAATTTCTCCATAAAGCCCTTTAGGGACATTGATTTCAAGCTCAGTCCCTACTTTGCACTGGTGTCCAGACGGTAGGCTCAAAGCGCTTGCTGCCCAAAGCGGGATCCCTTTGTGCTCATAAATCTGGTTAGGGAGGGCCCTGGTCCGCTGCTTCAGTCATTGATAGAAAACATGAATCACTCCATCGCTGTATGCTTGATTGATTTGACTATAGCAGAATGGATCCGTTGGGATTCCACAAGAGGTAAAATAGAATGGGGATCTGTTGACCTAGAATAGTAAGAGTTTCCTCCGCCATATTTATCACAACACCAAATTTCCTAATAAATGCAGCACCAATTAACATGTTGTAGTTGTTATTTGGCAAAACCACTGCCAGAGAAGAAGCCCAGACTAACCCAAATCATAAAGGCAACGCGCTATATGCTCCTTCAGACACAGTGCTATGCGTCCCCGCGGTCCTGTATACTACTCGATGGTCCACATCAAGTTTCAACATAAGTTTAGTTACCAGCCAGGTAGAGACTATGTTCACAGGGGCTCCCATGTCTATGATAGCGAGGATTTTCTTTTGTTTTGAACGAAAATGTCACAGTAAGTACATTCTGAGTAAGAAGAACCATCAGTGTTTATTACATGTATTTCCAAAGGCTTTGTGTTACTCAAAAAGGAGGAAATGCCCTTGCCGACCTGAGGATACTCACTAGCGATTTTTCCACCAGAATGGCTACATTAACCCCTACTAAAGAGGTGACGTCCGTCGAGGGATCTGCGCTGCTGGTGCCAGTCTGCTCCAGGATCTGCCACGCATATGGCTTCTGCACGTCCTGGCGGAACTCGGGGTTCAGGGGTGCATTTTTTCTCTTGGAAGCAGAAGCAGGGGTATCCAATGGAAGCTGTTGGTGTAAAAAATCATTCGATTGAGGTTTGACTTCTATCTGAAAAGACTTTTGGGAATCGTCAGGGACAAGTGAATTGGACTTAGTTGAGGTAGAGCGTCCCATATCTACTCCACTCAAGCTTTTTTTTTTAGTACTAGATGGTCCCATCCACTCAAGCTTTTCACTGCTCAGTTTTCTCAGATGGCATCTTATACACTTGTGGTTTTCTAGGGCAATTAACTGCATAATGTCTTTTCATCCGCACTGGAAACAAGTATTCATAAAAGGTTCACATAAATAGCTTGTGGCAGAAGGACCAGCTCAGAGGTTGATGTTATGGTTCCAAGGTCGTGGACAAACTGCAAAGCGTACATAGGCTGAAAGGGGTCCACTAATTTTTATGAGAGATGAACACATTCCAGTGGTTGATAACCTAGTTGCTGCGGCCCATATCCTGAAGAGTTTGGAGCGGAGACAGCAGAGGTTATTCGGACTATGTTGGGGGCGCTGATCATTGTGGAGAGTCGTCATAAGGTGTTCAAAATTTGGATAAGTCTGGCATATCCATCCAAGACATGAGAAATAGCATTATATAGTTCCTGATGTAATTTGATGGCCACCATCATCACTATAATAACATCCTCTGCAGATAAAATGTTATCTCCGAGTAGTACATGTGCTTCTGCTGAGAAACGTTCAGAAAATTCTAACAGGGTCTTGTTTTGGTGAAACTGTATATTCATAAAGTCGGCTTTCCATTGGGCCATCTTGGTAGCGCCCTCAAACAGCTGGAGAACAATTGCTTTAACTTCTTTGTAGAATAATGAGCTATTTATAAGATAGCAGGTAACTTGATCAGCGCTTTCCACATCTATAGCGGACAGCAACAGTTTCACTTTCCATCAATCAGAAGACCCTTCCAAAGCAAATTTGAAACGCTTAAAGTAACCGCGTAGATTCCCATTATGTCTGAAAGGAGGTAATTTTTCGTTTTGAACAACTTTGCCTTGCTCCAGGTTCCTGCCGCAAGGAGCAGGAAAATTGGTTCTGGAGTGACTACTGGAACCACCCCTTTGTAAAAATTATACGGCTGGATGGATGGACTTGAATCCATTGAAAAGGACTTGGAAGAAGTGGTGTTGCACGGGGGTCCATTGTAACTCCCAAGGTATATTAGTTTGCTGATCCTTAGCATCCTTCCCCAAATCGCCACTAACTGCACCACTTCCCCCAGCTCCAGCGTGCTCCACAAAATGTTTTTGATCAACTGCTCCGCTTTAACCAAATAGCATCTACACCATCCATCCTGGAATTCCTGTTGCAGTGTTTCATACTGATGTTGCAACTCCTGACGAAATTTACTTTTAACGTTCAGTTTCTGCTCCATGACTTGTAGTCATGAGAGGACATCTTCGGTTATGGTTTGCATGTGGGCATAATGCCAGCTAGTGTAATCCGCTTGTTGATTGGCATCATTTATTTGGTTAAAGAGGGAGGCTTGTTCCTGTACCAATTCCTCATTGGCCCGTTGAAGGGTATCAAGACGCCCTTGCATGTCCGCATACTCTCTTGTCTCACTGATCAGAAGAAGGAAGGCTCGATGGTGCTCCACCTGGTTAACAACTTAAAGTTGTGTAACCTGATGGAATAGCTGGATATTCGGGAGATGTTAACCAAAAAATAAACGCGTTATCTGTCATCTTCTGGTTACTCCATTTGATACAAAGTTCAGTTAATTCAGCTGATAAGGAGCTGACTTGGTCCGCCACTTGCCATTACATCAGTGTCATTTTTTCCTTAAGCTATGCTGTCACTGCTTAAAGAGCTTCCGCCCATTCAGCTAAATCTGTTATAAAGCGCTCAGTATTATTACCCAATGTTGTTACGTCCTGAATTCACTCCGCTAATAGGCCATACCAATCCAACAGTTCTCTTATTACTCAAAATTCTAAATTTAATTGTGGTACCGAAATTTCCAATCAACGGCGGACATCCCCAACACAATGGTCCCTCTGTACCAGCGCACCTTGTACCTCCAAAAATGATTGATCGAGGCAGTGAGCAGGAAGTGAGTTATCATTTTGCTGTGCTTAAGCAAACCATAATACATCTCCAATTTCTATATTTTGGAGAGCCAGCAAATGCAGTAGCTGGCAAATTGACAGTTGCACATAAGTGACTAGATACTCCCCAACTCCGTGGGTACCAAGGTGGCAAGCCAACCCCATTGTAGTTGCATCCAGATAAGACATGTGTAGAGTGTAGCGATTTTCTCGGTTTTTTTAGGCTCTAGAACAGACTCAGGGCGTATTCCCCAGCCTCATCTTTGTATAGGTGATATCCGCGCAACAGCCAGTCCATAATATCTTGCAGCTTCTGAGGAGTCACATTTGTGGAGCGTCCTTGTTGGTCAGTCATCAGCTCAGGGCAATTTTCTAATTGCAGATTGATCATAACTTCATCATCCCCCAGTTTGGTTACAGTAAATAATATCAGTTTGTTGTTAGGTGCCTCCTGTGGTTATTCAGCATACCGCGTGTGGAATCTGATCAAATTTTATTTAATATATTTTTAAATTCATTGCGAGGAAGGCTGACCATGGGATGGACACTTCCGAATTTGACCCAAAAGAAACAACACTTAGTAACAGGGAAGGCACCCCAGAAAAGCGATGCTATCTCCTGTTGCCAGTGGGAATGTCAAGAGAGGGAGGGAAAGGGAACGTGTGAAGGGGCCGTAGCCACAATTGAACACGTTTGGAGGAAAGGGTCTGATTTGATGAACCAAACTGGGAACCAGAATGAGACCAGCTGTTGGTGACGTGGTGGGAGGTATCCAAACATCCACGCCTGAAAGTGGTCCACCAAATGAGACTGGAATCTGTGGACAGTTTCTGGGAGGGTGGGGGTGGAGCCTGCGATGGCTTCTAAGACAATCGTGTGGATGGTCCACATGGCTATTGCAACCACCAGAGCACAGAGGGAGGGTGGAAGGGGGAGGCCATTGATAGAGCAAACATATCTCTTGACAGGCTGAAGGGATGTGTTTGATCCTGGCCAAGCAGACGTTGGACTTCGAGCCATATCATTCTAGAGGTAGGACACTTCTCCATGCGGTGGAATAGCGTTCCATACTGGCCACAGATGACGCAGAATGAGTGTAAAGCGTTAGAGCGCTCAGCTGTACGGTATACCTGCCTCAGGCAGCGCCACACATGGGAACGGATTTGAGGCTGCAACAGAGGATGGTGTGCATATTTCCAAATAGTCTTCTGAGTCTCAATGGAGTAAGGGATGTCCATCATGTCCAGTTGTCCACTTTGGATAGGACATGGGGTCGTGTGGGGATCACTCCATCTTGGATGGGTAGCCCCTGTACCTCTTGTGTGAACTGAGGAGAGGGGCGGCCTCTCTGGGCTGTGTGTCTGCTAATACAAATTCTCCACTCAGCGCTTCGCATGGAGAGGAGGATTCGTTTATAGTGGGTTTTAGTCCCGTGAGGACCTGTGTCCGATGGGTGTGAAGCCAGTTATTTCATCAAGGAGTGAGGGTTTAATGGATTATTAAGGCCCAAGGCGCGGGAGAAGTTGGAGCAGGCCGCGCGGGACCAGTGTTGGGAGGGGAGCGTAGGGGCGGTGACGGCTACAATCCAGGTGCCCAGGATCTTGGCAGCATGGGCTTTGAAGTCAAGCAGGCCCATGCCACCATTATGATGAGGGCCAAACATGACCTCTAACCGTACTGGTGGTGGGCTGCCTGACCAAAGCCATCCTTGCAGAAGGGCATACAAGGATTTGAAAAAGCTTGGGGAGAAGGGGATGGCGTGGGCTCCAAACCAGACTTTGGAGAGGAGCATAGAGGTGGCTAAAACAACCCTGCCAGTAAGGGAAGTAGGGTGGGCTCTGAGGGAGGCGATGCGCTTCATCACGTTGTCTAGAATATGACTTTCCATTACTTCTGATGCATACCCGCCTGCCTCCACACACACACGCCCAGATGGCGGACCAGCCCTATGATAGGGCGTGGCACGAAAGGGGAGCACTAATGGGGCGGTGTGGGGTGATCTGGGAGGGCGAGCATGTGTGCGAGCAATTGGGCTGGGCTGGGCACTGGTCGCTGGGGCCCAGCAGGTTTGATACCAACCAAGGAGGATAATAATAATTTTGGAAGTGTTCAGTGAAGCATTACTTACCCGGGAATACCCTGGATGAGAGCTTCAAGTGCGCGTGCGTCTTTATTATTAGACACCCCAACCACACAGTCGTCTGCAAACGCAATCTTGACTGGGGCTTGGCCTGGCACATGGACCCCAGTGAGTTGGGCATTTACGTTTTGAAGTAGTGGGTCAAGGCTGAAGTTGTATAAGAGGGGGCTAAGGGGGTCTCCTTGTCATAGGCTCCTTTGAGGGCGAACTACTTCTGTTAGGAAGCCAGGGCCATGCACTGCCATTGTTGCAGATTCCGTGAGCAGCATTACATAGTTGATGAAGCGAGGGGGTAAGCGGAATTTATGGAGGAAGGCCCTGAGGTATTCCCAGTTTAAAGTATCATAGGCCTTCTGTTGGTCCAAGAATACAAGTGCCCCAGAGGCTGTGGACTGGCATACATTAGCCACAGAGTGCACGTTGTCCCAAATTGACCTTCTAAGTATGAAACCAAATTGTTCTGGGGAGATGGTGGCAGATGCTACAACCCCTAAACGGTTAGCCATGATTTTAGTTAAAAATTTTGTATCCATGTTAGTTAAAGAAATGGGGCGCAAGTTGCTAAGTTTAGCTTGTCCCCTTTCTTGAAGAGTGTGGCGGTGAAGGCCTCTTGTCCTCCTGGTAGGAGGCGCGTTTCCAGAAGGCTCTGGTTAAGTGAGGCAAGCAGCAGTGGGGATAATTATTTAAAGTACTTTTTATAGAATTCATATGGAATGCCATCTGGGCCTGAGCATTTCAAATTTGGTGCAGGGCGGATGGCTGTCCATAGTTCATTCGAAGTAGTCAAATTCATTATCTCCAGGTATTGGGAAATGGTGCGGATGTGGGTTCAGTCGAAAAATTCTGCCACTTCAGCCAGCTGAATTAGATCATATTGGTATAACTTGGAGTAATACTTTTGTATTTAAATTGCCACTTTGGCTGGCGTATCCACGATGGAATCATCCAATCTTCGCACCTGTGTGCAGGCCACACTCTGGTGTGGTGCAAAATTTTTTTAAAAAATATGCGGTGCACTTGTCACCCTCTGTAATGCGTTTGGCCCTGTACTGAACACAAACCTGATGTTTGTGTTGCCTTATGAGCGCGTTGAGGTGGGCGGCTGCTTCCGCCCACTTCCAGCCCCATGCAGGGCTGTAGCCTGTAGCTGGGATGTTGGACTCCAGGTGTGCCAACTCTGCCAGAGTGTGCAAAATGACAGCCGATGTGGCTCGTGAGCATTGAAGGGAGAGGTGGCGAGAGTGGCGGATGGTATCTTCTTTGAAGGCTGACCATGTGGAGATGGGGTCTGCACAAAATGGTGTAACAAACTCTTTTGCCAAAGTTGCTGATTCCACCCAAGTGAAAAAACTGGCGATGCAAGTTTGGTAGGGCGGAGTTTACAACAATGTGGAGCCTTAGCCACTGTGACAGGTAGGTGGTAGGTTATCAAGACCAGCCGGTGGTCAGAGAATTCAATTTTTGTTGTGTGGAAGTGGGAAATGTGAGGTTGGAATTTCGCCGGTGTAAGATAAGGTCGATGCAGGTCATGGACCTTAATTGGCTGTTGTGGATGTGGGGGCGCATCATGTTTTTGAGCAGCGGGGCTTGCCATGGCAGCGCATCCATTAAACCAAGGGTGGCCTTTAGATCGCAAAGTTCTACATGACCCTGGGGGTGTAGGAGGAGGAAGGCCAACGGTCTATGGGTGTGTTTAGCCAACAGTTCATGTCGCTGACTACAAAAGGGTCTGGGGGTAATGGGAGGGATTTGACCAATGAGAAAAATTCCCAATGCTCTCATGCACAGGTTGGGGCATAAATGTTGATGATAACATGCTCCACATCTGCCCACGAGAAAGTGACAATGAGGACGTGGCCATTGAGGAAGGATTCCGATAATAAAAATTTGAAAAAATTGTTTTTCTGAACTAGCACCCCACAGTGCTCTGACCAAAAGGATAGGGATGGGAGGAGCATGGTTTTCCAAGCATCCTTGAAACCTCATGGACAGTGGGACTCCTGGATGGCCAGGATATCCACGGGTAAATTTAATTGTAAAAAACTCAGTTTCCTAGCCTGGGATGGTGTGGCCTTGAGTCCAGCAATATTCAACGTCCCTAAAGTGAAGGTTTCCCCCATTGCACCTTAGGTGCAAGGGGGTGGGCACTTGGGCCCACTAGCCTCCTCTAGATCCCCACAGGCCTTCACGGCAGTGTGAGTGTTTACAGCAATGCTATCAGTAGTTCTGTTAATTTTAGCAGAAAGGTTAGCGTTGGCTTTTGTCTTCACTTTTTGTTTCCCCGATGTTAAACAAATTTTTTGTGGTGCGGATGAGTTTGATGCACCAACAATCAGATCAAAAAAATTTTTCAGGTAGGTTGGACCCCAAGTCAGTTTCAACTGGAGCTTGATTGCAAAGATTGGGTGAGATCGAGTCACCCATCGGATCCTCAGATTTTGGTGGCCCAACCAGCATGGGCTTCCCAATCTGATTGGTTGAGGGATTCCCAAGTTGCTTCCACCGCGAAAAATTGGATGTCATCCTAGCGTTGGGAGTGTGGGATAGTGGTGACTTTGGCCGCTTCCTTTGATGTGGCCCTGCGGGCCTGCTTGGCCTTCTTCTGCTCTTGTGGGGAAATAGGTTTAACCAGTAGGTAGCAGCCTTGTGCTCCCCACGTGAAGGCCTCTTTGGTGCTTGTAGTTGGTTCATAGTGCGCCTCTCCGCTGGCCATGGCTGCTGATGGATGCTCTTGGAATGTGATGCCCTCCTTGGTGGGGCATGCATGTGCCTTATGGCTGAACGCATCACAGTGGGTGCAGATGGGGGGTGCGCTGTCCACGGTTACCTGTAAAGGGTGCATGGTATGCCCTTCAATATTGATATACGTGGAGTGTGGGATCTGGGTTAGGTTCTTCGCGATCTCCTCAGTTGGGGTCAGAACTGCGATGGCTTTGACAGTGCATAGGTTTGGCATCAGTGTAAAGCGTTGCATCTCAAAAGATTGTATTTCGCCATATACAGTGAGACCATCTTTCAGGTGCTGCTCCAAAATGGAACATTTTACCATAGTAGGCAAAAATTTAAACGTGAGGAAAATTTGGTTGGATTTTGTCCATCTGGTGCGTTTGTTTTTGATGACTTGTTGCCCTTTGGGGAGGTCGATCACTATGCGCACTGCAGCAGTCTTGTCTGCTGCCTCCTTGTTTTTAAAACTGAGGTCCAGCCAACCGTGTGACATGGAGTGAGGTGCGACATACACTGCGGTTAGGAAAAAAATGTGCACATCCCCACAAAATTTTTCCCATAAAGCTGTTTGTTGGATGTCCAGAAACACACAGAATCCGTATTCCACTGGCAGGAGTAGTTGGGAGTGTGGCGTGTTGATGTACTGGTTGCATTGTGCTTGCCAAATGAGATTTCTGGGGAAATAGTGACCACCGGATTTTTATTTTTTTCTATTCCGCCGGTTTCTCTGGGGCGTTTTTGAACGTTTGAGGCCGCGGGCCTAGCACCTGCTCCTCTTACCTTACTTGCCCAACTGCTCCCTGACATGGGCGCAGACTAATCTCCTCTGTGAGATTATCAAACTAGAATCAGACTTGAATTGAATAAGTTGCAAAAGTGATTGCAATGAGAGAGAAAAGTTGCAAATTTTGTTGTAATGAATGAGGGCTCGTTATTATATCCTATTGTCAAAGAACTACAGTTGACCAGTGGCCCCCTGAAGTGAGCACCACTGTTGATTATTGGCGTATAGACTTGATCTCGCCGAGTCAGTTTGCATGGGGTATTTGCCACTGAGCAACCAACTTGGATGATATGAAGATCTCCGACTTTCTAATAAAACTTAATAAACTATATATGGGGCTTTTGCCCTTATTTCAACCTTTATTTAATATAAATCACAGACTTATCTGCAACCACTTAATCACTGGGAAAAGACCTACCCTTCAATCCTCCTTGTGAATCTTTATATCTTGGTTCCCCAAGCTGGATGCATCCTCAGCTTGGTAGTCTTCTATTCGTCTTCTCTCTTCTAGAAGCTCTTGTTTATATCAAATCTTGGCGTAATTCCCTTGATTCGCCAAATGATCAACATTTCAATCGATTATTATTCATATACCTTTCCCATTAATCTTAAGACTCAGCTCAATTTATACTCAATCTGCCAATATAGTAGCAAATCATCCAGTTATATTAACTTCCCAACACACAACCAAAAGATTCTAGCTTGGCAGAATCTAGAACTTACAGAGATGTACAGAGTTTAAGATGAAGAGTGATTTTCCCAAATTAACATACTGGATAAAGTAGATTTCAGCTTCAACAAAGTCAGAAAGGCTATTATCAACAATACAGAACATGCCAACAATGCTTTAGAAGACTAAATAATTTGTAAGAACAACTCAATTTTAAATTTTTCTTATATGCAGCTGAGTATTCACACACCATGACTTGACCTGTGAGTTGGTCCATAATACCAATAAATGCTGCCAGAACTTGGAAATTACTCCAACTTTCTGTCTTCTTGGACCAAATTTATGACTAAAGATGCCACTTTTGTTTACATAAATCATCTAAATTTTAAGTAATGCACTTTTAGCTTGATTAATATGCCTGAACTGAGCTGGATAATTTACAAAAGTGCGCTGAGGATCTGGACGCGATGCCAGTTGAGCCAAATTTTATGGTGAGGATTTCGCTCAAATACCTGAGAATTTTTGAAACTCCTGTAAACAGCGTTGTTAGTTCAAGCCAAGAATGGAAAATTAGTTTAGGAGAAGCAAGAGCATCAAATCCGCTATCAGCAACGGATGACAGTGTTGCTTACTTGACCAAAGATGTCCAGCATATATTGACTTCTCAAATTAAATTTAGAAAAGAACGTGAGAGCCTTAAGAAGGAAGTTGTTGCTCCCAAGAGGAATCTGCAACTGCTCATCTAGTCCTTGAGGTGTCAGAATAGTGATCCTCTAAATATTTTGGAAGAAAAAGACTTGGAAACTACCCAAGGCCCAAAATCAGGAGTCCAAAACTAGCAGTTTGGAAAAGTTTCAATAAGCAGAGTTTTAAGGGGTTGAGACGGATTCTGAAACTGATATTTTAGACATTCATTTATGCCAAAATTTTGGCTACTATCCCAACTCTGGATAGAACTTAGAGCAAAGGTGGGTCAATTCTATTAGAGGATTCCTTAAGACGTTTGAACTCCAGATGAAGTACAACTCCTCTGGCTGATTTTGGGCGAAATGACTTTAAGCCCATAAACTTGCCAAAATTTGGCAAAGATGGGAATGTACATTCAATCATAAAATTGTTCAAAAAACTATGCGAGGAGAATATAATCATGCAAAGTCAACAGCACTCATCACTTGCCTAAACTCCATAGTGTTGACCTCGTTATGCCCTATATGGGTAACGACAAGTCCTATTCAGATGCAAAAAACATAGTAATAAGGCAATTCAGAGGTCCTGATAATCTGGTAGCCCAAAAAAAGAATTGCTCAATAAAAATTTCCAGAGGAATGAGTACATTAGGGACTTCGTAGATAGGTTCTACCATGAGTCTCAGGTCCTACTCAGGTCTAATGCTATATATATATTTGCGCAAAAATTGCCATGGAGCATGCTGTCAAACCATACTGTGACTTGCAGCGTGTTATGATCTCGGCATTTAATCAAACCATGGGAGACTTAAAGCTCATGGACTATTTGAGACAGTGCGCAAATATCTTTAACGCCCCAATTGGCCCGGAGATCAGTCAAAATTCCAAATTTTGGAAACAAAGAATACCAATTAGAATGATCAATAAAAGAACAGTTGGCCTATAAACCAGAGCCAATCATCAATCAGGGCCAATTACCTGTCATAATTGTGGCCAAATGGGACACTTTGCTAGTCTGTGCTACAGATGGACAGATAAAAATCTGGGGTGAATGTGGCATTAAAAGTTAATACTGAAGAAAAGGCGGGAAAAGAGCAGGTGGAGTAGAGGTGGAAAGATTAACCTCCACCAATGACCTAACACACATTCCACCCAGCCCAGGAAAGCTTTTTTGACTGAAAAAGTGGCTGAAGATAGCCTGCACCACATCATGGCTGGCAATGTTTCTATGGTTACCAACCAAGCCAAAGCAAAAAATTCAAAGCAGCTAGAAGTCACCAAAGAAGCTTGGGCCGAAGTATCAGAGCCCTATGCCAAACAGGTTATTGATTAAGGGTAAAATAGACATCTTAAATGTTCTTCCAATCTGCCCTCACTACATGACGTGCAAGTTGCCATATTAATGAAGACTTAAGTTAAGAATTTTCCAGAGATTTGCTCAAGTCTGATTTCCCACTTGGAACCAAACATCCACCCCAAAATTCACTTAATAAACGATTCTGATACCTACTCTGAATATACATATGTGGATATTTCAGTGATTAAGGTTTGGGTTTAGGCTATCGTTAATAGTGGGACACCTACTAACATTGACAGGATTAAAATAGTCGAGAAGCTGAAGATAGCGCCTACTGTTGACAATGCCAAGAGTATGGCACGGCAGGAACCCACAACACTAAGTTGCTTGGGGCCTACAGCACACTACCATTATGTTTTGGATCCATCGTATTGATGGCACCAGCCATAGTATTGCCAAAGACAAGATATGGCATCCTGATTGGGACTGATTTCTTGAGAAGATTTAATGTTATCATGAATAACAAAGAAAATACTCTCACCATCTTGGGGCAGAGCATCCAGATATACTATAACAAAAGAGGAAACTTAAAAGAAACAACCAAATCTACCTTTCAACCTGGACTTAAAGGATGGCATAGTTCCAATTAAGTACACAAATTTACGCTTAAAGATTAAGGCCCTAAAAATGCAGATTCCTGAATTGAAAGGAATTTCATTATACTCGAATCATCAAATTACTGTGCTGCCTGGAACTTTAGTAGTTGTCCCTACTGGGCTGACTATTAAAATTCCAGAGGGACTTTATGGAGAAAGATTCCAGCTATGGTCTAGATCCCAATTAGAGCTGAATATCGCACTGGTATACTAATTCCAGATCACGGAGAGATTCACTTCAAATGTGCAAACCTAAAGAATTGGCCCATTGATATACAGGGCATCAGTTATTGCCTACCTGCATTTATTCCTGACTATATAAATTCAGAACTTTCATGTATTTGGATATCTAGATAAGATATGATTTCCTGATGAAGGGACCATTGGTATCAAAAATGTTATCCCTATGGATGAATTAGGGAAACTGACTGATCCAGAAAAAACTCAAGTTCAAGATTTATTTCTAAAGTATTGAGAAAAATTTGCGAAGGATAATTTTCGCTTAGGTTGTGCTAGGAACGTGATACACACTATCACTACCAGTGACCATGACCCCATCCAGCTATGCCCAATTAGAAGCTCAAAAGCAGCAGAAGAAGCTGTCTTAAAAGAACTCAAAGAGCTTCTTGGTCGTGACATGTTGATCCTATCAAAGAGCCTTTGGGCTGCCCCAATTTTAATATTCAAAAAGAAGGATGGGAGCAATAAGGTTGACATTGACTATTAAAAATTGAATAACATCACAAAGAAGAATCCTTATCCCCTTTGTTGGGATTTTTACCCATATTCCCAGCCTGCTAGATTACCTGGTGTCGCTAGGGAATTTTCCCTAAGGTGAAGTGGATCGGAAATCAGTTGGCCCAGTTTTGAAGTAACTACGTTTGGGAAATTTTGGAATATTTGCCTCGTCATATCTGTCAGGGATCAATTTGGACGAATACTTAAGATCTCATTGGGCAGAGTTGCCAACAAGATAGGGGCATCTGATAGTGATTAACTATCAGGTGTACCAATTGGGATCAGTTGGGTTTCATCACTGAATGATTGGGAATGAATAACAAGTTGCAAGGCGAGTGATGCCGCCTACAACTAGTGAATTGATCAGTTGGTGAGTGACCTGCCATAATGGGTAATAAGTCCCATTACATAAGCAGGTCGCTAGCCAAACATAGTTGGTTTGCTTAGATTGAGAGGAAAATGTTAGGGACACGTTTTCCAACTCTTTCTTTTTTAGGTCTTGAGGATAACCAATGATGGAATCCTAGCCAGGATGGGGAATACCATTGCTGCTGAGATGAGGATGGGTGATTCAATGGCAATAGCTGACGTTTCATTGAAGAGGTGTCAACTGAGGGTTAGACAGCTGAATTTCCCACTATATATATTCCCTAGGATTAACTATAATAAAAAACAAGATAATACAGAAGATAATAAGAGTTATTTAGTTCTAAGTTATCCCTTTTGTATATAGTTAAACTATCATCAGCTTCCATTGTGCTTTTCTATATCAAGAATATTATTGCAGAGGGCAATAATTGGAAGACTTTTAGAGAAAAGAGTAAAGTCCATTCGGTGATCTAGAGAAGAAGGAGCCACAATTGGGAGTCGCTGCCAACTGTGTGTTGAACCAAAGAGACCGTCACCGGGGTATCTCAGCGAATATTGGGTGGACAAGAGGAAGGGAACGAATCCCTAAGAGTCTGACTTCATGAGTATTTAATTCAGAATACTGGACGAGCGTTGGGCTGAAATATAATTCATACTCAACTAA
Organism: Massospora cicadina; assembly: GCA_022478985.1. Classification (NCBI taxonomy): domain Eukaryota; kingdom Fungi; phylum Entomophthoromycota; class Entomophthoromycetes; order Entomophthorales; family Entomophthoraceae; genus Massospora; species Massospora cicadina. The sequence continues at coordinate 14,976 of JAKSZP010004063.1, read as the reverse complement.
GGATAATAGTCTCCATACTATTGTCAATTAATAATTCATTCTACTATAAAACGTGACAAAGTGCACAAGGAAACCAAACCTGTGCAGTAAAAAGGTTACTAGGTTGCTTGCCAATAACAACCACCAGTAAATTTTTACAAGTTGGTGCTCACTAAAGGGGTAGTTGAGTTTCAGAAGTAATAAGAATGTCTTACAAAGATGAGCTACGCAAACTGTGGACTGAGTTAAACACAGTAAACCAGAATGACTTAAACTCTGCAGACCATTGGGAGCTTGCAGTTTTAGAAGAACGAGTCACCAAGGTGGAGGAAGGAATAGAGAATGTAGCATGCATCAGGAATGAGTTACTGGGGAAAGTAACTCATTGAAGAAGAAAGAAGGGGACCTCGTTCAGGAGGTCTTATATCTGAAAATGGAGAAAGAAGCAGATCGCGTTAATTTAAGAAATTTTGGAGCGGATATAGAAAGATTAATTAACAAGTGGAGGAACTTAAAGCTCACAAATGTGCTTTTGAGCTTCATATGGCAAGCGATGCCAAAGAAAGAAGTCCTCACAAAATTCTTGGAAGTTGAATACCCCAAGGAACATTCCAACCACTTTTAATGACATTTTGGATATGATGCCCAAAGTCACTCCTCAAGTTAGCCAAGTAGTGAACCAAGAGAATTGGCCTGAAATAACTCAGAGGAATTTAGGGCATCACCAAAATTGCCAATGTTCCATTGGGATAATGCCCCAGAATTTTTCCGACTGTTTGGCATGACCATGAATGGCTACAGGGATTGTCAAAAGGCGTTGACGGTCATGAATTGCCTAGAAACCAGCTGTCAAAACTTAGTGTTACCTCACCTGGAGGGGGACAATTGGTCATATGCTGAGGCAAAGCGTCCATCATGAAAGAGTTTGGGAATCCGACGCGCATGTCAAAGTGCAAGCAGGAATTTATGGGAATCCAGTTCCATAAAGATGAGTCTCTATCTAGCTTCACAGATCAATTTTACCAGGAGTCACAGATCCTGGCCTGAGCGAAAGTATTGGACGACTTTGAGGCTAGAATCGCCTTACAAGCAGCCCTTTGGCCCTATTGCAATTTGCATTGCATGATGTTTTTATGTTTAAAATGGAAATAACTACCTCGCAAATGGTAGAAAACTTGAAGATTTTTGGAGCGACATTTGATGCCCCAAATAGAAGCTTCAAATCTATTCTGGTACAAATTTCTGAGTCCCACAAAGGGAAACGAAGGAGCTAAAGAGACAACCAATTGAACCGTGCTGGGGAATAAATCTGAAAGAATTCAGATGGTTAAACAAGAAGGAAAAGTTCTGCTACCAATGTGGCGGGAAAGGACAATTTGCCGTGTACTATAAAAAGCTGAAGGATCAGATCAACGTGGTCCAGGCCAAGGAGTCAGCAGCCACCAAAGATTCTGGTAAAGGGGCCCGCGGCCTAGATGGGGAACAGTCTAGAGCTAGGAGAAGCCAGTTACTCCTGACATTATAAATGAAGAAATTGATATCAGTGATCTGTTTGTAGATGACGAGCAGGATCAGCTGTATCAAGTGGTCAATATGGATGTAAATGCCGTGACCAGAGCTAGGGTGAAGAGAATCGACCCTGAGATAATCAAGGAAGTTTTTCTGGACGTACACCTGACAACTGGCAGATAATATTTGAACTGCCAAGAATCCAGAAGAATTATCTGACGTCCGTTTAGATGAGGCTAATTTGTCAATTCTACTCAGCGCAATAAAGGAATCATTTCCTGAATTATTGGCGCAGAATATTTACACACTAGATTTGGCTAATAATGCCGCTAACCACTCATTAAACACTATATTACAATACTCTGAGTGTACATATATAGATATACAAGTGAATCGAGTGAGGGTGAGGGCGATTGTTGACAGCGGAGCGCCCATTAATATTGTCTCAACCAAGCTGGTAAAGAGGATCAAGATCTCGCCGGACTTGGAACATAAGAAGGAATATGGGAAAGCTGGGCCGAGCACCACTGTCTCCTGCGGAGCATATAGCGCATTGCCACTATGATTTGGGTCGTTGGTGGTATCTGCGCCAGCAAAAGTTTTGGCCAACCAAACCTATGACATTCTGATCAGAATGGAGTTTTTACAAAAATACGGAGTTAAATGTAACTTTAAGGATAATACGTTGACCATATTGGGTCAGACGTTATCATAGGTTTATCAGAAGGATGGTGAAGCTCCACTAAATTGGAGAAACAACTTCATCAATCTAATATACAATGATGGCATTGTCCCAATTTGATACCAAATAGGTGGTAGAAACTGACGCAAATGACAGCGGAAATCCTAGAGAACTGTGGAATTCAACTGAGGATCAAGAATTAGAGGACCATACCACCAGGATCACAGATGATAGTCAACATGGGGTTGACATTGGAGATTACTGAGCTGCTGTAGGGGAGGTTGTAAGCCCCTGGAAGAAGTCCAGAGTGGAGCCATGGGTGGCTCCTAGGATACTAATGCCTGGTCATGGAGAAATTCGAGTTCACCTGGCGAATTTAAGTAAAAAACTGATGAAGATCAAGAGAATCAGATCATCAAATTTGTTTATCTGATCCCGACAGCTGAATTGAGAAGATTCCTTGATTTTTGGTCTATCAATGAAATGGGATTACCGGCTGGGGTAACCAAAAGTATCAACCTATTGGTTGATCAAGAGAAGCTTGCTGATCTGTTGAAAGACCTGCAAGAGGAGGTGCTCAAACTATTTGAGAAGTATCAGGAAGTGTTTGCTCAGGATGACCACAATTTGGGATTTACACAAGACATAATCCACAAATTTGACACCAGGGAAAATTGCCGATCAGAATGAGACTAATCCAATGATCAAAAGCTGCCAAAGTGGAAGTGGATGATGAAATCAGCAAACTAGTGAAGCATGGGCTTCTAGTTCCGTCATCAAGTCCTTGGGCGAGTCTGATTCTAATAGTGAAGAAGAAGGATGGATCCAACCGGTTGGTGATTGACTACTGAAGGCTGAATAAAATTATGAAGAAGGATTAATATCCCCTACCAAGGATCGATGATGCCCTAGATTGCTTAGAAGAAGTCAAGTATTTCTCCACGATGGATCTGGTCTAAGGTATTGGAAGATTGACTTGCCAAAGGAAGACCAGGAAAAGTGCGCGGTTATTACCGCGCAGGGGCTATACTAAGCGATAAGGATGCCTCAGGGTCTATGCATTGCGCCTGCAACATTTCAATGGCCATGGATGCGATATTAATTGACTTGAAGTTGTCGTGCATCCAGGTATATCTGGACAATATAAAAGTGTTCAGTAGGACTTTTACTGATCACCTACACCACTTGGAAGAAGTATTCAAGCGACTATCTGCGGCTAATCTGAAGATCAAGCCAAGGAAGCGCCACTTCTTTAAGAAAGAGTTGGAATATCTGGGATTTGTAATCAACTCCAGTAGATTGCAGCCGCAAACTCAGAAGATAGCAGATATAGAACGTATGGTTGTACCAAAGAGTGTCTGAGACATCCAAGTGTTCCTTAGGGTGGTCGAATACTACAGAAGATTTATTTAGGACTTTGCCCAAATAGCTGAGCCATTATTCCATTCATTATAGGATACAAAAAGGATTCATATGGAATGAAGAGGCCCAGGACTCATTCAATGAGTTATGTCAGTGTTTAATAGATTTGCTGATCCTGAAATATCCAAATTTCGATCAGGAGTTTGTTATCTAAACTGATGCTTTGTTGAAGGCGATTGGTGCCATACTGAGCCAAGTTTTCGAACTTGGGGATAAGCATCCAGTGGCATATGTGAGCTGGACACTCTCAGCCTCTGAGAGGAACTACACCGTGACTGAGCATGAATGCCTTGCAGTCATTTATGCATGCAAGCAGTTTTGGGTATACATCCATAGAACGCACTTTAAGGTGGTAATGAACCACTCTTCGCTGCGTTGGCTGCACAATTTGAGAGAGCCAGAAGGACAACTGGCCTAATGGGCACTAATGCTCCAGGCTTATGATTATGAGATTTTCCACCAAGTAGGGGCTTCTCACCAGAACGTGGATGGCTTATCACAATTGCCAATGGTCCAGATGGTATACCCGCAGGTGGATGAGCTATTCCAGAGAATGGTCAATGGAAAAATTGGGGATGAGCCTCGAGAAATCCAAGGTACGCTTCAGAAAGTGGTGGAAAACACTGAGACCATGGATGGAAAATTATTCAAGATGACCAATGAAGTTGTTATTATTCCTGAAACTGTTGGAAAGAGCAGCTATAGTGTAAGCAGCTCACAAGGTTGTCGAGCATGAAGACCTGAGTAAAACAACTGACCATATCACCAGTATTATTACTGGTAATCCATTGACTACAATGTTGCGGATTATCTAGCTTGTTGCGTGGAGTGCAGTTGCACAAACTACATAAAAATACAACTGGATACCGACTGGTACGCCCTGGCTTTGCCTGGCTCATGGTGTCCATTGATGTGATGGGACCGCTGATGATGAGCACAGGGGTAGTCAAGTACATTATAGTTGCTATTGACCATCTGACAAGATGGGTTGAGACAAAGGCCCTAATAAGACTAGACACTACCAGTAATGTGAGGTTCATCCTAGATCAAGTAGTATACTGGCATGGATGTCTGCAGGTCCTGCTTTGTGACTTGGGACCAACTTCACATCTCATATGATCCTGAGATTAAATGAGATAATGGTAACTGAGGATTCATGTCAGTACCTTACCATCTGATGACAAACGGACTGGTAGAACAGGTCAATGGAATGATGGATGTGACGCTGAGGAAACTAGTCACAGGGAGAACTTTCGCGTGGGGAACATACCTGAGCTTGGTGACATTTGCCTACAATATTAGTCATCATACGGCGAAAGGAAGACGCCATTTGAGTTATTATACAGAAGAAAAGCTGCGTTGCCACCAATTTTTATTCGGTGGTGGAACCTATGTTGGGGATGAGTACTGAGCAATACCTGAGCTGACTGATGAATAACCTGATCTATATGCAATTGCAAGCATTTGATACAACATTGAAGAAAAGGATAAGAGTGAAATCGATGGACAATAAGAACTGATTGGCCTTAGCCAAATATCAAATAGGGGAAAGGGTTACCTATTGCGATATGCATGGTTTCAGACAAAGGAACAAAATAGATGCAACGTGGGTAGGTCCATTCTAAGTAATCGCCAAGATGGCGACTAATGCTTACTCTATAAAGAATCTCTTGGATAGAAGAGTTGTAATTGAGTCCATGCTAATTATCTAAAGCGATGGATTGATGAAATTAAGAGTTCTTAAAGGACTGATGAACCATTAAGTTGGTCACGTCCTAATGATTAGGTCAAGTCCAGAAAAAGGACCTCTGAACAAATCTAGATGGTTATGTCTGAAAAAAGGACCTCTGAACCATAGAAAACTGGCAGGTTTAAGTACCCAGGACCCAGTTTGGGAAAATTTAAAATATGGACTGCTGAACCAAAACAAGGTCAGGTCCCATAGGGAAAAAAGAAGAATATTGATAATAAATTTATAAAATATATGGGAGATAAAAAGGATTATAATTGCACAGAGAAAAAGCCGATATAATTTTTATAATTTTATTTTTATAAATTGTACTTGGTATGGGGATGATTCCGCCTATGTAGCCTCTTGGGTTAGGGAGGATGGACGCGGTAGGAAGGAACAGCCTGTCAAAATCAATATGAGATCGGATGCTAGCGAGGGCTAGACCTACACAAAACCACGTTCTTTGAGCGGACACCAAGCCCTGCAAGAAAGTGACTAGGGAAGAGAAATTGAGGTGTCGGATGAAGCCAATCGTGAAACCCTGGAGTGGGGGAGGAAAGCAACAGTATAAGAAGAGGTAATCAGCGAATAACCCTGAGTAATCCTGATAAGGCACCGGAGCCAGAAGATTAGTTCTGAGCACCTGAAAATGGGCTTCATCAAGAACCCCGGACATGTGGGCTAGCAACAAAGAAGGGATGCTTGATGGGGGTTGCCAAATCATGCCCCCTATCAGCGCCATCAGTGGAAGAAACCAATGGGAAGTGCCAGAGAAGAGATAGTCATGCAGGAAGCAGATTGCATCCTGCAAGCTATGACTATGGGCTTCTCAGAAGCTAAAGCTGAATGAACGGTGGAATCTGGGTGAGGCTGGAAGCCTTGTGGCCCAACTTAAGAAGAACTTGGCCAGCAAAGCGAAGAGCATAAGTGGCGTTATCCCATCTAGAATTTTATCAAGATCAGAGGGATTCAGCGCTATAGTCAAAACCTCAGTGACTTGGACCTGAAGTTCAGCATAGGGGAGCTCAAAGTGAATACTGTTACCGATGGTGAGCTCAGAGACCAGAACAGTGGTTTTGTAATATTGACCAAGTCAGAAGAGGAACCCAGGAAGCAGGTCTGACCTGGCAAGAAACGAGTGATTAAGAGCAACTGGCATAATCTCCAGAGCATCTATGACGATGGTCAGAGCATCAGCAAAAGGAGCTGAATCCAGGAGAGTTTCCAAATCCAAATCTAGAATCGACAGTAGAGAAAGAATCATCTGAGAGTTGTTCAAAATGATAGCCAGCCTGGTTTTGGAGGGATTAGTTACCATTTCCAGTAATCTAATGGAAGTACTAGCCGCTGGCGTCAGACTAGGCGTATGAGTCCTGGAAGGACCATAGAAGAGGTTCCACTGAGCATCCTGACTCATCTGCTGGAAGAGGTGAAGATCTTGATCAAACAAACTATTCAAAAGCTGCTGGTATTGCAAATTGGAATTTGACATATGAGCTGGACGAGAGGGGGTGTTGGACTTAAATGGAAGTTGACATTATTTACTCTAAAATTCATTAAACTCCAATTTCGGAGAAATTAATCTTAAAATTAACGAGAAACTCTCCAAGGGAAGAATTAGGAATGACTTGAGCCAAGAGGTTATGAAAGAAATAACAAGGGTGAATAGAAATAAGTATTATTAATTGAGCCACAAAACAAATATCAATGGCAAGAGTCTCCTGTCTAGGACAAGGAGAAAATCAGGAAATCAAGGACGCTGGACCAAGAATCCTGGATATGGAAGCAGGTCATATACCAGGATGGGGGAAGATCGGATCCTGGGACTAATATCATCATGAGTAAATTGATCAGCCCTGCACGACAGCAGGTCGTGGGGACCGCGCTCTGAGAAGGCGGTATTGAGGAGGAAGAGGAAGAATGCCATATGCCAAAGGTCATCCCGAGCAGCATTGAGTATTGATGAGTAATCTCCGCTTGAACCAATGAAGTATTTGACCAAGTGTCCAAAGTGGTGTTCTCATGCCCTGGTCCTTTTCTCACTGGAAATCTAGGCAAGAGGGGGGATGTGTTGGGATTTTTTCTCATATTCCCCAGACTGCTAATTACCTGGTATCGCTAGGGGAAAATTCACTGAAGCAAAGTGAATTGGAAATCAGTTGGCCTGAGTTTTGGAGTAACTATGTTCAGGGGATTTTGGGATATTTGCCTGGTTGTATCCATCAGGGATCAATCCGGACGAATATTTAGATCTCATTGGGCAGAGTTGCTGATGAAATAGGGGCATCTGATAGTGATTAACAATCAGGTGTACTGATTGGGATCAGTTGGGTTTCATCACTGACTGATTGGGAATGAATAGCAAGTTGCAAGGCGAGTGATGCCGCCTGCAACTAGCGAATTAATTTTTTGTGAGTGAACTTCCATAATGGGTAATAAGTCCCATTACCTAAAAAGGTCGCTAGCCAAAAATGGTTGGTTTGCTTAGATTGAGAGGAAAATGTTAGGGACACGTTATCCAACCCTTTCCGATTTGAGGTCTCTGGGATGTCCAACGTTGGTATCCTAGCCAGGATGGGGAAGACCATCGCTTCCAAGACGAGGATGGGTGATTCAATGGCAACGGCTGCCGTTTTATCAAAGAGGTGTCAACTGAGGGCTATACAGCTGTATTACCCACTATATATATTCCCTAGGATTCACTATAATAAAAAACATGATACACAGTGCATTCAAAAAGTTCTGGGACTCACGTTTTAAAGACACAACTTTACAAATAAATAAACTTTCTTTTATCATAATTTAACATACAACCTTTCCCTCTCTATACATATTTATATTGCTAAAACAATTGTTAAAGGTATGCACATAGTTTCTATTTTTATAACCATGTTTAAACCAGCTATCACATTATTCTGAATTGTCTCTACTTTATCAAAAGGAAGAACCTTCAGTGACACCTTCAGATTAGAGAACAGAAAGAAGTCAGACAGAGCCAAATCTGGTGAATAGGGTGGATAATTATAATCTGAAGGTTCATCCTTTTGATAAAGTAGAGACATTTCAGAAGAATTTGACAGCTGGTTTAAACATGGGTATACAAAATCTAGAATCTATGTGCATACCTTTTAACAATTGTTTTAGCAATATAAATATGTATAGAGAGGGAAAGGTTGTATGTTAAATTATGATAAAAGAAAGTTTATTTATTTGTAAAGTTGTGTCTTTAAAACGTTAGTCCCAGAACTTTTTGAATGCACTGTGTAATACAGAAGATAATAAGAGTTATTTAGTTCTAAGTTATCCATTTGGTAAATAGTTATACTATCATCAGCTTCCGTTGTGCTGTTCTGTCTTAAGGATATTATTGCAGAGGGCAATATTTGGAAGACTCTTAGAGAAAAGAGTAAAGATCCAAGCGAATATTTAGAGAAAAAGGAGCCACAATCACGGATAGCCGCCAACTGTGTGTTGGACCAAAGAGACTGTCACTGGGGTATCTCAGCAAAGATAGGGTGGACAAGAGGAAATAAAAAATCCCTAAGAGTGTGACTTCATGAGTATTTAATTGGGATTAATGGCCAATGGTTGGGCCAAAATATAATTCATACTCAACTATGGATAATAGTCTCCATACTATTATCAATTCAAAATTTATTCTACTATACAACGTAACGAAGTGAATTAAGAAACTGAGCCTGTGCAGTAAAAAGGTTACTAGGTTGCTTGCTGATAACAATTACCAATAAATTTTTACATTTTTCCATGGATTGATGACGCCTTAGATTGACTTGGAGGCGCAAAAATCTCAACTATGGACCTAATAAGCGGATACTGAAAGATTGATATGCCCAAAGAGGAGTGAAAAAAATGTGCTATCATAACTCAGCAGGGCCTATTCCAGCTGACAAGAATGCCACAAGGGCTATGTAATGCCTAGTTACATTTCAAAGAGCAATCGACACAATCCTGGGGATCTTAAGTTGTCTTGTGTGTTGGTTTACTTGGACGACGTAAACGTCTTAAGCTGCACCTTCAGTAATCATCTGGAACATTTAGAGTAGGTCTTCAAGAGACTAGCGGCTTCTAATATAAAAATCAAACCCTGGAAGTGACAATTTTTAAGATCAATTGGAATATCTTGTGTTTGTTATAAACAAAGATGGACTCTAACCTCAACCATCCAAACTAGATGCAATATCAAAGATGAACCAGCCCAAATCTGCGTGTGATATACAAGTTATCCTGGACATGATCAGTTATTATTTCTGATTCATTGCCAATAATGCACAATTTGTAGAGCGATAATTCATCTACTTAAGGAAAAGGTCACATTTGACTGGGAATTGGACTGTTAAGAGGCATTTGATCAGCTTTGATTGGCCCTAATAACAGTTCCAGTTTTGAGATACCCAGGCTTTGAGCGCAAGTTTATTGTTCAAACCAATGCCTCAAATACTGCATTCCGACGCTGTGTTGTTTCATATAGGGGAAGATGGCGAAATTTTTTTAATTGCCTTTGCTAGTTGGACCTTAAACATCCACGAGATAAAACTACACCAAGTCAGAATGGGAATGCTTAGAAGTCATAAGTGCCTATAAGAAATTTTTAGGTTTATCTCCATGGCACCCACTAGACGGTTGTAGCAGAACATTTATCCCTAAGATGGCTGAACAACTTGAAGGAACCTGAGGGTCAATTAGCGCAGTGGGAATTGAAGCTTCAAGCCTATAATTACACAATTAAGCATTGTGCAAGAGTGAAGCACCAAAATTCTGACTAGTTATCTCATTTACCTACAATTGCCACTGTCAGTTTAGCTGCAGATGAGCTGTAAGAAGTGATTAGTGGAGAATTTCAAGGCAAACCCAAAATCTGTCCAAAAATTGCTCTCATATCTATGAAAGGACACTTTGGTCAAAGTTGAACATTGTACAAAATGATAAAATGAAAATATGTCATATTTCTGAGACCTTTGGCATGCTTGGATCTGATAATGGCTGCTCATAAGGCCTTAGGACACGGTGGATTCAAGAAAACAAAGAAGCGTATGAAGAAATATTACTACTGGGAATTAATGCACTTTGATATTCAAGAGACACTAAAGTGTTGCGCAGTAGCCAAGGCGGAAAACCGTTCCAAAAAAAGCATTAACCAGCTTGTTTGGCTCAGATTTTCTTGGCATACTGTATCCATAGATGTTGTCAGACTACTTCCTACTAGAAACTCTAAGGCCAAGTATATCATCATGACTATTGACCATCTGAATAAGTGGATTGAAACCAAGGTCACTTGGGAAGTAGAGAAGAAATGATGGCCAAGTTTTTTCTTAAAAATTTCATTTACAAACATATCCATCCACAGGTTATCCTGACCAATATTGGAAGTAATTTTACCACCAACGTTATCTTGAAACTCAACCAATTGATGGAAGTACGAGGTGTGCTCTCAGCTCCCTACTATCTAGAGACAAATGGAACAGTTGAGCATGTAAATGGGATGCTTGTGAACATTTTCCAAAAGCTAACCTCAGACAAACTATCCTAATGAAGCATATTTTTAAGCTCAGCTGTGATTGCCTAAAACATATCCTATCACTCGGCCACTAGGATGTCACATTTCCAAGCTCTATAAGGAAGGCATCCAGCCATACTATTGATTCTATACACATTCTTAGAAGATCCTGAGGAAAAAGCTATCACCAATATGTCGAGAAGCTTGCAGATACACTAAGTAAGCTGCAGGCTCAAGCCTTATAACAGTTTTACTGTTAAAAAGATCTGACATGAAAAATATTTAAAGAATGATAAAATTGAGATAAATTTAAAGTTGGCAATGAGGTACTATTCTGTAATATGCATAGATTAGGCCAATTACAGAATTTAAATTGCATTTAGTTACACATTTGTGATTATTGAGAAGACATCAATGTTAGTTTACACAATCAAAAAGGGTAAAACAGGACATATTTTTAAATGGGTCTGCAAAAATTTTTATAATAAGATTTAGAAAGAGGGCCGATTAGAAGGAAAAACCTTGTATATGAAGATAGAATATATAAACTAATTATAAAAAAAGTGATAAAAAATAAACAAAATTGTAAAACAAGAAGGAAACATATGGAAATTAACTTTTCTTTCTCGTTGCAAACACTTTTGCAACCCATTCAATTCAAGACTAAATCTAGTTTGATAATCTCATAGAGGGGATTAGTCTGCGCCCATGTCTGGGAGCAGTTGGGCAAGCAAGGCAAGAGGAGCAGGCGGAAGGCCTGCGGCCTCTAACGTTCAAAAATGCCCGGGAGAATCTGGTGGAATAGAAAAAAATCTAAAAAAAACCGGCAGTCACAATTTCCCCAGAGATACTCGCATGGCAAGCACGATGCAACCAGTACTTCAACATGCCACATTCCCAGCCACTTTTGTCAGTGGAATTCGGAGTCCGTGTGTATCTGGACATCCAAAAAATGGCCCTATGGGAAAAATTTTGTGAAGATGTACACAAAATTTTCCCAACCGTGGTGTACGTTGCACCTCACTCCATGTCGCGCGGTTGGCTGGACCTAGGTTTTGAAAGCAAAATAGCAGCAGACGAGGCTGCAGCGGTGCGCGTAGTGGTCGACCTCCCTGAAGGGCAATGGGTCGTCAAAACTAAATGCACCAGATGGACAAAATCAAGCCAAATTTTCCTCACGTTTGACTTTTTGCCTACTACAGTAAAATGTGACATTTTGGAGCAACACCTGAAAGATGGTCTCGCCATATATGGCGAAATACAATCTTTTGAAATGCAATGTTTCACACTGATGCCACACCTGTGCACCGGCAAAGCCATCACAGTTCTGACCCCAACTGAGGAGATCGCGAAGGACCTAACCCAGATCCTGCACTCCACCTTTATTGACATCCAGGGCACACCACCCACCCATTCCAGGTAACCATGGACAGCGCGCCCCCCATTTGCACCCACTGTGATGCGTTTGGCCTTAAGGCACACGCGTGCCCCATCAAAGAGGGCATTACATTCCAAGAGCACCCCTCAGTGGCCATGGCCAGCGGAGAGCCGCACTCTGAACCAACCACAAGCACCAAAGAGGCTTTCCCATGGGGAGCACAAGGCTGCTACCTATTGGTAAAGCCCATCTCCCCGCAGGAGCAGAAGAAGGCCAAGCAGGCCCATAGGACCGTGGCCAAGGAAGCGGCCAAGGTCACATTACCATCCCACACTCACAACGCCAGGAGGACATGGAGACCTTCGCGGCGGAAGCAACTCGGGAATCCATCACCCAATCAGATTGGGAGGCCCAAGCTGAACGGGCCACTCAATCTGAGGATCTGATGGGAGATTTGATCTCACCCAATCGCTGCACCCAAGCCCCAGTTGAAACTGACTTGGGACCTATCCCAACCAAAAAAAAATTTTTATGCCCCACTTGACGGTGCACCAAACTTATCTGCACCACAAAAAAAATTCGTCCAACGTCGGGAAAACAAAAAGCGAAGGCCAAAGCCAATGCGACTCTTTCCGCAAAAATTAACAAAAACCCCAATAGCGTTGCTGCTAATACCTGCACTGCTGTGAAAGCCCGTGGGGACCTGGAAGAGGCTGGTGGGCCAGGGGGCCTACCCCCTCGCACCTAAGGTGCAATGGGGAAAACCTTCACTCTAAGGATGCTGAATATCGCTGGACTCAAGGCCTCCCCGTCCTGGGCTAGGAAACTGAGTTTTTTACAAAATAATTTACCCGTGGATCCTGGCCATCCAGGAAACCCACTGTCCATGAGGTTCCAAGGATGCTTGGAAAACAATGCTCCTACCATCCCTATCCTTTTGGTCGAAGCACTGTGGGGTGCTAATTTGGAAAAACAATTTTTTCAAAATATACATCTTCAGAAACATTCCTAAATGACTGAGTGCTCGTTGTCACCTTCTCATGGGCCAATGTTGCACACACAATCGTCAACATTTACACCCCAAATGGTGCACAAGAGCGTCAGGAATTTTTCTCATCAGTCAAATCCCTCCCGCTCCCCCAATTCTTTCCTAATTGGCGACATGAACTGTTGGCTAACCTCACCAACGGACCGGTGGCCGCCCTCACCCCACGCCCCACAGGGTCACGTAGAACTACGCGTTCTAAAAGCCACCCTTGGGTTAATGGATGCACTGCCGCAACATGCCCCACTGCTCAAAAACATGACTTGTCCTCACATCCACAACGGCCAATTAAGGTCCATGACCCGCATTGACCTTATTCTAGCGCTGGTGAAATTCCAACCCCACATCTCCCACTTCAAAACAACGAAAATGGAATTCTCCGACCACCAACTGGTCTTGATAACATACCACTTACCCGTCACAGTTGCAAAGGCCCCACATTGGTGCAAAATCCGCCCCCCAGATCTTGTGTCGCCAGGATTTTCCACATGGGTGGAAGAGGCAACTTTGGCAAAATTGTTTGTTGCACCATTTTGCGGACCCCATTTCCACATGGGCAACTTTCAAAGAAGACACCATCCACCACTATCGCCATCTCTCATCCAGACGCTCACGAGCCACATTGGCGGTTATATCATGTGCGCTGGCAGAATTAGCACTTGGAGTCCAACATTTCAGCCTCAGGATATAGCCCTGCATGGGGCCAGAAGTGGAGGAGGCAGCAGCCCACCTCAACACACTTGAAAGGAAACACAAACATCGGGTTTGTGTCCAATACAGGGCCACACGCATCACTAAAGGTGACAAGTGCACCGCATACTTCTTCAAAAAACTTTTTGCACTATGCCAGAGCGTGGCCTGCACACAGGTGCGAAGATTGAATAATTCTATTGTGGACACACCGGCTGAAGTGGCAATTGGACGCAAAGATATTACTCCAAGTTATACTGAGCTGAACCAATTCAGCCGGCCGAAATGGCAGAATTTCTTGACAGAGCTCATATCTGCACCATTTTCTGATACCCAGAAATAATGAATTTAATTACTCCGAACGAATTATGGACCACCATTTGCAGTGCGCCAAACCAAATATGCCCAGGCCCAGATGGCATTACATATGAGATCTACAAAAAATATTTTAAATATATATCTCTATTGCTGCTAGCCTCACTCAACCAAAGCCTGTTGGAAATGCGCCTCCTACCAGGAGGACATGAGGCTTTTACAGTCACACTCTTCAAGAAAGGGGATAGGCTAGACTTAGCCAACTGGCGCCCCATTTCTCTAACAGACACAGACACCAAAATTTTAACCAAAATCATGGCTAACCGTTTAGGGACTGTAGCATCTGCCACCATCTCCCCAGAACAATTTGGTTTCATCCCCAGAAGGTCGATTTGGGATAACGTGCACTCTGTGGCTAATGTGTGTCAGTCCACAGCCTCTGGGGCACTTGTATTCTTGGACCAACAAAAGGCCTATGATAGAGTAAACTGTGAATACCTTAAGGCCTGCCTCCAACAATTCCGCCTACCTCCCCGCTTCATTAACTGGGTGATGCTGCTCACGGAATCTGCAACAATGGCAGTGCGCGGGCCCAGGTTTCTTAACAGAAGTAGTCCATCCTCAAAGGGGCCTGCGACAAAGGGGACCCCCTCAGCCCACTCTTATACAACTTCAGCCTTGACCCACTACTGCGAAATGTGAATGCCCA